>OZ038382.1:147360467-147798402 GCA_964036045.1 Eutreptiella sp. 'Long Island Sound 2002' | reverse complement strand
GCTAAAAACACTTGTTTGAGCATGCAAAATGGGCTAGGATCACTTTTGGAAAGGCGCGTTTTTCAACCTTTTTGGACCCATTTTTGGTCCCACAACGGCCCCTTTTCAAAGCATTTGGGGATTTTCCATGGGCCAAAACGCGTCACCTCGGGCTCCAAATGGGCTAAAAACAGTTGTTTGAGCATCCAAAATGGTGCATGATCAATTTTGTAAAAACACCTTTTTGACCCATTTTGGACCCATGTTTGGTCCCACAACGGCCCCTTTTCAAGGCATTTGGGGATGGGCCAAAACGCGTCAGCTCGGACTCAAAATTGGCTAAAAACACTTGTTTGAGCTTCGCAAATGGTCCGCTGCCACCTTTGCAAAAGCGGGTTTCGGACCCATCTTGGACCCATTTTTGGTCCCACAACGGCCCCTTTTCAAGGCATTTGGGGATTTTCCATGGGCCCAAACGCGTCACCTCGGGCTCAAAATGGGCTAAAAACACTTGCTTGAGCATCCCAAATGGTCTAGGATCACTTTTGGGAAAACTCATTTCCAACGCGTTTTGCACCCATTTTTGGTCCCACAACGGCCCCTTTTCAAGGCATTTCGGGGTTTTCCATGGGCCAAAACGCGTCACCTCGGGCTCCAAATGGGCTAAAAACAGTTGTTTGAGCATCCAAAATGGTGCATGATCACTTTTGTAAAAACACCTTTTTGACCCATTTTGGACCCATTTTTGGTCCCACAACGGCCCCTTTTCAAGGCATTTGGGGATTTTCCATGGGCCAAAACGCGTCACCTCGGACTCAAAATGGGCTAAAAACACTTGTTTGAGCATCCAAAATGGTCCACGATCACTTTTGGAAAAACACCTTTTTGACCCATTTTGGACCCATTTTTGGTCCCACAACGGCCCCTTTTCAGGGCATTTGGGGATTTTCCATGGGCCCAAACGCGTCACCTCGGACTCAAAAATGGGCTAAAAACACTTGTTTGAGCATCCAAAATGGTCCAGGATCACTTTTGGAAAAACACCTTTTTGACCCATTTTAGACCCATTTTTGGTCCCAAAACGGCCCCTTTTCAAAGCATTTGGGGATTTTCCATGGGCCAAAACGCGCCACCACCAGCTGAAAATGGGCTAAAAACACTTGTTTGAGCATCCCAAATGGTCCACTACCACCTTTGCAAAACCGGGTTTTGGACCCATTTTGGACCCATTTTTGGTCCCACAACGGCCCCTTTTCAAGGCATTGGGGGATTTTCCATGGGCCAAAATGCGCCAGCACCGGCTCAAAATGGGCTAAAAAACACTTGCTTGAGCTTCGCAAATGGTCCACTACCACCTTTGCAAAAGCGGGTTTCAGACCCATTTTGGACCCATTTTTGGTCGCAAAACGGCCCCTTTTCAAGGCATTTGGGGATTTTCCATGGGCCAAGACGCGTCACCTCGGACTCAAAATGGGCTAAAAACACTTGTTTGAGCATCCAAAATGGTGCATGATCACTTTTGGAAAAACACCTTTTTGACCCATTTTGGACCCATGTTTGGTGCCACAACGGCCCCTTTTCAAGGCATTTGGGGATTTTCCATGGCCAAAACGCGTCACCTCGGACTCAAAATGGGCTAAAAACACTTGTTTGAGCTTCGCAAATGGTCCGCTGCCACCTTTGCAAAAGCGGGTTTCGGACCCATCTTGGACCCATTTTTGGTCCCACAACGGCCCCTTTTCAAGGCATTTGGGGATTTTCCATGGGCCCAAACGCGTCACCTCGGGCTCAAAATGGGCTAAAAACACTTGCTTGAGCATCCCAAATGGTCTAAGATCACTTTTGGGAAAACTCATTTCCAACGCGTTTTGGACCCATTTTTGGTCGCAAAACGGCGCCTTTTCAAAGCATTTGGGGATTTTCCATGGGCCAAAACGCGTCACCTCGGACTCAAAATGGGCTAAAAACACTTGTTTGAGCATGCAAAATGGGCTAGGATCACTTTTGGAAAAAACACCTTTTTGACCCATTTTGGACCCATTTTTGGTCCCAAAACGGCCCCTTTTCAATGCATTTGGGGATTTTCCATGGGCCAAAACGCGCCACCACCAGCTGAAAATGGGCTAAAAACACTTGTTTGAGCATCCCAAATGGTCCACTACCACCTTTGCAAAACCGGGTTTTGGACCCGTTTTGGACCCATTTTTGGTCCCACAACGGCCCCTTTTCAAAGCATCAGGGGATTTTCCATGGGCCAACACGCGTCACCTCGGGCTCAAAATGGGCTAAAAACACTTGTTTGAGCATCCAAAATGATCCAGGATCACTTTTGAAAAACCAGCTTTTTGACCCATTTTGGACCCATTTTTGGTCCCACAACGGCCCCTTTTCAAGGCATTTGGGGATTTTCCATGGGCCAAAACGCGTCACCTCGGGCTCAAAAATGGGCTAAAAACACTTGTTTGAGCATCCCAAATGGTCCAGGATCACTTTTGGAAAGGCGCGTTTTTCAACCTTTTTGGACCCATTTTTGGTCCCACAACGGCCCCTTTTCAAGGCATTTCGGGGTTTTCCATGGGCCAAAACGCGTCACCTCGGACTCAAAATGGGCTAAAAACACTTGTTTGAGCATCCAAAATTGTGCATGATCACTTTTGTAAAAACACATTTTTGACCCATTTTGGACCCATGTTTGGTCCCACAACGGCCCCTTTTCAAGGCATTTGGGGATTTTCCATGGGCCAAAATGCGCCAGCACCGGCTCAAAATGGGCTAAAAACACTTGCTTGAGCTTCGCAAATGGTCCAGGATCACTTTTGGAAAAGCAGCTTTTTGACCCATTTTGGACCCATTTTTGGTCCCACAACGGCCCCTTTTCAAGGCATTTGGGGATTTTCCATGGGCCAAAACGCGTCACCTCGGGCTCAAAAATGGGCTAAAAACACTTGTTTGAGCATGCAAAATGGGCTGGGATCACTTTTGGAAAGGCGCGTTTTTCAACCTTTTTGGACCCATTTTTGGTCCCACAACGGCCCCTTTTCAAGGAATTTCGGGGTTTTCCATGGGCCAAAACGCGTCACCTCGGACTCAAAATGGGCTAAAAACACTTGTTTGAGCATCCAAAATTGTGCATGATCACTTTTGTAAAAACACCTTTTTGACCCATTCTGGACCCATGTTTGGTCCCACAACGGCCCCTTTTCAAGGCATTTGGGGATTTTCCATGGGCCAAAATGCGCCAGCACCGGCTCAAAATGGGCTAAAAACACTTGCTTGAGCTTCGCAAATGGTCCAGGATCACTTTTGGAAAAGCAGCTTTTTGACCCATTTTGGACCCATTTTTGGTCCCACAACGGCCCCTTTTCAAGGCATTTGCGGATTTTCCATGGGCCAAAACGCGTCACCTCGGGCTCAAAAATGGGCTAAAAACACTTGTTTGAGCATGCAAAATGGGCTGGGATCACTTTTGGAAAGGCGCGTTTTTCAACCTTTTTGGACCCATTTTTGGTCCCACAACGGCCCCTTTTCAAGGCATTTCGGGGTTTTCCATGGGCCAAAACGCGTCACCTCGGGCTCCAAATGGGCTAAAAACAGTTGTTTGAGCATCCAAAATGGTGCATGATCACTTTTGTAAAAACAGCTTTTTGACCCTTTTTGGACCCATTTTTGGTCCCACAACGGCCCCTTTTCAAGGCATTTGGGGATTTTCCATGGGCCAAACCGCGTCACCTCGGGCTCAAAAATGGGCTAAAAACACTTGTTTGAGCATCCCAAATGGTCCAGGATCACTTTTGGAAAGGCGCGTTTTCAACCTTTTTGGACCCATTTTTGGTCCCACAACGGCCCCTTTTCAAGGCATTTCGGGGTTTTCCATGGGCCAAAACGCGTCACCTCGGACTCAAAATGGGCTAAAAACACTTGTTTGAGCATCCAAAATTGTGCATGATCACTTTTGTAAAAACACCTTTTTGACCCATTTTGGACCCATGTTTGGTCCCACAACGGCCCCATTTCAAGGCATTTGGGGATTTTCCATGGGCCAAAATGCGCCAGCACCGGCTCAAAATGGGCTAAAAACACTTGCTTGAGCTTCGCAAATGGTCCAGGATCACTTTTGGAAAAGCAGCTTTTTGACCCATTTTGGACCCATTTTTGGTCCCACAACGGCCCCTTTTCAAGGCATTTGGGGATTTTCCCATGGGCCAAAACGCGTCACCTCGGACTCAAAATGGGCTAAAAACACGTGTTTGAGCATGCAAAATGGGCTGGGATCACTTTTGGAAAGGCGCGTTTTTCAACCTTTTTGGACCCATTTTTGGTCCCACAACGGCCCCTTTTCAAGGCATTTCGGGGTTTTCCATGGGCCAAAACGCGTCACCTCGGGCTCCAAATGGGCTAAAAACAGTTGTTTGAGCATCCAAAATGGTGCATGATCACTTTTGTAAAAACACCTTTTTGACCCATTTTGGACCCATGTTTGGTCCCACAACGGCCCCTTTTCAAGGCATTTGGGGATTTTCCATGGGCCAAAACGCGTCACCTCGGACTCAAAATGGGCTAAAAACACTTGTTTGAGCTTCGCAAATGGTCCACTGCCACCTTTGCAAAAGCGGGTTTCGGACCCATCTTGGACCCATTTTTGGTCCTACAACAGCCCCTTTTCAAGGCATTTGGGGATTTTCCATGGGCCCAAACGCGTCACCTCGGGCTCAAAATGGGCTAAAAACACTTGCTTGAGCATCCCAACTGGTCTAGGATCACTTTTGGGAAAACTCATTTCCAACGCGTTTTGGACCCATTTTTGGTCGCAAAACGGCGCCTTTTCAAAGCATTTGGGGATTTTCCATGGGCCAAAACGCGTCACCTCGGACTCAAAATGGGCTAAAAACACTTGTTTGAGCATCCAAAATGGTCCACGATCACTTTTGGAAAAACAGCTTTTTGACCCATTTTGGACCCATTTTTGGTCCCACAACGGCCCCTTTTCAAGGCATTTGGGGATTTTCCATGGGCCCAAACGCGTCACCTCGGACTCAAAATGGGCTAAAAACACTTGTTTGAGCATCCCAAATGGTCTAGGATCACTTTTGGAAAGGCGCGTTTTTCAACCATTTTGAACCCATTTTTGGTCCCACAACGGCCCCTTTTCAAAGCATCAGGGGATTTTCGATGGGCCAAAACGCGTCACCTCGGGCTCAAAATGGGCTAAAAACACTTGTTTGAGCATGCCAAATGGTCTAGGATCACTTTTGGAAAAATACCTTTTTGACCCATTTTGGACCCATTTTTGGTCGCAAAACGGCCCCTTTTCAAGGCATTTGGGGATTTTCCATGGGCCAAAACGCGTCACCTCGGGCTCAAAATGGGCTAAAAACACTTGTTTGAGCATCCCAAATGGTCCAGGATTACTTTTGGAAAGGCGCGCTTCCGACCCTTTTTGGACCCATTGTTGGTCCCACAACGGCCCCTTTTCAAGGCATTTGGGGATTTTCCATGGGCCCAAACGCGTCACCTCGGACACAAAATGGGCTAAAAACAGTTGTTTGAGCATCCCAAATGGTCTAGGATCACTTTTGGAAAAACACCTTTTTGACCCATTTTGGACCCATTTTTGGTCCCACAACGGCCCCTTTTTCAAGGCATTTGGGGATTTTCCATGGGCCAAAACGCGTCACCTCGGACTCAAAATGGGCTAAAAACACTTGTTTGAGCATGCAAAATGGGCTAGGATCACTTTTGGAAAAACACCTTTTTGACCCATTTTGGACCCATTTTTGGTCCCACAACGGCCCCTTTTCAAGGCATTTGGGGATTTTCCATGGGCCAAAACGCGCCACCACCAGCTCAAAATGGGCTAAAAACACTTGTTTGAGCATCCCAAACGGTCCACTACCACCTTTGCAAAACCGGGTTTTGGACCCATTTTTGACCCATTTGTGGTCCCACAACGGCCCCTTTTCAAAGCATCAGGGGATTTTCCATGGGCCAAAACGCGTCACCTCGGCCTCAAAATGGGCTAAAAACACTTGTTTGAGCATCCCAAATGGTCTAGGATCACTTTTGGAAAAATACCTTTTTGACCCGTTTTGAACCCATTTTTGGTCCCACAACGGCCCCTTTTCAAGGCATTTGGGGATTTTCCATGGGCCAAAACGCGTCACCTCGGCCTCAAAATGGGCTAAAAACACTTGTTTGAGCATCCCAAATGGTCTAGGATCACTTTTGAAAAAAAAACCTTTTTGACCCATTTTGGACCCATTTTTGATCCCACAACGGCCCCTTTTCAAGGCATTTGGGGATTTTCCATGGGCCAAAACGCGTCACCTCGGACTCAAAATGGGCTGAAAACAATTGATTGAGCATGCAAAATGGGCTAGGATCACTTTTGGAAAAACACCTTTTTGACCCATTTTGGACCCATTTTTGGTCCCACAACGGCCCCTTTTCAAAGCATTTGGGGATTTTCCATGGGCCAAAACGCGCCACCACCAGCTCAAAATGGGCTAAAAACACTTGTTTGAGCATCCCAAACGGTCCAATACCACCTTTGCAAAACCGGGTTTTGGACCCATTTTTGACCCATTTTTGGTCCCACAACGGCCCCTTTTCAAAGCATCAGGGGATTTTCCATGGGCCAAAACGCGTCACCTCGGCCTCAAAATGGGCTAAAAACACTTGTTTGAGCATCCCAAATGGTCTAGGATCACTTTTGGAAAAATACCTTTTTGACCCATTTTGGACCCATTTTTGGTCGCAAAACGGCCCCTTTTCAAGGCATTTGGGGATTTTCCATGGGCCAAAACGCGTCACCTCGGGCTCAAAAATGGGCTAAAAACACTTGTTTGAGCATCCCAAATGGTCCAGGATCACTTTTGGAAACGCGCGCTTCCGACCGTTTTTGGACCCATTGTTGGTCCCACAACGGCCCCTTTTCAAAGCATTTGGGGATTTTCCATGGGCCAAAACGCGTCACCTCGGACTCAAAATGGGCTAAAAACACTTGTTTGAGCATGCAAAATGGGCTAGGATCACTTTTGGAAAAACACCTTTTTGACCCATTTTGGACCCATTTTTGGTCCCACAACGGCCCCTTTTCAAGGCATTTGGGGATTTTCCATGGGCCAAAACGCGTCACCTCGGACTCAAAAATGGGCTAAAAACACTTGTTTGAGCATCCCAAATGGTGCATGATCACTTTTGTAAAAACACCTTTTTGACCTATTTTGGACCCATTTTTGGTCCCACAACGGCCCCTTTTCAAGGCATTTGGGGATTTTCCATGGGCCAAAATGGGCCAGCACCGGCTCAAAATGGGCTAAAAACACTTGTTTGAGCTGCGCAAATGGTCCACTACCACCTTTGCGGAAGCGGGTTTTGGACCCATTTTTGACGCATTTTTGACCCATTTTTGGTCACAAAACGGCCCCTTTTCAAGGCATTTCGGGATTTTCCATGGGCCAAAACGCGTCACCTCGGCCTCAAAATGGGCTAAAAACAGTTGTTTGAGCATCCAAAATGGTCCAGGATCACTTTTGGAAAAACACCTTTTTGACCCATTTTGGACCCATTTTTGGTCCCACAACGGCCCCTTTTCAAGGCATTTGGGGATTTTCCATGGGCCCAAACGCGTCACCTCGGACTCAAAATGGGCTACAAACACTTGTTTGAGCATCCCAAACGGTCCAGGATCACTTTTGGAAAGGCGCGTTTTTCAACCATTTTAGACCCATTTTAGGTCCCACAACGGCCCCTTTTCAAAGCATTTGGGGATTTTCCATGGGCCAAAACGCGTCACATCAGACTCAAAATGGGCTAAAAACACTTGTTTGAGCATCCCAAATGGTCGAGGATCACTTTTGGAAAAATACCTTTTGGACCCATTTTTGACCCATTTTTGGTCCCACAACGGCCCCTTTTCAAAGCATCAGGGGATTTTCCATGGGCCAAAACGCGTCACCTCGGCCTCAAAATGGGCTAAAAACACTTGTTTGAGCATCCCAAATGGTCGAGGATCACTTTTGGAAAAATACCTTTTTGACCCATTTTGGACCCATTGTTGGTCCCACAACGGCCCCTTTTCGAAGCATTTGGGGATTTTCCATGGGCCCAAACGCGTCACCTCGGACTCAAAATGGGCTAAAAACACTTGTTTGAGCATCCAAAATGGTGCATGATCACTTTTGTAAAAACACCTTTTTGACTCATTTTGGACCCGTTTTTGGTCCCACAACGGCCCCTTTTCAAGGCATTTGGGGATTTTCCATGGGCCAAAAAGCGCCAGCACCGGCTCAATATGGGCTAAAAAACACTTGTTTGAGTATCCCAAATGGTCCACTGCCACCTTTGCAAAAGCGGGTTTCGGACCCATTTTGGACCCATTTTTGGTCCCACAACGGCCCCTTTTCAAGGCATTTGGGGGTTTTCCATGGGCCAAAACGCGTCACCTCGGGCTCAAAAATGGGCTAAAAACACGTGTTTGAGCATCCCAAATGGTCCAGGATCACTTTTGGAAAGGCGCGTTTTTCACCCTTTTTGGACCCATTTTTGGTCCCACAACGGCCCCTTTTCAAGGTATTTCGGGATTTTCCATGGGCCAAAACGCGTCACCTCGGGCTCAAAATGGGCTAAAAACACTTGTTTGAGCATCCAAAATGGTCTAGGATCACTTTTGGAAAAATACCTTTTTCACCCATTTTGGACCCATTTTTGGTCCCACAACGGCCCCTTTTCAAGGCATTTGGGGATTTTCCATGGGCCAAAACGCATCACCTCCGGCTCAAAAATGGGCTAAAAACACTTGTTTGAGCATCCAAAATGGTCCACGATCACTTTTGGAAAGGCGCGTTTTTCACCCTTTTTGGACCCATTTTAGGTCCCACAACGGCCTCTTTTCAAGGCATTTGGGGATTTTCCATGGGCCAAAACACGTCACCACGGGCTCAAAATGGGCTAAAAACACTTGTTTGAGCATCCCAAATGGTCGAGGATCACTTTTGGAAAGGCACGTTTTTCAACCATTTTAGACCCATTTTTGGTCCCACAACGGCCCCTTTTCAAAGCATTTGGGGATTTTCCATGGGCCAAAACACGTCACCACGGGTTCAAAATGGGCTAAAAACACTTGTTTGAGCATCCCGCGTTTCCGACTCATTTTGGACCCATTTTTTGTCCCAAAACCGCCCCTTTTCAATGCCTCTCCAAGTTCTCATCAAGGGTTGCACAAGTAGCCGTCTGGTGCCGTCGTGCTTGCCGCAGCAGCAGGAATCACGAGCACCTTCGTCTGTAAAGATGCAAGGTCATTGTAGTTGTCCTCCTATCTAACCGAAGACAACAGGGTGTTGTATACCTGTCCACTCTACTTGATCGGTGTTCTGTAACGTTGTACAGCACCTGCAGGAAGCAAATACGGATGAGGTTGCTTCACATTGAAAAACGACGGACCCTATCAGCGATATATTGGGGGCGGGGGGCGGAGAAAGCAAATACCACGGCAAACCCAAAGCAACCTGAAAATGTCGCCCTTAGAGAGCAAACCGATGGATGGAGAGGGTTGTAAGGTCTGGGATGCATACGCAGGTGTGGCGCCCGCCATCAACGGAAAAAAAGGGGGGGTATCCACATGCGACGGGAGGAGACCTGACGGATCACAGCATCGTCACGCACTCTGGCCCCTGTGAAAGAGCGATTGGCAACATAACAAGAAGCATAATCCACAACAACAGCCACAATTGCAATGCTTCGTCAGAGCATTTTGCCCTCTGCACCATATGGGCTTTGATAAAGTGTCTCGACAGATGGGGGCTGGTGCCCGAGGTTACTTTCTGGTGCCTACACCCGCGGTGCGCGGTGCCGCGTGGTGGCCTCAGACGGCAGGGAGGCACAAGCACATGCACTGCTACAACGAAGATTGGCTTGTCAAGGGCTGGGACCGGCCTTAGGCGCATTTCATCACATGTCACCTTCTGCTCATGGGATGGCACATACTATAGCTGCGTCACGCGCCTCCAACCCTCACCAAAGCCACCTCGCTCTCTAATTTACGTTGTCGGTGATTGACATGCAGGGAATGCCACCATCAAACTCGCACATCCGGCCACAGATTGTGCGTGGAACCCATACAGGGACATAAAAGGGCACACGAGCATACCCACAGCATCACTTTGTGGAGAAAGATTGAGAGTCACGGACTCCGCCGCATGGGACTCCTACACGCAAGAGCAATGAGCGGTCACTTCTCAAGAATCCATTGGATGCAAAAGGAGACACCTGCGTTTGCTTCATCACAGAAGATGGCGACAAATGAAACCCGCACACGCGCATAGAATAGCATCTTAGTGGCGTGCATTCCCCTTCAGACTCAGCAAATTTCGGTTTTGCGCTCCACAGATCGGTAGCAAAATGAATCAAACTACCTTTCCGTTCACTCCTTCTGGTCCTTCGGGCGATGAGTCCACCCTCTCCGGCATAACCACTGCTTGAAGCACCTGATGCCGTTGAAGCCACCCAGATGGCAACGTGCCGCGGCCCAAGGGGGGGGGCTTGCGGATGTAGTTGTGTCCCATTGCACGTCTCACGGCTTGACGTGCTGACGCTTGCCCGAGGATTGAGTACACCACTTGCGCCTGCGAAAAATGTAGGAAACATCGGACCCCTAATGGTCACCTCATGCATCTACCATTGCGCAACCTTGCAGTGCTTGATTCCAAATCCACACCCGACAAACGTTTTCTGGGTGTGCCACATTCGGAGTCGTTTGATACAAACTAGAAAAGAACGCAAACCTCGCCATTGCTTTTTGATTTGCACGCATGCACACAACGACGTTAGCTACCTCACGGTGCTACTGTTGTTTACTTGATTCTCTTTAGGTACATAATGAGGCTCACCACGGCTAGAGCTTCGCGCATTGACCACATCATCGATTTTCGGCAAGCATTATTTGGTTGTCGCCAAACAATCGCGCGCCAAAGCATGTTTCCCACACAAGCGCTTTGTGGCTTGGACGAGGAAGAACACGCATGCAAACGCATGAAGTGTTGCCGCGCTTGCGCTCCCACACAAACGTGACACACACAGACAAATACGCGTTGGCACGCGCGAAAACACCTATCCACACGCAAAAATAAGCAACGACACACACAAAGCGAATGCACATTGCAAAAGCAAAGGCCGATTCTCCGGTTGTAAATCTTTGAAGAGTAGCAGGCCACCCTACACGTTTGCTTTACGAGCGTGTGCTTCGTGTGTTTGGCAAAGGGCTGCTTCCTCGGGTGGAATGAGATGAGCAGCGTGTGAATATACGTGTGCCTACACGAGTAGCGGTAATTGGTAGGCAGGTAGGTAGGCATCAACACACAAGCACGCACGCACGCACACACACACAGTGCAGCAATGTAAGCAGAAAAAGCCGATTCTCAACAAGGCATGAATCTTGACAGTAAGAGGATGAATGTTGCTCTCATGAACGTGAACACAAAGTAACGCAATGTAACAACGGCCTTCTCACATCAAAATCAACGGACATACACAGGCACCAACCTCCAACCTTTGCACGGGAAAGGCAAAGGCAAGGTCAAGGACTAATCACAAAAAGAAACGCAAAGAATGGTCACTGCTTCGAACTTGTTGAGCTACAAGAGGAACCACACACAGACACACACACACACACACACACACACACACACACAATGTAGCACAAACACGCGGCATAAGAGAAACGGCTCCATTGTGGTGATGCCTGTCTGAGTAAAACACTTAGGGCAAGCAGCGCCTTTGCCCGAAGGTTGGGGAAGATACCGTTGGTGGTTCCAAGGTGGTTTTAAGTAGCAAGATCACGAAAATGGTTCCCAACATCAAGCCGCCAGCCCCGAACATTGAGTACCTGTGAACAGTCGACAGCCAAAAGCAAGTCATCGCCCCCAGATTCACGGATGAATCCAAAACATGAAAAACTATAGCGTGTGTGTGCCATGTGCACCAGTGTGACGAGCACTGAAGTTTGCTACCCACAGGCACGAATTTGTCCCGTGGCTGAGAAATGGGAAAGGGTGCAACAGCACGGCAAGCTGATCCTAGCTGCGCCGAGAAGGGGAAAACCTGGTTGGCATCGTGTGGCATGCTTGGCTCACGGTTGCGGATGTATTCACCTCTGAAAAAGTTTCCAACGTGAGATGTGCATCATTTTGGCTACACGAGTGCCCCAAACTCTTGGGGCCCATGAGAGCCATAATGCTACAGCAATAGGTGGTGTGAGCAGAACAGAAGAAGGTAAACAAACAAGCGCCTCGAAGGGAAGCATTTCAACGTGACACCACAAAACGTTGGTGGATGCAACAGAGTTCGAAGATCGAGGAAGAAGCACAAAGGATATGCACCACTTTTTGGAAATCCCTGGGGAGAAAGCCTAAGTAGAGAGAAGTGCAGGTTTGACGAGTCCTCTGCTTTTGGCGCCCTATTTGTCTTGGGATCCCAACTGGGCGGGCGTTTCATCAGCATGTTTCATGCGTTGTGTATTGATTCTTTGCACACTACGCCGCCCAATCCAACACATTCAACCAACATAGATTATGGAATTGCCAGCATTGTATTTCGATGAAAAGAGAAAGCAATTACAGCTCCATATTCAAATCTAGAATCGACCGATCGTGCGCTCTCGCAGAATTCTCGCGTTTTGGCATTCCTCCTCTATTGTGTATGTTGCCGGCTTGTTAAGATTTTTGTTGCCGGCAGTTGGCGGTTAGTCCTGTCCCAAACATTATCTTCACCGCCAGCCTGCCAATTTATTTGGATTTTATCAATTATTTGGACATTTTTATCACTTTTGAAGTATTATGGATTTACTGGCATACTCAAATCTGCGTGGTCCGAAGTTTAATTTTACATCATGAATTTCGTCGTTGACAACTCTTGGTCTACCCTGGTTTCGGATGACGAGAACATCCGCAACGTGGCCTGGTCAGCGTTCGTAGGAAACCTCAAAACCTACGTTCGCTTGGTACCCCAAGAAGTTAGAGGAGCCGTGGTTGAGAAGGGCATGCAATGGAATGGGGCCGGTTATGGCCAAGGGTCATTGGGACGCCTTATCTACGAATTATCTGGTGAATGCGTTTTGTCCGTAAGCTTTGATGAGTACCGCAACGTAGTGCTCGTAGCGCTTGCTCTTTATTGGACTTTACCCACTATGCCATTAGTGCTAGAAGGGTCAGCCAAAGCAGCGGCTTTTGCAATTTGTAAGGTTTTAAGTGATGAGGATTCCAAACCATCCTCCGCCCCTTCCGTGCGCATGCCTTGGGAGTTGCAACAAACACCCTTGCCTAAGCAATATTCCGAAATTATAAAGAAACTCACACATCCTCTTGATGATTCCGAGCGTGCACGTCTTCTCAAAGATGTACCTTTTTTCACCGACTTGCCTCATGATCCACCAGTGAATAATCATGGCAAGGATGCCAGTGTGACAATTGAACGCACGCATCGTGCATGGGAGTCACAAGTGTACAAAGCCATTCCGCTTTTAGTGTCATTGGATTTGTCTATGGAAGATGATTCATCTTCGGTACCGTTTGAACCCGAAGCGCTTTGTGGGCGCCTTTTTTCAATTCTTTTGGACCTGGCATTACGCATGCAAGAGCACCGAAAAGCTAAGTCTATTCCGGAATCCCTTCCTCACAAGAATCCCCTTTTTTCAAAAGCGGATCTCGCCTTAGCCAAATCAAATTCGGAGTTAAACCGTTTTCGGCGTTCCAAACCCTCTTCTCAGCCCATGGCGGAAGATGCGGGCAACGGACAAGGCCGCTTCAATCGGAATTTCCGCGGTAACCGTCGAAACAACAACTCCCGAAGCCAAGGCAAAGGCAAGGATGGAGGAGGAAAAGGTGCATACCGCCCTTCCGCGCCCAGAGCCTCCGGTAGTGGGGACGCCCAAGGATAATGGGGCCGAGGTAGAACCGGTTCCTCACCGGTTGCGTAATAGGTGGCAATGGTGGTCACGCCACGCCCCCCCTCGTGTTTTGGATTTGCTCACTCGTGGGCTTTTTCCCAATGTAAAGCTCCCAGTCTTTGGGAAGGGGCATCCCGTTTCGTGTACGGACGAAGAGCTCGCTTTCGCCCGCGAAACTTTGTGCGAATATGAGAGCGTTGGAGCCGTGGAGCGCGCTCTACCATCTCTTATAAAGTATTTTGTGCCTTGGTTCCTCATTTCCAAACAAGAACCAAATGGAAACATTAAAAGGTGCTTCATCACCAATCTCAAGAAAGTGAATCGGTTCATCAACACCAAACCATTTCGGTTAGATCATTGGGGCGTGGTCTTCCCTGAGTTGCGCCGAGGCATGTTTGCCTCAAAGATCGACTTGTCTCATGCATACTTCCATTGTCCTCTCTCTCCACATTTTTCCGATTACATTGGTGTACAAGTAGGAGACGAATGTTTTCGTTTCCTAGGGCTCCCGTTTGGACTTAACGTTTCCCCGCAAGTGTGGCAATCCATTATCAAGGTGCCCTTGCGCATATGGCGCTCACGTGGCATTCTTGTGTTCGTATATGTCGACGACATATTGGTTTTGGGCCGTTCTTTTCGCGAATGTAATTCTGCCACCGAAGAAGTTTTACGAACATTGCAAGAAGCAGGTTTCGTCGTTAATTTTAACAAGTCCCAACTCACAGCTTCGCAACTAGTGGAATTTTTGGGGATAGACATCGATTTCCGGTTGGGTGTCATCTCCATTCCGGACCGCAAACGAAAATCCTACCGCAAGCATTTAGGCAAACTCATCACTAAGGAATCCATTTCCTTGAGGTCAGCAAGTGCCATTTTAGGCAAAGTGCGAAGTTTGCTCGCATGCTTCCCGGGTTTGCGCATGCTCACCGACGAGTTGGTCGAATTTGTGCAGCTTGCCCATCGATACGGTTTTGACAAAGTCTTGCCCATTCCTCTCACCTTGAAACATCAAGTGTTGGCGTGTCAACACCATCTCCTTTCATGGGGAGGGCGACCCATGCTCACTCCACCCACGAGGTTTTTAGCAACCGACGCCAGCAATCACGAGCTTGGCGCCATTGATTTGTGTACACGTGACATCACACACGCTTACACTTCCGCTTCCCTTCACATCAATGTAAAGGAATTACAAGCTTCCACTTTAAGAGTGTTGGCGTTGTGCAAACCCAACGATGTGGTCAAACTTCTTGTTGACAACACATGCACATATTATTATTTGCTCAATCAGGGTGGCCGACGCAAGCACCTCAATCGGGTGATTCGCGAGTTTTTCGAGAGGTGTTGGGAGAGACGAATCCAGCTTCTTCCAGTCTGGGTGCCCTCTGCATCCAATCCCGCCGACGAGATTTGGAGGCGAGGGAAAGACCCCCAAGAGTGCCGTCTCAACAGGGCAGTTTTTCTACAGCTCACACACATGCTGCGATTGTCCACCGTGATCGACGTTTTCGCATCGGCAACCAACACACAGCTTCCTCTCTTCATCTCACGCTACCCGCATCCGGAAGCCTTTGCCCAGGACGTTTTAAAAACCGATTTGGCACGCATGCCTCTCATGTACGCATGCCCTCCGTGGCCCATCATAGGGCAGTTTCTCCAGCACTTCCAAATGTTCCCAAACCTTCGGTGCATGCTCGTGGTGCCACTTTGGCCGGGTTGCCCGTGGTGGCCCCGTGTAATGCGGCTCTACGATCCGCGATTCAAGCCCGTGCGCGTCCTGCCGCGGGAGGGGCTGTTTCTAGATTGCTTCAATCAGCCTATGCCAAAACCAAAGACTTCCCTTCTTTGCGTTGCATTATCGAGCAGGTTTTCAGGAAGAAAGGATACACTGACACGGCGCTCCACGCGCTTTTGGAAAAGCATTCGAAATCTTTAGTCAGGTACGACTCAGCCTTTAGGCTGATTTGCGCCGTTGGACTAGAGATGGGGTATTCTTTCCCCGGTGTTTCAACCGCACAAGTGGCGAGCATTCTTTCCACCATAGATGTCGACTCCGCGCCACAAGCACGCTCAGCCTTTGCAGCACTGCAAAAATTTCCAACCATGCATTCACTCCAATTCGACCCTGCCATCCGCGCTATGCGTCAACGTTGGAACCAATCCACACCAAAATACATTGTTTTTTGGTCGGGTGAAGCGCTTGTGGCACGGCTGCTTGGCCAGCCGTTGGATTGGTCTTCTCCTTTCCAATTACGTTCACGTCTCATCATTGTGCTCCGGTTGTTCCAACTTTACCGCTCATTTGATTGTGCCAACATGGTGCGTTTGTGGGGCAACTTTGATGATCAATGGTTCATGCCGACGTGTCGCAAGGGATGGTCTACCTTAAGGTGGGACCGTATATTACGTTTGCAGGGTTTGGACCATATGTGCCCTTTTTCTTTGCTAACCGCATATATTAACGTGACCACAGAAGGTGCTTCTTCCGATGGATCACCGGGTCCTGTATTTTTGGCAGTCACACGCCCGTTTAGTCCCTTGTCGCCAGCACGCATTTCTTCCCTCACTAAGGAAATTTTGCAAGACGCCGGCGTCAACGCCGACTTTTTCGGCGCTCACTCCACACGTGGCGCCGGTCTCGACTTGTTGCGTCAGTTGGGACTGTCGGCGGAGCAGTCAGCCGAAGTTGGCAGTTGGGCCAACTTAACCGCCTTTAACAGCCATTACTCCAGGCTAGGAGCGAAGGACTTTTTAGCCAAGGCGCTGCAGTCTCGTTTAAGTTCAGTGCACAGTCCTTCAAGCTCTTGGTGCTCCGGTCCCTACCCTTCTCGTACTCCCTCTAGCAATCGAGACGAGGGAGGAAGGGAAGAGGAGGGGACGGAGCACCAAGAGGTTGAACCCACCCCCCCCAGCCCAAGAGCCTGCAGTAGGTTCGGGTGAGGTTCGACCTCCAGCCGCCATTATGCGTACTTCGGGCGAGCCGGGCCCTTCTAACCCGCCTCGTCCCGCCATGCCCATTGTGCGCGGGTGGCGCAAGAATTCACCGCGGGGCAAGCGCCCGGCGGACACCGTTTTGGAGTCACGCCCCAAGCGCCGAACAGTTATAGCCAGTGGTCGGGTGTGCACGCAGCTTGTGCATGATTGAGTGCAACAGTGCAAGAACATGTTTCTTCCGGACACCTGAACGACCGGCAACAAAAATCTTAACAAGCCGGCAACATAGAGTCTGTCTTCAACCTCTTGGTGCTCCGTCCCCTCCTCTTCCCTTCCTCCCTCGCCTCGATTGCTAGAGGGAGTACGAGAGAGCACGCTAAATGTGATTAGGGTCCTAAATGTACCGGTACATTGCCTTCCAAATTTACCGCACAATGTGACACCAAAATGATCAAAAATTCAAATCAACCATGTGAACCATTTCCATTGCAAGGATGGCAAAAGCAGTCAGATTGAGGGCAGGAATGGACTGAATGAAACCATTTCAAGGAATTCCACTTGAATTATGACCAAATGAACCAAATGAGCCAAATGAAGCCAATTCCAACCAATCAACTCTAATCAGGGCACCTAGAGGTGGTGGCAAGGGCAGAGGGAAGGGACATGGAGCAATCACACAGCAAAATGAAGCAATCCCACAGCCTGTCATCGTGGAGGGTCCCATGAAACTGTTATAAAGACTGCCACTTCAGTCAGCCAAAACAGCAGCAAAAACCCTCACACTGACTGTGTCAGCATGAAGACCCACATACCTTTCTGTAATGAACACAAGCTTTCCATCTCAGAACAAAGAAAAGGGATTCTTCCCCTTGTTGCGGGTGCGCAGAGCAGGCCCATCAAAGGGCGCCCTGGCGGATGTGTTGCGGGTGCGCAGAGCAGGCCCGTCAAAGGGCGCCCTGGCAACTGGAGCCCTCCTTCTCTTGGGTTTGGGCTCAGGCTCATGCTTAAGCTCATGCCTGGGGCCTTCAGAGGCAAATGTATAAACAAAATCAGACTGGCGAGTGATGTTCCTCTTGCGCGACGGACGCACTGGACTCCCCGGCAGTTCGTCAGGTCCACTGTTTTCGTCAGGGGGACATCTGTCGACAACTGTCGTTTGGGTGTTAGTTTCGGTGGGAGGTTCGTTCGCAGCAATGGAGGAGACTTGGCTCTCACAGACCTGAGTGAGGGGCAACAAAGAAAAAGAGAACTACTCGACTCCGTAGTAAGTTATGACTTGCTATAGAATATCCCCAAAATGCTTATATTTCAACTACTCAATGGTTAGCAAAACCAATAAAACAAAGATTGGAAAATGGGCTCATAAAACTATGTAATTTTTGGGAGGGGTGCACACGAGCAAAAATTTATCTAAAACAATTTATGTGATTGTTTGCATAAAAATATTTAAATTCAAAATACTCCTAGGGTCATACCCGCAACCACAAAACTACAAGCAAGTAAAGGCGAAGCAAGGAAGATACAAAGGAAATCACCACGTGTACGTCCGAGTCATTGTTGACGATGTGGGGCCGCCATGCCGTTGCCAAGGCCCCACCATTTCTGTGTGTCCACGGCGGCGGGTCGTGGTGGCCAAGGCATTCAAGATCCTTACGGCTCTACCCCCATGGACGGAACCGGGCTCACCACGGCTCCATGCTAAACAAAGCATGGGAGACGTGTGACACCAAACCCAATATCATACTTGCATTACCTTTATCCTTGCTCATATATTTACGTATCATGCGAACAGTATGTTGCTACGTGCGACCACTGGAACTAATCAACCAAGAATACCCCCACACATGCATGAATGCAATGAATGCATGCAGAAGTTAGCAATATTGCAGCAATTCAGAAACATGACAAAACAGCCGGAAACTAATCTATAATCTCTTGACCTCGGTAAATCAAACATTATCTTCATACGTCAAATCAGACTCTGGTCGCGACCCGAAAGCGGCGCGACAATTAATGAAGGACAGATTTATCTGTACAAATCAGCACCATACCACAGTCCATCTGTATCAGTATCTGTATCTGCATCTGTATGTACAGTGCAACGCTGTTGCCGTGACCGTAGCGCCCTTTTTCTTACTCCCCCCCAGACCTCACACTGGAAGTGGGGGTGTCTACGGGGGCGCTGGTCAGTAAACTCCAACAGACTACCCTGACAAGACATAACACACTGTACAAACAGCTGACTGGGGACTGACAAGTGAACACCTGACTGGACTAGACAACTGAAATCCGACTAACTATCTGTCATTTGACAGCCTAGAATAAACTGGGATAAGGCCATGAGTATCAAAAAAAAAACTTCACACTCACAGAATGGCTGCAGACAAACAGTGCTCAACTCAGGGGAAGAGCTGGCTGTCACTGTCACCCCTCAGCAACACTAGGCACGCCAAATAGAGTCTTTGAAAGGGGGCATCAGCATACACTGTATCCTAGCACCGAAAACTCTGAAGAGCTTACTTCACTGCACAATCTTAGACAGCACTACCCAACACAGTAGGGGGCAAGGCGCAACAGTCTAGTAAGAGTAAATAAAGCAGAGTAATTAGGCATACTAGAGGAGGGCTCAGGCCTCTAGGTCCTTCGGGCAGTATGTGTATTACCAAACTGCGTGAAATGCGTAAAATGAAACATAGAAAGAGAAGTAGCATGGGTGGCAGGGTAAGGCAAACCATGGTGGGCAGATCCTCCAAGGGCTATCAAGGCCCCCACAACGACCGTTTCCCACCTCTGAGTTCAGGTGTCTCCGCGAACAAATCAGGAAAATACACACACAGGAAGGTTGGTATCTGGGGAACTCTGGGAGACTCATTCCGAAACCCCAAAAGTGACACAGGCCAATCCCTAGGCTTACGTAGCACAATACCAGCTGCCTGCTTCTAAAAACAAAATGGCAATTTGCTGTCAAGTCCACAGACTTCTACCCACATAGGGCTATGCACTGCATGCATATGAGAAACATCTGTCAAGTATATACTCTAGGGGGGGGTACGCACTTGCTGAAACACGCCAAAAGCGGGCTAACACAGGCAAAGACTTCTGAAACACCGAGGAAGGTGATCACATTGACAAACACTGCCACCGCTGCCAAACTGGTCTCTCAGAAAATGATGATCCCTTACTCTACACCCTCGAGATGGTTGCCAGCCCAATCAATCCACGTCGGCCTCCCAGAGGCACTAGCAGCAACCCGGCTCCACGCGTACCTCACAACTGACCGTTGGCTTACGATACTCTGTGTATGCTCACCCTGTACTGCTTTTAGCAGCGCGGCGCACCAGCCACCAGCAGGGCAGCTGCACCTTTATGAAGGGCTGCTCAGGCGTTCCAGTTTTCACCTGGCTCGGACAAACGAACGGTTCCTAGCACGGCATCATCGGCTTCTTCAAGGGACATCCTGCAAAGGGGCTAGTACCCTACCTGATGCAGCAGAAGTGGTTTGCAGAGCGCACTGTGGCACAGTCATCGGGGAGTACAGACCCTGGGCAGTATCTCGAAAAAGCAAATTGGACACACAAAGGTCACACAAACTGAACACGGCAGGACGGATAATGGTAACCTCAGACACGACAGCTGAAGACAGAGGTTCCATGGGAGCAAATTCCGGGAGCATGAAATTTCCCAAGACACGCTCAAGAGGAAAATACATCCGGATGAAAACAGACTCTATTGACGACCCACTGGTGACTGTCTGGCCTAAAGTGCAGGGGATGGCCTTTACAGACCCTCAGTTTACAAACCAAGTATGACCGTACCTCTTCAGTACACTGCAGATTAACTTACAAGTCACTACTGCTGATCATCCGCAGAAGGTTGGCTAGGGGCAGGTGGGTTCTACTGAGTTGCCTGGAGACCGTTGGCGGAATACATGACCTGCAGAGTCATACCCCCCGAGGTGCAGTGGTCATGACTCCATGCACATGTTCGGTAAAGGGGTTGTTTTCTCCCTATAGGTCCCCCAGGTCACTACGTCTCCTCCTGCTGTTGCCCTAGCCCATCCCTATCATTCTCCTAGACAGAAAGACTTACCTGCACATCACAGAGCCAGGCAGTCCAGGAAATCAGTTACAAGGCCACTGAGTGCGGCAAACTTACCTCTATGTTTACACATACACTCTACCTCAAATTCACTACAAGCTGCTACTCAGTCCGGCTGCTACTCAGTCATGCTCTCACAGCGCTATAACCAGACTACCTGCAGTAGGCTGTCTTGCAGGCCTAAGGGTTTATCTGTCTGGCTGACTAAGGCTAAGCTATAGCAATACAGTAAAGCCATCTATGCTCACTAGAGTCCAGAGGTTACTCACCTAAAGGCGGTTTCTGTGACACTCAGGGTTACTCGTACAATACTCCTGTAACAATACACAGTACAGCACCCGCGGCCACAACATTGATGTTGCTCTACACACGGGTTTCCCGTACTGGCGTTACAGCCAATATACTCAAGTACATAGTAGGCTGTCTTCACTCACCTAGTGGTCTCCCATGTTAGCAACACAGGCATCTGTAATGTGGGTGGTGCTTAGTATGGCCTATAAGCTCACACCGTAAGGGTACTCGTCCTCTCAGGGTCACAGAGACTCAGTCTGCGGGTACTCACCGGGGTATCAAGTACTTCAGCTACACAAAGTAGTCAGTCGTAATTGCAATTGCAGAATAGTGGCGACAGTGCTCCCCTCTGGGGCCTGTCTCAGTTCAGGTACACTATGCCTGGGCCTTCAAACTGGCCTCCAGGGTGCAACCAAAAAAATGCCTCGTGGGCTAATTAGGGAAGGTCATATCACAGCAGCCACAGGGCAGAAGCATACACAGCTCCCTCGATGGTAACAGCAGACTCACTCATACACATCAGAACTGCTATACCACCCATCTGCCCATTGTACCGACAGTACCACTACAAGGTCTAGAACAGAGTGATTCAGAAAAACATTGCAAACTGCCACCAAAGTAGGAAAGGATAACTTCAAAGCACACTACAGAGTGAGTGCGCACACAGGCACAGGCCGGAAAGCTTTGGTACCTGTATTCCATCCCGTAGGCAACGCAGCAAACGTTTACCAACACGAAACCAATCTACCCCATATAGCGGGGGTGTCGCCAGGGCTTCCCACTTCTGACGGAGGGCCAACCTGCCCATGGTTCGGGAAAAAATAGAAAAACGGAGAGTGACACAGAGGAAAGAAAAACAGTCGTCACTACATCCGCTAAGACCTTCAGCCCTGCGGCACAAGGACGGGCCTGAGGTCACACCAAACCAGCCATTCACCCACAGCTAGGCTTAAGGGGGACAATAAAGAAAGTATTTTCTGCATGAAACATCAACGCAAAGAGCCAAGAAAACAGAGAGGCCTCCTCCAATCAACACCTGCTCAGGATCCGAAATAATTGCCTCTTCCCCAATGCCATAGCTGGGCTCGACAGACGAAAGACAATACACCAAAGAAAGTCACACTGGGGTGCTGCAGCATCAGACTACAGACTTTCGACTACTAGAGCTCAGACCGTCCTAAGGTGCCACTGAGTTACATTAGTGCCACAGCGACTGACACTCCAGCTGAACACTCAGCACATCACAGTAGAACTAACCGTGTAGCTACTGTTACATTCCTGAATAGCTTCAGTACACACAGCTATGACCGTAATCATGGGAGTAAGTAGGGGTATTACCATCAAACCTAAGTTCATCTCTCGCATACGAACTAGTATACTCAGTCACCTGTAGGGTATCACTGACCTCTGGACTTCTATTACAGTCAACTCTCATACTACCTGCATCACACTAGGCAGTCACCAGCTATCCTCCTATCAGACGAAGGATGCCAAAAAAAGGTACAGACAGTAAACTAAATATCTGGCTTCTTCCGGACTCAGGTACAGGGAAGGGTCGTCATTCCTCCAGTCCATGCCACAGACTGCCTTACCCTGAGGGCATGACCATCCTCAGGGTCACGAATGATTAATACATAACTAGGTACTTAAAGAAGGTCCCTACCAGGACCGGCCCCTGCTGTACCCCTTCCACCCGTCACTCCCATGGTCCGGCTCCTCACCAGGGTCTGCATTTCCACAAAAAATAGAAAAAAACTCCTTCACACAGATCCCTAGCAGTCCCATGCACAATCCAAATCCAAATCCACACTGCGGGCTTCCGTTCAGCACACCGGTTGTCTCACGGTGGCGGGCATGTACAAGAATTGCACCAAAGAGGAAAGCCCTGAAATTGGCATATGAACACAAATAAAGCAAAGTTGGGGAAAGATGGAAACTTACACAATCACAGCCATAGACCCTCATTCCCTGGACTCAAGACCTTCCCTTGACTCGCCAACATGATGCCCTGAACCCAGTCAAATAGGATGGCTAAATACCATGTGTCAAAAGTCACTACATAAATCCCAAAAATGTGTTCACTCCCAAACCTCTAAATCCTAGCCCAATAGGGGAGGTGGCGTGTCATGGCCTAGAGTGGCACTCAGGACCATGCCCTACCCTGACATAACTTTGGTTGGGCTTGGAGTCGATTGGGCTTGGAGAACTGCCCGATGAAGATGACCTCATAACCTAGCAAAATCAGGCAAATCACACCATAGTGCCCAAAATTCAATTATATACTCAAAAATGCATACGGCAAATATTCAAATGCTCCATGCATGTGTCAAACCGGAAAGTAAAATACAAGGGCGATATAGACCAAAGGTCCATGCCCAAGAATATCCCATCATTGGCTCCGAAACCCCTCCGGTTATGTACATGACATGCTTCACAAGTCAACTCATGAATTTGAGACCAAATTTTGTGAGACCTCGTGTGCCAAGCCAAAGTGACCACGTGATCCGGCATATGGTGAGGTGCAACACCGAAGCATATGCCAACATATAAGCAACATACCATAGTTCATGGAGCTCTAGGCACTTTACTGTTAGCCGACCAGTTGAGCACATAAAATACAAAAATGAGCATAAAATGAGGTCAAAAACATGCAACTAATGCCAAATTCAAGATAATTACAATAGTATATAACTTCGCTCACCCATGGTATCAACATATGATTCAAAACACAATTGCTTGGGACCATTTGCCAACAATCCCCCCCCTTGAATCCCCACATGGACGCATAGGGACACCTTCGAACCTCCTCTCAACACGCACCATGAAAATGGAAAAATTGATATTGGCGCTTGTGAGTCGCTCTGCAAGCCCTCCCACATGCACTATATGAGCAGTAGACTTAGTCTAGCGCTATGGAGTTCACCATTGGGACATGGGAAAAGCCCTTGCCACGTATGACTCCATATATCTTCCTACAAACGGAGATATATAACATGGCCGTGAGCATATCGAAGCACATACTATGCATATAACACATACCCTCAAAAAGTGGCACCCACCATGATATGCCATGCCCCTCCATGGACATAACATCACGTTAAAATACGTAGGAACCCGAGGAAAGTATCTATGCAACACCAACACTCATGCGGTACACTCGAAAGTCGCAATAAAATATTCCGTTGCATGGCATTCTACCCTCTTGGCCATTATCCCTTGCTACACCGGGCATGTGTACACACCAAAGGTGTTTGATGCTTCCTAAATTAAGTTGAGACCAAGGCGGTTCCAACCCGATTCTCGAAATTGGTATTCCTCGCCATTAGCCCGAGATATGACCTTTCAAAGTGGCCTCACGAATCAATTTTGTTTCTCCTTTATCTCCAAGAAAAACGAAGGGCATAACCAAAGCAAGGTTGATACGTGATCGGGGAAAAATATTGGACCACTCGAGATTCGTCATATCAAGTGCGGCGATGTCAAAGTCAAAAATCCGATTCTGAAAGTCTGAAAAAATCAGATTAATTTTGCGAGTGTATAACATGAAAATTGCGGAAGCAACGAACCCTTTACTGATGAAATCTGACCCTTCATCAGGGTTTCCGCCCAAATATCTGGAAATAACAGTTAGCCAATCAGTTACCGCAAAATCGCGAGCCAACTGACAGTCGCCGATACATTGACAATCAGAACGGAAGGCGGAAAAATTACGGAAACATTGTGATAAAAAAACCCTGTTGATTCCTGATATTCTGATACATAAATCTCAGCTGGCGGCGCCTCGGTACTGAATATGGCCGCTGATAGCCGGAATGGCCAAACCTATCACACTATCACATCGCGTTAGGTCAGGTGGACGGGAGAGTATGAGTAAGAAAAAGTGCTTTTCCATTGCTTTGAGGCACACTCTAGTTGTATTAGAGATGCATTGAGCATCCATGCATTTTTATCTTAGTATTGGTCCCACCAAAAGTGGTGATAACACATTTTGACCTATGGAACCAAACACCCAATCAGGATATGGAGTGGACCCCTTAATCCCCTTTCAAAGTGAAGCTATTCATCTTTTCCTGAGTTGACTGAGCACTGACATACCTAAGGTAGAGCCTATGGATTTATCTATGTTTTTCCATGAATTCTTATCTGCCCTAATGGTATACACCCTAGGGGGCTAGGCACCTCTTTTTGAGAGGTCCTGGGTTCAATTCCTGGTCAGCCTAGCTAAGTAGGAAGATCCCATGTGACATGGCAGTGACCTCATCGCCACATACCATGCCACCTCAGCACATATGGGACCCAAAACAAAGAGTGCACATCTCCTGAGATGGCACTATGGAGAGAGAGTGATCCTGGGGCAGTTTTCTAACTCTTTTCCCAAAACACTTCAGCTATCTTTGTGAATATGCATTCATATGTGACCTGAGTTGCAGTTTCTGTGAATATCCAATCATCATTCGCTGTCTACACTGCAGCCCTTCATGCTTTGATCCTGAATCCTCTTCTCTTTGCATACTATTGGCTTGGGCTATCCTGGAGTGACTTGGAGTGACTGTATTTCATCAAAGCCAAAGGTTTTCATCTCCAAAAACAAGCAGCAGGAAACCCTACACCAACAGCAAGCAGCAGGAGAGGCAAAACACAGTGCTGAAAACACTATAAACTTTTCTGGTAGCAGAGGGCAGCCTGTCTCTGTGCACCGGCAGCGACCCCGCGCCGTACAACCAGTGCTCCGAGCAGGCAAATATAAGCAGAAGGGCGGATTAAGATGGACCCAGGATTAGTGGACGCCGACGTGAAGACAGCGCCAGCGCCTGAGGCACCGGCAAGGCCGGCGCCTGGCGCTGTACCTTCGGCGGAGCCCTTACATGGGCCAGTGGATACGGCGGAGGACTCCCTGGATGGCCTCCAGACGGCCTTGGGGGCCCTGTCGGTCGAGGAAGTGGTCTCTCAGCCTCAGCCTGTGAAGAGGAAGAGAGAGAACGAGAGCGAGAAGGATGCTGGAGAAGGAGCAGACGAAGGAGAGGAACAAGGGCAAGACCCGACGCATGACCCTACCTTCGAAGGCGCACCAAGGGCTTCTGGCCTCCACGCATCACCCTCTCCCATAACCACCACACTCCCAGCCGCAGCAACATCCACTTCCACAACCAACCCGCCTATGGCAGAGGGCACAGGCTTTACTGGCATGCCTCCCTACCCCGCCTATGGTATGGGCCCACCTACCACTGCGCTCCATGAGGCAACTACTGCCAGTGAGCCGGTGGCTTCCAGCTCTGCGCCGCGATGGTATGCGGCTGACTATCCCCATCCACTCCACGCCACTGGAACCTATATGGATGTTCCTGGGTATGCTCCTGGGTATGCACCTGGGTATGCACCCTTGAGTGGGTTGAGGAGAGGACCAGAGTCTCTGGGAGGCAGGAGTAGAGGATCGGGAAGATCCTCCAACAGGTCCCTGACGCGGTCGGAGATCAACGAGGTGCTCCGAGGAGCCACTTCGAAAATCGTGGGCGACCTCACGCAAGAGATCAGGGAGAAACTGGAGCCCCTGATGATCCCGTCCCATGCGTCACCTACGACGGTGGGAATGTCACCCCACCGAGTACAGGCTAACCACCTGGCGGCAGGGTTGACAAATACCCTGGGGAGCCTGAGGAGCCGACCGATGCCGACTCCTGCAGCAGTACCGAGAAGTCCATTCGTCCCGAGAACGGCCCAGCCGCCCTACAGCCACGTGACGAACTCGACGAGGGCCGAGCTGGACCAGCTGGGGCTGACAGCCTTAAGGGCTATGGTGGACGTAGAGCCTTATGGCTCTAGTGATCTTGGCAAAGACCCCTCCGATGACGAGCCGCCGTCGATGGATTCTTCTTCGCCCTCAGACGACGAAGACCCTGAGGACCCCGAGGACCCCAAGGGTAAGAAGAAGAAGAAGAAGAAGAAGAAGAAGACCCGACGCCCTGAAGGACGCCGAGCTCAGGAGGCGAAGGCTATTGCCACCTCCAAGATAGTGGTCAACCTGCCTAGGTTCACAGGCAAGGACCTCAGCGAGTTCGCTGAGAACTTTGGCCGGTTCCTACGACTGACCGGCCAAACCCACGCGAATGGGCGAGTGAAGTGCGATCTGCTCCTGCAGTGCTGCAAGACCAAGTACCTGGAGAAGCAGGTCAGGCAGATCGTCACTAACTCCGCCACCTTTGCCGATGTGTTGGTTGCCCTGGAGAGGCAGTACCCGACCTACGAGACCGACCTCTCCATCAGGGCCGAGATCCAGAACCTGCCCGTGCTGCCCAACAACCCCAAACCTGGCAGGGTCTCCAAGCTGCTGGCTGACCTGGATCACTGGGCTGGACGACTGACGCCCGGTTCCTACAGCAGCGACGACCTGCTGTTCTGGTTGTGCGCCAAGCTCCCCCGAGAGCTATGGGACGAGTGCCGTTTGACGGCTGAACGCAAGGCTAGATCCCTCCGCTACGAGGATCTATGCGTGCTGCTCCTGGAGATGGCGCTGGAGAAGGAGAGCGACCAGCACTTGAACAACTACCGTCCTGGTGGTGGAGGTTCTGGAGGCAAAGGGTACCAAGGGTCCCGACCTGGGCAGGGGACTACCCCCAAACACGCCCACGCCCGTCTAATGGAGAACCTGAAGGAGCTATTCTGGTGTGATGCCAGAGATGAGCAGGGCCACCTGCAGCACGCCTCTGACTGCGAGCAGCGAGACTGCTTTGTAGTCCAGGGGAAGCAGCAGGAAAAGAACACCGGCGCCAAAGCGAAGCTGCCGGATCATTACCGCTGCACCATCCCGTGTGCATTCTGCGGTAAGCGGAAGCACTACGAGGATGAGTGCTACCATAAGCAACGCCTATCGGCGAAGCTTAAGGGGGAAGATCCTGGCAAAGGCTCAGGCAAAGGTGGAGGCAAGGCCAAAGGCAACGACTCCGGCAAGGGCAAGTCTAAAGGACGTGGCCAAGGTGGACAAGACAAGGGTCAAGGTGGACGAGGAGGAGGCGCTAACCGCCAGCCCGACAACAAGAACAAGGACAAGAACGGAGGCAACCCCAACCCTAATCCAGGGGGGAACTCCGAGCCCTCTGGAGGGCAAACTGGTCCTACCACACGCTCACAGACGCAGGCCCAGCAAGAACAAGGAGCCAAGCGTGAGCATGAAGGTGGTGACGACGGCAACGCTAAGAAGAGGAGCCGTTTCATGAGGATGGCCCGCAAATTGCGGAACAAGGGGTTCGAGGTGACCTGTCCCGCGGAATTCTGACGGGGACGCTCTGGTGGCACCCAAGACCTGGTGTTTTGGGTACGTATCCGACTAGGGGGACGTGAATACCTGGGGGTACTGGATACTGGCGCCACAATATCGATAGTGGCCAAGAAAATTTTACCTTGTGGGAGCCTGAAGAACACCATGACCACCGCCGCTATACGCATGGGGGATGGACATGTCCTGCACAGCTGCGAGGACTGTGAAGTGGAGGTACCTATGGGTTCCAGGACTATCGCCCATCGGTTCTATGTGATGGACACTGATGCCTTCGACTTTGTACTGGGGACTGACTTCTTCGTGCAGCACTCCGAGATACAATCCCTGACGCTGCAAGCGCCCTACCTCCTCTACGTGGACCACGGCAGTGGCAGAGAGTCTGTGCCACTGGAGCAGTCGGAACATACCTCGAGTTACCTGAGGCTATCGAAGGAGGAGCCCTCGAACCTGATGGCGGCCTCCAAAACTGAGGACTATCAACTATTGGGGGAAGTCCTAGACCAAGGTCTGAAGGAGTTGGGTTACTCTCGAGAAGACCTGAGTGTGGAGTTGTTCGCCAGCGACAAGCAACATGTACTGGACCTATACTGCAGCAAGGGGAACAACTGCAGCTACAAATTTTACTGGCCCTCTTTCGGGATGGCCTACGGGAACCCCAGATTCAGTGAACTGGGGAAGGTGTTGACCAAGGTGGCCTTGGAACGTTCCCGTATGGTCCTGTGTTCCCCCGATTGGGGAGCCCATGGGGGCAACCAGTGCTGGCGAAACCTCCTGGACAGGCTGACTATCAGCTCTGTTGGTTTGCCTGATGAGGCCATCTACGTGCCTCTGGGGCGCAAGACGCCTATTGGGAAGCCCGGATGGGGGAGTATGCTCAGCGTGGTGGACGGAGGTCTTACCACCATCCCCTGGGAGGACCTGGAGCCGACTCTGGTCCAGGCCATACAACGTGAAAGCGATGGACTCGCCTTGGGTGACTTGAAGGATCGCCTACGACCTCAAGATGCTGTTGAAACTACACCCGGAGGAGATGAGTACGTCATGACAGACACCAACGCCCCAAACTCTCCCTGCCCTGTACCTGTTCCTGATGGAGTCTCTGAGTGTGGACTATCTGAGCTACCTAGCTCTATCCACTCAGACGACGAAACTGAGCACGACGCCTTCTTCGTGCAGACCGCGCTGGAGGAAGTGGAGAACGCCGAGTACGTCGCCCCACTAAAACCCCTACTCTCCATGAGGGTGGAAGACCCCGTGGATGAGGACCTGGACCCTCGATCCAGGCTCAGGGAGTATGTGGATTCCAAGAGGAAGATGGTGGCGAAAAAGCTATGCTACGCGAAGCCTACCCGCAGCTCATGGTCACTGAAGCAAGGACGTATGGGAGACCTATCCCAATTGAAGGAGGACCTCGAACAGAAGATCAACACCTGGCAAAGGGAGGTGGATCTCAAGCTCATGAAGAGCGTGTGGGGCGCCCATGTGAGGACCCCAGATGAGGACGACCTCTCGGAGGAATGTGTATGTGAACCCCCTCGAGCTTGCCTATGTTGCCATCGTCCACCGGAGATGGTTGAACAAGACCTTCTATATGCCTACCAAGGGCTGAAGGATACTACCGCGGGCGAAGAGTCGGTGAAGGACCACCTCCCGACGTCTATTCAAGGGGCAAGCAACTTACACTCCGACGAGGATATGGAGGACAAGATCAAGGTATTGGACCCGCGGGTACAGAAGCTGATAAGGACCTATCTGGAGGTGTTCGGAGAACTACCCCCTCCAGCCTCATGTGACAAGCTGGTACAGATGGACCTCAAGCTGAAACCCGAGTTCGTGGGTCACAAGATTCGGAGGAGACCCTATCCAGCTCCTAAAGAGCAGGCCGACGAGATTGAGCAACAGATACAAGAATGTATCGACGCTGGCCTAGTCCTGGAGTACAAGGACGGGGACTACCCCCTACACTGCAGCCCCTGTTTCCTGGTGGCTAAACCTGGGTCTACAGCCAAACGGCTGGTAGTGGACTACGGAGAGCTGAACAAGAAGACGCTGAACCACTCAGGGTCCATTCCCAATATGGAGTGTACCCTGGAGAAGATAGCCTCCTGTCGCTACAAGACCAAGATGGACAAGCGAAGTGGATTCTGGCAAGTGGACCTGACGCCCAACGCGCAGGAACTACTGGCCTTCATCACCCCTCAGGGGAGGGTATTCAAGTGGAAGGTCATGCCATTTGGCGTGGCTAACGCACCCGCTCTGTTCCAGGAGCTGATGAACAAGATCTTGTCCATCCTACGAAGGAGACCTAAGGTGCAGGAGCTCATATCCCGTGGGGCCCAGATGGAGGCTCACATCGACGATGTATGCCTCGGGACCAATACCCAGGAGGATCACCTAATTCTCTTGGGTGAGTTCTTTGCGGTCTGCCAGGAGAAGCACACACGACTCAAGCTGGAGAAGTGTGAGTTCATGCAGGAGACCATGCAGTACTTGGGGTTTGACGTTGGCTATGGGTGGTGGACCCCAGCGGCCGCTAAGGCCAAACCCCTGATGGATGCCAAGGTACGACACGAAGACCCCAAGAAAGGACTTCATGATGTACGCAGTTTCATTGGGGTGTGCAACTTCTATCGCCGCCACATCAAGAACTTCACCTATACCAGCGCCGTTCTGACGGACTTGATCAAGAAGAGTACTACTTGGCGCTGGGGCCCACAAGAGCAACAAGCGTTTGACGAGCTCAAAGACAAGGTAGCCAACGCTAAATGCTTTGGCGTGCCTAGAGCACAAGGGGAGATTATCATGGTGACCGACGCCAGCAATGTGGGCGGTGGTGGAACGTTGTTCCAATGGCAAGCACTAGAGAAGGAGGAGTTCGACTCGGCCATTTCCCAATGGGGGACGGAAGGTCTCAACCGAGATGGAACCCTCAAGCACAGCTACCCTGACGACAAGTGGGTCCTAGTACCTCTGGGCCACTGGAACTGGAAGTGGAACCAGGCCAGGGGGAACTACTCCACCTATGAGCAGGAATTGCTCGCGGGTATGCTGGTGCTATCCTCACAAGCACGACTGTTGGGGAGTAACCCTGTGGTCTGGCTGTGCGACCAAGAACCGGTCCGCAGTTTCCAGAAGGGTCCCCCACCTGAGAAGGCCAAGCTACGACGCTGGTGGACCTACCTCAGTCAACTACGGCTGACGGTACACCATATCCAGTGAGTGAAGAGCGAATGTGCTGACTATATCAGCCGCAACAACTTCGACGCCCTGATTGGTGCCCGGTCTGAAGCGCTGGCTAAGGAGGCTTTCAGCCGTATGGACGTACACCTGGACCTGAACATGACCATGATACGCCCCCTGGATAGACTCCAGCAATCGGAGTACCTAAAAGAGTTCGGGGATATCTACAAGCGCCTGGAGAAACGCCTTGAACCCCTCCTGGTCAGCCAAGACCAGTGGAAGAGGGACAAGAGCTACCTATGGCACGAGGAACGTATTGTGGTGCCTAGTGACCGAGTTCCAGCGCTGCTGAAGTGGACCCATGAGTCCAGTGGTCATGTGGGTGCTGACCGTACCCTGAGGCTGTTCAAGCAGTGGTTCCACACTACGTGGACTGACGACCAACTGCGGAAGACACTCCAGCCTATCGTGGACAAGTGCCCGGACAGGTCCTGTAAACCAGGGGATATCAGGGACAGAGGTCTCGACTCGACCCTGCCCATCCCACACTGTGCCAACAGTGTTCTATACGTGGACTACACGGAGATGCCGAAGTTCGGGGGCTATGACTTCGCCCTCGTGGTAACCTGTGGGTTGACCAGGTTTACCAGGGTGTTCCCATGTACCAAGCACATTACCGGGGAGGAGACTATCAAGATACTCCTGGAGGAGTGGTTTTGTGTCTATGGGGCGCCCAAGGAGATCAACTCCGATGAGGACGTACGAGTACGCTCAGATACTGGCTGGTACAAGAGGGTCCTGAGATCCCTCAATGTGCAGGTGTCTACGGGGATTCCCTACTCTCACACGAGCAACCCCCTATGTGAGCGACAGATTCGTGTCCTGAAGGAGAACGTCAGGATATGGTGCAAAACTGAACGCACCAGAGACTGGGTGAGACTATTCCCCGTCATATCCTTGATGATGAACTCCCAAGAGAGTTCTGCTACTGGCTACTCGCCCCATGAGCTATTCCTCGGGCGCCCGGCATGGTTCCTACATGCCCCCTATCCAGAGGACACCCATTCCACTGTGGGTGAATGGGTCCAAGAGCAACAAGCGAAGGTGGACAAGGCCAAGGCTATGCTCCAGAGAGTGAGGGAGCGTCAGTGGAACAAGAAGAACAAGCACCGTGTACCGGCCACCTACCAAGAGGGTGACTGGGTGCTGGTGCACCACAGTCGACTACCCGCCTGGCCACGCTCTACCAGCGATGACCCATACTTCGGGCCGTACAAGATCCTATCTGTGGATGGACACCGTATCACCGTGCGGTGTTCTCCCCGTCTAGGGGGGACCCTGGTGTGCGCTGCTCAACACCTGAAGCGCTACCATGATCCTGAAGACCTCTGTGGGGAGGAGTGGGAGCTGAACGACGAGGAAATCGCCGCTCTGGACCTACAAGGGGCTGCCAGCCCTATGGAAGTTGAAGGTGAACTCCCCGACATGAACGCCGAGGAGATGGCTAAGGAGGGCTTCTACCTGGTGAAGTCTGTCCTACGCCACCGCTATCGCCAGGGTTGGCGCTTCCTCACCCTCTGGGAAGGGTTTGGAGTCGAAGAGGCCACCTGGGAGCCCTTCTCTGCATTTGTTCTACCGGAGGGACGCCTAAACTCGGTTCTGGTTGACTACTTGTCCCAGAACAACCTTGGTGAGTTGCTGAGGCTCGCTGAGACGCTTGCCTCCAAGACTAAAGCTAGGGACTGAACCTTACCCTTACCTGCCAAAGCGTATGTGTGAGTGTGCTATTCCTAAGGTCCTGAGAGCAAGCCGCAGAAGTGGTGTCCTAATTATACCCAAGTCTGCGCCCTTGCTAAACCTGGAGGGTTGGCTTATTGATGCCATGGGGTACGCCCCGGGTCTCCCCTCCCCTATGCGCCCAATTTCTGTGCTGGCGCAAAACCTTGGGGGAATACCCAGCGTGCTAATCCAGGTATTGTTTTCCCTACCTATCTGTCTACTACAGGCAGGGGTGGCCAAAAGCTATGAAGGCATGAAAACGCCGTTTTGCTATGTGGCCAAAACACTGACCTAACCACTGCCACAGCCCACCAACCCTGCTAAAATTGCAGGAAACGGGTGGGACAGTGACACACGCACTACAGGTCCTACACACCCTACAGTGGCACCATCCTGGTGGGCGAGCACTGGGGCAACTGGCTCAAGCCCCCACGCAGGACTACCACTCCTACACGCACACTCTACTGGGCGTTGCGATGACAAAGGTGTCGTGGGTCCTAGCGACCCTCCTGTGAAATGACAAGAGAACACAGCGCTGCTAAGCAACTGTGGCCTAACAGGGGACGCCACAACGCGTTTCCCCTGCTAGGGCTTGGAGGGAAGGAGTGCTCTCGCGTGCAAGGCGCAGATGTCGATGAAGTTGGACTCCCTGCTCTGCCACAGGCGGAGCGGAGTTACTTGTTTGTGTGATCTGCGCCCTTGTTTAGCAGGGCAGAAAAAAAATGCTGCTGCACCAATCACCCTACCTGCCCACCTGTAGAACAAAGGCGAATGAAAGGGCGTTTGCGGCGGAGGAACCAAGCCACACTCCAGGTATTATACCCTTCTCAGTGTGACCTATAATACACTGTCCGCAAACAGGCTGGAAGACCAGCTACCCTTGTCAAGCAAGCAAGCGTTAAGGGACTCCTCAGGTTCTCTTAAAGAACGTACCGAGGAGCCCCTGGGTAGCCTAAACAAGGTTTACCGTGCGCACTTCGCGTGGCCTACCCTTTAATGCGTGTGTGCATGCACGAGTATGCACGTGAAACGTGGGCAAACCTGCCCATCTGCGCGTCAATCACGACTCAACCAGGGGTAGGCCCCGCCTGGGCTTACGCACCTTACCTACCGCTGGGAGAGAGAGCAAGTGAGGGGCGCACGCGAAGAACGTTGCTATGCACTGGTGTGTATGTCTAATCACCCTGATCTGACCGCTAATCATCTGCAATCTTTCTAATCAATCCCTCTATCGCGTTCTATCTCTGTTAGCGCTGCTACAAGGCTCGTTCACGGAGACACGAGACGAGCAATGTGTATGCGGCATACGAGACGAACATACCTGTAGTTTATACCTGATTCATTGAAGTCTTTTCGTTCATTTTCGAATTCTTGAATTTTTGAAGCTTCTATTAGTGTGGGTGGAATCTGTATGTTTATTCACTAATGTGTGTCTCGTCATTTTCAAGACTACGTGAGACATACGTTTATAATTCCATTATTTCTCCATTTTCCTGCGCTTCGCTAGGAGCCGCTCCTGCGCGCCGCCATTTTATGCGTATGAATTTCTGGATTTAAAAAGTCCAGAGATGACTATAATTTCTATAAAAATGTGCTTCTGATGCACAATTGGATTCTGCTCAGGGGTGTCGTTTCAGAAAAATTCTACGCCGTCATTTGACGGATTTTGATGTCGTCGCTTCGTTTTTGCGTGGATTCGTCCATAATTCTCCCATTCCTGCCTCTGCAGATACCCACGTGCAGCCTCGCTGAGTAGGCCGTGTTCGGGCCGAAACGCAGGTGCCTGGAGAGACTGAGCAGAACCAAGACCCCACCAAGGGGCAATTTTAATTTTCTTTCGACTCCCTTCGCCCTAAGACAGGTCACAGGTCGCCAGCAGGTTTACGAGAACCCATGCGAGTGTGTATAATGTGTCTTGCGTTGGGTTTGTGTCGACGCTGCGTCTTGGAGGGAGGGATGCACATGCACATGTTTGGCATGCTCCCAATCTAACCCAACCAAGCCACAGGAGCCCCGGCAGCGCCATGAGCGCTGAGTCTTCTGTAGGATATGATACAATCAGAGCAGCAAAAGAGCGCCAGCCATGGTGAGCGCCCATTTTTCAGTGTGAGGGAAACTGTAGGTATTTTAAAGTAGATGTGGAAACCAAGGAAAGGCCAAGAAAAATTCCCTTTTTCCTAAAATGCGACAGTGGTGGCCACCACAGCACAAGGGGGGAGTAAGAAAAAGTGCTTTTCCATTGCTTTGAGGCACACTCTAGTTGTATTAGAGATGCATTGAGCATCCATGCATTTTTATCTTAGTATTGGTCCCACCAAAAGTGGTGATAACACATTTTGACCTATGGAACCAAACACCCAATCAGGATATGGAGTGGACCCCTTAATCCCCTTTCAAAGTGAAGCTATTCATCTTTTCCTGAGTTGACTGAGCACTGACATACCTAAGGTAGAGCCTATGGATTTATCTATGTTTTTCCATGAATTCTTATCTGCCCTAGTGGTATACACCCTAGGGGGCTAGGCACCTCTTTTTGAGAGGTCCTGGGTTCAATTCCTGGTCAGCCTAGCTAAGTAGGAAGATCCCATGTGACATGGCAGTGACCTCATCGCCACATACCATGCCACCTCAGCACATATGGGACCTAAAACAAAGAGTGCACATCTCCTGAGATGGCACTATGGAGAGAGAGTGATCCTGGGGCAGTTTTCTAACTCTTTTCCCAAAACATTTCAGCTATCTTTGTGAATATGCATTCATATGTGACCTGAGTTGCAGTTTCTGTGAATATCCAATCATCTTTCGCTGTCTACACTGCAGCCCTTCATGCTTTGATCCTGAATCCTCTTCTCTTTGCATACTATTGGCTTGGGCTATCCTGGAGTGACTTGGAGTGACTGTATTTCATCAAAACCAAAGCTTTTCATCTCCAAAAACAAGCAGCAGGAAACCCTACACCAACAGCAAGCAGCAGGAGAGGCAAAACACAGTGCTGAAAACACTATAAACTTTTCTGTATGATATCAGCCAATGGCGGCTTGCCGGCACATAGATACACACCCCAAGTGACCCAAAGATGGCCACGGGGGTCCGAACCGGCTTCAACCCCCTTCTCAGAGCGTTGTATCCGCTCAGAAGTCATTGAAGAGGGGACTGGAGGACCCCAATGGGCTCCAAACCCCCCCCCCCATGTCCCAAGGACACATTGAGGCCCCACACACGTCGTAGGCGTCCCTCATGCCCCAAGGGAGGGGTGAGGACACTGATAATCGGTGCCCTACGCCATATCCGGTCTCCTCTTGATCTACAACATGGACCAAGGGGATCAAAGATAGAGAAACGTCGTCGGTCGACCTAAATAAGTACACCACAATGAAATATATATGTGGAGATCGAGTGACGGGGGTATATCGCCAATCAAGGCCCAGAAATCCCCGGATGAACGCCCTCACCCGTCTCCCAAGCACAAAAACAAACAAAAATGCCAAGGGGGATCCATTACGGTGCTACTGCAGCCACCAAATGGACCAACACGTCCTTGACATCCAAAGAAATGTTCTTTTTCCTCAGATAGTCCATCCAGACCGTGGTGTACCTCGGCACAAAGCTGTTCGGAGGCTCCCATGAATCCCTGGATGCGGCGAATCCCTTCCAACGGACTTTATAAAGCCTCCCCCCGGGCGTCCCCGGGTCCGGCTTGTCCGCCAGGATCTTCTCGGCGGTGAAGTCGTCGTCCTCACCCTCGTCGTCCGAGTCTACATCGCCGGCCGTGAACTCGAAGGTGACGGGACGTCCGCTGGGGTCTGGTGCTTGGGGACGAAGCTGGGTATGGTCGCGGTCCAGGATCTTGTTATCCCCCACACAAACCGCATACACATCCTGCCCGACCTTCCGCACGATTACCCCCGGCACATACCAAGACGCCTGCCGATGCCTGGACAGGACATCCTTGTGGTGCCGCTCCACCCACACGGTGTCTTGGAGAGCATACTTCTGGACCTTTCCCTGCTTGAAGTACTTGGCCCTCTTCTCATGCTCGTCCTGAAGTGCCTTGCACACCTTGGCCGCCGTGTCGTCCGCCTCAGCCATCATAGCGTTCGCATCCCGGGCCACTTTGCCATGGTTCAAACACGGGAGAGTGCGTGACACTCGATCCCGTAGGAACAGGATGCGATGAGGCGACAGTCCAGTGGGCCCCGGAAGGTCGTGGTACGCCTGGAGTACTCTCCACAGCGAATTGTACCAGTTCCGGCCCGGTTCATCAATGTGCAGCTGGCGGAACTTTTCGAACATCTGCCGCCCCGCCACCTCAGCCCGGCCGTTCGACCGGCTGTGGTACGCCACGGTCTTGCCGTACCGAATCCCCATGTGCTTGCACATCGTCTTGAACCACATCCCCACAAATTGACTGCCTCGATCGCTGCAGATGACAGCTGGGACATCGAAAATCGTCAGCCAATGCCTGATCATGGCATTAGCGACGGTCTTGGCCTGAAGACCCACTCCATGCTTGTCCTTCTTGTCCTTCTTCTTGGACTTCTTGCCAGGGACCGCCACGATATACCCGCTGTGCCTATCCACCGCCAGGATGACACAGTCGTAGGTCTGTCCTTCCACGGTAACCTCAGGCATGGCGAATACATCCATGGCCACGGACCGCATAGGGGCCTCCGGTATAGCCGTATACACCGGGTTGCCCGCTGTGGAATGGTTGGGGCTCTTCGTGGCCCGACACACGGCGCAGTCGCTGCAGTACTTGTCCAGGAGGGCGTAGTACCCCGGTGGGAAGTTGAAGCGCCACTCCAGGTCCTGCTGCATCTTGTCCTGACCAGGATGCATGAGCTGGGCGTTATGCCAGTGGTCAATCAGCTCCTCCATTCGGTTCTCCGGGACCAATAGCTTGTCCTTGAGGAACAGTATGTCCCCATCCTCGGTCAAGCCCTCAGGCCATTCGTCGTCCGACGGGACGCTCACGGCATTCCAGTACGTGCTCCAGTGTTCGGATGCCGCATAGTCATCCGACCAGTCCTCTGTGAGCACCGACCTGACTAGCTCTACAGGGGCCACCATCCATTGCTCGAGTGTTTCCTCCCGAATAGCTTGGACGCGGGCGCCCCGGAACTTGGCCAGATCCGTACGGTTTGCCATCACCACAAAGCACTTGACCCCCTCTTGCTCCATGGCCTTCTCCATCTCGATGATGCGTTTGGCCTCCTCCGTCTCCTCGGCGTCCCCGTGGCTGGATATGTCCATCCACGCCTTGCCCGCGGGGTAGGCCCATCGACTGAGGCAATCCGCCACAGTGTTGTCCTTCCCTGAGACGTACACGACGCTGAGGTCGAACTTGGCGAACGTCTCATGCCATCGGGCCCTCCTTGCCGCTGGTCCCGAGGGGGTGTCGATGTGCTCCTTTTGCCAGCTCTGCAAGGACTGATGGTCCGTACAAACCACCACGGGTTGCAATCCGATGTGGCCAGACCACTTCCTGAGCGCACAAACAATGGCGTACATCTCCTTCTCCCTCGCGGTCCAGGTTCAATGCTGGCCCTCGGCCAGGATCCGACTCCAGAACGCCACGGGTACATGTGACCCGTCGTCCCGGATCTGCTCGAGGACTGCTCCTGAAACATAGTCCGAGGCGTCCGTCCGTAGCACGAATCCCTTGTCCGGGTCCACCAGGAACAGTTCCAACTGCCCCAGGAGTCGCTCCTTCAGGCGTTTGAACGCATCCTCAGCCTCGGGGGTCCAGGCAAGCTTCTTCTTGCTCCCCTTCCGGCCATCGAACTTCCCCACCTGCAGCATCTTGTGCAGCGGCCCCGAGAGTTCTGCATACATCCGGACATAGCCCGAATAGTAATTACAGAACCCCATGAAGGACCGGAGTTCGCTGATGGTCTGGGGTCTCTCCCAGTGGTGCAGGGACGCCAGTTTCCCAGGCATGGGACGGCGTTGCCCGTGACCAACCACGTGACCCGCGAACTCCACTTCCTTCACGAAGAGTGAGGCTTTGGTGGGCTTGCACACCATGTTGTGCTTGTCCAGCTCGCTGAGCACTCGGCGCAGATCCTTCTCATGCGCTTCGATGAGCTCGTCCTCAGTCATGTCCTCCGTGCCGGACCCGATGATGATGTCATCCACAAAGGGGTCGGCACAGTCCCGGACAGGACCGAGTAGGTCCTCCATCATGCACTGGAAAGCGGCGTTGCCATTCTTGGCGCCCATAGGCACCACTTTCCACTATATGGGCCCCAGCGGCGTCGACATCGCTGTGCAGGGCCTGGAGTCCGGGTGTAGCGGCATCTGGTGATAACCGTGTTTCAGGTCCAACACCGTGAAGATCCGCTTTTTCTGTTGCTTTTGGAGGATGGTGTCGATCAGAGGAAGCGAGTACGAGTTGTGCTCGGTTTGCCCGTTCAAACCCCTGTAATCCACCACCAACCTCCACTCGCCCTTCTCCTTCTTGGGCACGATGAAGGCTGGGCTGGCCCACTCACTGTCGGAGGGTTCGATCCATCCCCGCTCAATGAACTTGGCCAACAACTTCTTCATGGCCTCGGCCCGATCGCCCTGAAGTTGGTACTCCCGATGACGATAGATCTTGGGGTTCGGCTTCAGCTTGATCCTCGCTGCGCCAAACCTCCCAGGATCTGGAGGGTTCTTGTTGGCGACGCCACTAAATAACCGCGGATAGGCATTGATCAGCCTCTCCTTCAGCTCGGCGACCTTCGGGTTCTCCTGGGCCTCTTCAGCCGCTTGCTTCGGTATCGATATAACCTACCGCACTGCGGTATAGGCCTCTTCCGGGTCCGAATCCGACTTCTCCTCGTCCGATATGCCGTCTTCATCGTCGTGGGGTGCACTTCCCACCGATAATCTTCGGAAATTTGCGGCGTCGGCCTGGTTCTTGTCGCTATCGGCCCCCAATCTTGGAAAGTCCCACGTTGGCGGGTCGGACCCAACCGGACCATCGTATTGGTCCGCGATGTGATCCATGACCCTCGCCACGAACTCATCTTTCTCGTACTTGCCGGTGACCAACATCTTGTCATCCCACCAATGCGGAGATGTGACCATGGCTCGCCTCTTCTTGGCTGCCGCACGGTCGTGCATCTCCATCCGCATGTAGTTGACGACCCCGTCGATCTCGGCGTGGGACAGTACGTCAACGCCATCCATTGCCTGATCCGTCCCCGCCTTGGGCTCAAACATGACCCGCATGGGCACCGCCTCAACTCTACGGATGAATGCTTCATCACCCGTGGGCTGGGCTTGCGCCCCATCCACCAGGAAAGCCTTGGTACCCCACGCTTGACCCGGGGAGGGCATTTATACACCCTTGGCGTCGATGAACAACTTCTCTTCTGCGGTTTGACATCTCGTTCAGGGTGATGGAGTCCAGCGTCGACTTGAGACCTTCCAGCGGACATGGGGTGGATCCTATGCCGGTTATGACCAGGATCCCCTTCGCCCTATCCGCGACGATCTTCTCCACCGTACGTCTGGTATTGTCCAGGGAGCCATGCCAATACATCGGCCCCCACTCCTTCAAGCCCCAATGCCTGTGCCAGGCTGAGTCTCCTCGATGCCAATGCCTCCTACACTTCCGCAAAAGTGGGGCATCCCGGGAAGCGAAGACGTCCGTCTCGGGCGCTTCGGCTCCCAGCGTCTGGATCATCCTGTCATACACCTGCGACGCCATTCCATACTCTGTGAGCTGAACTCCGCGGTCTCCTCTGGACTTGGCACCCACAGCTTGCACCGCTCGGACGATCCGATCCTCTTCCTCAGCATTCCATTGGAATGATCCGCATGCATAGTCCGTGGACAGCCATGTAAGGCATTCATCATCCTCCCGGACCAGCGTTGCACGATGGGGAAGGGCTCCAATGGCATTTGCCACCATGAAGTCATACCCCATGATCAAATCCCAATCAGTAATGTCGGCCACAGAGAGGTTCCCGGATAGAGTGCTTCTCTTCGCCAAATCAGGGCGGTTCAAGCGCTCATGCTCCCAAAATTCCATACTGATAGTGGCCTCATGGGTGCCACCACTGAAGCCGGTTCGGACCCCCGTGGCCATCTTTGGGTCACTTGGGGTGTGTATCTATGTGCCGGCAAGCCGCCATTGGCTGATATCATACTCTCCCATCCACCTGACCTAACCTGATGTGATAGTGTGATAGGTTTGGCCATTCCGGCTATGAGCGGCCATATTCAGTACCGAGGCGCCGCCAGCTGAGATTTATATATCAGAATATCAGGAATCAACAGGGTTTTTTTATCATAATGTTTCCGTAATTTTTTCGCCTTCCGTTCTGATGGTCAATGTATCGGCGACTGTCAGTTGGCTCGCGATTTTGCGGTAACCGATTGGTTAACTGTTATTTCCAGATATTTGGGCGGAAACCCCGATGAAGGGTCAGATTTCATCAGTAAAGGGTTCGTTGCTTCCGCGATTTTCTAAATATGCACTCGAAGCTTTAATCTGAATTTTTCGCGATGTCGAAATCGGATTTTCGACTTCGACATCGCCGCACTTGATTTGGTCTTCTTCGAGTGGTCATACTCCTTTCCCTATGCCGAAATCAGGTTTCCCTTATACTTGCCACCCATTTGACTTGGAGATATAAGGGAAACAAAAGTGAATCGTGGGACCACTTTGAAGGGCCATATCTACGCGCGAGTGTGAGGAAAGAGAATAAGGAAGGTTGCGTTGCAAGCGCCTTAGTCTCAACTTATTTTTAGTAGGGTCCAACACCTTAAGTCGTCACACACACTCGTTGTATCATAGAATCATGGTCAACATGGTAGAAACTTGTTTATAACTTGTTGACCATGTGTTCGGACTTGATATTATGAACTTCGAGTGTAGCGCATGAGTCTTGCGGTTGCATAGCATCTTTCCTTAGGTTCCCACGTCCATTTAACCCAAAGTTATGACCATGGAAGGGCATGGCATACCATGGTGGGAGCCAGTTTTAAGGGTTATGTGTGATATTGGAAGTATATGTCTTGATATGCTCACGCCCATGTTATATATCTTCGTGTGGCCGAAGAGATGGAGAGCCACACGTGACAAGGGCTTTGCCCATGTCCCAATTGTGGAATTCAAAGCGCTAGACTAAGTCTACCGCGTATGTATTGCTCATGGTATGTTTGGCAAAGAGATCCATGAGTGCACTCCCATTTTCATGGGGCATGTAAATATGAGTGGCGAAGGTATCTCCATGCGCCCGATTGGGGATCCAAGTGGGGGAATTGTTCGCAAATGGTTCCAACCATTTGTGTATTGAACCATGAGCGGGATATCATGGGTGAGCATAGAGATATACTATTATGACAACTTTGTATTTGGACATATTTTCATGTTTTTGACCTCAATTTTTGCTCATTTTTGCATTTTGTGTACTTACCTGGTCGGCAAACAGCAAGAAGCCTATGGAGAGTCGAACCATGGTATGCTGTTCATATGTTGGCATATGCTTTGGGGTTAAACACTGAAGGAGTATGGGGTGCTTCACCCATACCCGCTGCACAGCCTGTGGCGCTCTTCGCCAGGCCAGATCACGAATTTTCCTGCTGATGCTACGGCATCTTAATTTCTGTGGGATTTCTGTAAAATACCCCAGAAATCGTCATTTTACGTCTTTTCTGGACTGGCGACGACAGTCGTCGCCTGCGCGACGCAGCTCCAGATCGAGAATTTAACTCTCGATTTCTAAAGATTTTAGGCAATTTTATTATTGTTTTATCGTTTTTAGAGCTAAAAGATTGTAGCGTGACCTTTTTCGCGGCGTTCCGCGAAGGTCCATTTTTGCGAAAAGTGGCGTGTTCACGCATTTTTCAAAAAATGCTGAGGCGATTCCAGGAATCGCTCAGACGCCTATGGCGTAGCCCAACAGTGGGCCTTTTCATATGTAGGTTGAATTGGCACAGAAACGCGTCGTGTCGCTTACGCTACGCGTTGGGGGGAGACGCGTGAAATGAGTGTTTTTGGCTCAAAAATCATTTTATTTCATTGTTTTTCGCCCAAAAACCACTGGTTGGCCCAGTTTGGGCAGGATCTCAGTGGAGATCCTGATGGCGACGCCTCGTAGCCGTCAGATTTTCTGATGGCGGCGACGCCGTCGCCTTCATTTCGTCTTCTTTTTTATGCTATTTTATAGTATAGAATTGTTACTTATACATTGTACATGTCAACGCATTTATTTTGTTACATTTACCATCTCTTTGTTCATAGACGCCAGATTGTGTCCGCGGACGCTCCCCATGGGGTGAGCAAGGATTCCAAGACCATTTACGCAACTCCAATGGAATCGAAGTTTGGAATAGACTTCATGTAGTACTTGGAGAGGTTGGGGTGATGGGTTGAAGGATTTTCAATTTTTCCAATTTTTCTGTGGACGCACGGACATCACCCCCGCCGAAAATGCTTCAACACCACCATATGCCGGATTGCGTACTCCATTTGGCTTGGCGCACGAAGGATTACAAGAATTGGTCTCAAGATCATGGGCTGACTTGGGTAGTGCGTGGTCCCCAATATTCGAAGGTGTTTCGAGGGTAAAGTGGGGATGTACATGGGCATTGACCTTTGGTCTCTATCCTCCATGAATACTAGACTTCGATTCCATGCACACTTTGAGCCTTCGGATAAGTGGTAACTTCAATTTTGAGCATATATTTGATATATGGCCAATATGGTGTGAATTGGCTGTTTTTGGCATGTTATGAGTTCAAACTCATGGGGCATATCTCCAAGCCCATTCAACTCCAAGTCCAACCAAGGTTATGTCAGGGTAGGGCATGGTCCTGAGTGCTACTCTACGCCATGACACGCCACCTCCCCTATTGGGCTAGGATTTAGAGGCTTGGGAGTGAACACATTTTTGGGGTTTATGTAGTGACTTTTGACACATGGCATTTAGCCATCTTATTTGACTGGGTTCAGGGTATCATGTTGGTGAGTCAGGGGAAGGTCTTGAGTCCAGGGGATGAGGGGTCTATGGCTGAGTCTGTGTATGTTTACCTCTTTCCCCAACTTTGCTTTATTTGTGTTCATATGCCAATTGCAGGGCTTTCCTCTTTGGTGCAATTCTTGTACATGCCCGCCATCGTGGGACGATCGGTGTGCTGAACGGAAGCCCGCAGTGTGGATTGGATTGTTGATTGGGTTATTGCTGTATTTGTGGGATCTGGTTGCTATTCAGGGTTGAAGGAGGATTGTATTTTCTATATTTTTGGATTTTGGACCCTGGAATTTGAGGAATGCAATCGTTGATCCGGAGTAAATCAGCAGGGGTAACAGGCGGAAGGGGCACAGTGGGGGGCGGTCCTGGTAGGGACCCTCTTTATGGTAGCAGAGGTGTACCTGCTGCCCCTACCTACCGCCGACCCGGGGACTTGGGCCCTTATGAGCCCTGCCCAAGTACGCCCCGGGTGCGCATTGTGGACTCGGTGGAGACCACGCCGGAGATTGCAGCCAGAGAAGAGCCGAGACGCTCAGGAGCATGGCGAACTCCAAATGTTGAAGCCCGAAGAGAAGTACGACGCTCGGGAAGAGGAGGAATTGACATGGAGGACCTGGTCTCCATGTGTGAGCGGCGCTGCCGAAAGGCATGCAACCTCCGCTCAGCCGCGGAGGACTCTGAGGAGACCTGCCCTTCAGGCAGCAGAAGAGGACGGGCCCGGCGCTACCGGAAGCGCGGGTCCCCAAAACCCCCGGCAGTGGACGCCGGGGCTATGGATACGGACCCCAGCCCGGTCAGGCTGTGGGACTCCGAGGGGCACTCCGAGGGCTATCAGACAGCCTATGAGCAACCTTCGGAGTCGGAGGAGACGGCCAGACCGCCCACAAGGGCGAACACGGCCCCGGAACCCAGCCTGGAGCATGACGCCGAGGCGTTGGAGAGGCCCGCCAGAGCCAGGACGGCGCCTGTGGCTCGGCACACGGAGCCAACGCGGGATAGCATGGGCGACACACATGGCGGAGGAGTCCGAGGCGCCGGGAACCGCGGGATGCGCCGGATCAGGTGGAAAGCACGCTGAGTGCCACTGCGAGCACGTGTCCTTCCTCATGGGCAAGTACCCAAAGATGGGGATGGACGCCATCGTGCATCGCCTCGACAGCCTGGACAACGCGAAGGACGGCCTAGAGGAGGACGTCGCCGGGATCCTGGACGACCAGTCGGCCGCGGAGAGAGACATGGCGGAGCTGCGAGCGGAACGGGACCGGTACCGGGAGAATCTGGAGCTGGCCCTGGAGAAGCAGCAGCGAGTGGTGGACAGCCTCCTCCACCTAGGGGAGGACATGTCGGGACGCCTGAAAAGGCTAGAGGAGCGACAGCCCCTCACCTCGGTTCCGGAGCTCCCGGTAAAGCCAGCAGCGGCAGAGCTTGTGGAGCGGGTTAAGACCCTCCGGAGTGCCATGGATAAACCCATGGGCGGCCCGGCAGAGGCACCCTACGCGCCTCCGCGTGTTGACCCGGGTGCGCTGCCGTTTGTTTTCATGTTCAGCGAATCCACAATGCTCGGGGAACACACGGCACCGGCTGGGTCCATGCGGGAAGGGCACGTAACCACGGACCCGAGGAGCCTGACGGTACAGATGTCCCATGCCGCCCAGGATCTACCGATCACTACGACTGCCCATGCAGTTTATGCGGAAGAGGAGATCCAGAGCCAGACCATGCAGGGGCGAACCATGGGAAGCGCCGACAGACATGGTCGAGGCCATCCAGGCGGAAACCTGTGGGCGAAGGACCCCAATACGGGGATATGGACGGCCGATGGGGCAAGTCCTTCCCGCATTCCAAACCCCATGGGTTCAGGCCCAACTGGACTGCACTCCATGGAGGAGAGGGATGTACGGGGAGTGTACTCACACCCCCCGGCCACAGGTGGTATCCGTCTCGGTGGAGTGGTGGCTGGGGACGTCGGAGACGCCATCAGGATTGACGACCTCAGGGGAATCAAAATCCCCTACTACGATGGCAACCCCTCCAACCTGGATGACTTCATCCTGGATTGGGAGGACTTCGCCGAGGAGGTCGTTGGCGAGATGCGGGGAGCGCCGCGGGACAAGTGGGTATGCCGAACATTCCCACACCGGCTGGCGCAGCACCTGAAGGAGGAGCTGCGGGATCAGATCCGGGAAGGACTGATCCGTACGGAGCAGGCCTGCCTCGGGTGGTTGGAGGATGAGGAGCGGGTGGACGCTCCGAACCAGAAGCTGGAGGACTTGTGGTCCATCCCGCTGCAGCTGGACCGCGGTGAGTTGCGGGTCCGGGAGTGGAACCGGTACCTGCGGAAGTACCGACGGAGCCTCAAGCTGGTTGAGGACTGGAACGAGTCCAGCGAGATCCGCCACTTGCTGAAGGACGTTCTGCCCGGCCACTGGAAGACGAGAGTGGAGGACGAGGAAAAGAAGAGAGCGAAGAAGCGCGTGGCGGTGAGGATCATGGCGGCGGAGGATAGCCATGCGGGTATCATGGAGTTCTTCAGGAGAAACCTGGGCGAGCCGAACCGGATGTTGGGACTGAAGAACGCCGTGTACGTGGAGGTATTTGGAGACACCATGGGGCAAAGGTTGCTGCGCCTCAACAACGTGGAGTGGAGGCGCGGGGAGCCGCTGAGGATGCAGGTCATCTTCGCCCGCATGAGCCTGGACGAGATCGTGAAGTACATCACGGTGGAGTTGAAGCTCAATGCGAAGAACGAGGCCCACGTGCAGGATCAACATGGTCATGGACAACGAGGCCACCGAGAAGACCGCCATCATCGGGAGATCCAGGAGGACACAGCCAACTCCGCGGAGAATGGTAGTGGAAGTGGCCAAGACCACTGGACCTGGTCCCGGGAGGATCACGAAGAGGCCCATTTCTTCCCGTTTGTGGCGCACAACGTGAGGGACCATGGGCAGGATCGGTCCAGATGGAGCCGGGTGGGACCCAAGAAGGGCAATGAGCCAAGGAGGATCGGGAGCCCACCGCTCTCGTTCCGGGAGTACAGGTCTCAGCACGACGGGTGCTGGGTCTGTTATGGCAAGGGAAACAACCATGCACACGACCACCGTCAGTGCAAGGTGTATGAGGCGGACGAGAAGGCCTACTTCGCCGCCCACCCCGAGAAGAAGCCCAAGGAGCAGCAGATTAACGATTGGAAGGCGAAGGGCGGAGATGGGGAAAAGGGCCAAGGCAAAGGCCAAGGGAAAGGCGGAGAAAGAGGCTATGGTGGTGGACCTGGCCAAGACCGACGAGTGAGGTCGATCGAGGAGGTTGCTGAGGACATGTTGAGGACGTTGGAGGAACTCAAAGCCCAGCAACGTGGTGGACAAAGTCTGAGAGGATCGCAGTCGGAGGGAGCTGCGGCTGGCCATGTCTAGAGGAGCCCCCACGGGAGTGGGACCTCGGAGGTCTCTCCTCTGAAAATCAGTGGAATCCCAGAGAAAGCGAAGGCACATCGGGTGCCGAAGAAGGCTCCAGAAGAGCCAAAACCACTGAGTTTCGCCACTCCCAACCCCTGGAGCGCCCTGCCAAGGGAAGTTTATGTGGGCAAGGGACGTGGCAAGAAGGAAGGAGCGACCACGGAGAGCCCCGTGGACGGGCAAGACCAACCCAAGATCTACACCATCCGTGATCATATCCTCGAAGTTCTGATGCACCCGGACGTGCTAGAGTTGCATGCCGTGAGAGTCGTCCATACACCGCATGGCGACGAGCGGCAGTTGCACTTGAAGGTGCGTGTACGGTGTGGACAAGAGGTGTTGGTGGTGGATGTTTTGGTGGGTACGGGTGCCCAGGTGAGCCTGGTCCGGAGAGGGTTGTTCAAGGAGGAATCCCTGCAGCCCAGCCGTAGACCGGTACGCCTGAAGGTGGCCAATGGAGAGATTATGGGTGGTGGCACCCATGAGGCCACTATCAGTATGGAATTTTGGGAGCATGAGCGCTTGAACCGCCCTGATTTGGCGAAGAGAAGCACTCTATCCGGGAACTTCTATGTGGCCGACATTACGGATTGGGATATGATCATGGGGTATGACTTCATGGTGGCAAACGCCATTGGAGCCCTTCCCCATCGTGCAACGCTGGTCCGGGAGGATGATGAATGCCTCACATGGCTGTCCACGGATTATGCATGCGGATCATCCCAATGGAATGCTGAGGAAGAGGATCGGATTGTCCGGCGGTGCAAGCTGTGGGTGCCAAGTCCAGAGGAGACCGCGGAGTTCAGCTCACGGAGTATGGAATGGCGCCACAGTTGTATGACAGGATGATCCAGGCGCTGGGAGCCGAAGCGCCCGAGACGGACGTCTTCGCTTCCCGGGATGCCCCACTTTTGCGGAAGTGTAGGAGGCATTGGCATCGAGGAGACTCAGCCTGGCAGAGGCATTGGGGTTTGAAGGAGTGGGGGCCCATGTATTTGCATGGCTCCCTGGACAATACCAGACGTACGGTGGATAAGATCGTCGCGGATAGGGCGAAAGGGATCCTGGTCATCACCGGCATAGGATCCACCCCATGTCCGCTGGAAGGTCTCAAGTCGACGCTGGACTCCATCACCCTGAACGACATGTCATTCGGGCCAGAGGAGGAGTTATTCATCGACGCCAAGGGTGTATCAATGCCCTCCCCGGGTCAAGCGTGGGGTACCAAGGCTTTCCTGGTGGATGGGGCGCAAGCCCAGCCCACGGGTGATGAAGCGTTCATCCGTAGGGTGAAGGCGGTGCCCATGAAGGTCATGTTTGAGCCCAAGGAGGGGACGGATCAGCCAATTGATGGCATTGACGCCCTGTCCCACGCCGAGATCGACGACGTCGTCAACTACATGCGGATGGGGATGCACGACCGTGTGGCAGCCAAGGAGAGGCGGGCCATGGTCACATCTCCGCATTGGTGGGATGACAAGATGTTGGTCACCGGCAAGTACGAGAAGGACGAGTTCGTGGCGAGGGTCATGGATCACATCGCGGACCAATACGATGGTCCGGTTGGGTCGGACCCAGCGACATGGGATTTTCCAAGAAGCGGTGCCGATAGCGACAAGAACCAGCCCGATGCCGCAAATTTCCGAAGATTATCGGTGGGAAGAGCTCCCCACGACGATGAAGACGGCATATCGGACGAGGAGAAGTCGGACTCGGACCCGGAAGAGGCCTATACCGCAGTGCGGTCGGTTGTATCTATACCGAAGCAAGCGGCTGAAGAGGCGAAGGAGAACCCGAAGGTCGCCGAGCTGAAGAAGAGGCTGATCAATGCCTATCCGCCGCTATTCAGTGGCGTCGCCAACAAGAACCCTCCAGATCGTGGGAGGTTTGGTACAGCGAAGGTAGGTAGGTAGGTGCACTCGGTCGTGGAGAGGCGCCCCACCGTTCCCCCTGGCGTCGCCCCTGTGACGAACAGGAAGAGGCTTCGCGCGTGAAGAGGGGAGGCGGCTTAGTTCCCGCTAGACCTGACTGTTTGGCCCCCAACAAAGCGGCCCCGGGCTACGCCGGGAGGGCTGATCGCCGCCAGCGTGACATGCTTGTCTCGCCGGGAGGGTGTGCCCCCGTGCTTGCGCACGTCCGCTCCTTTGGGCGGAACCCTAGGGGTTCACCGGACTTCCTGGCGTATCCCGTTCCCAAGGCGTGCATGCACGTTCCTGGTACTAGGGTTCCGAGGCGCTTGGGTGTCGCACGCTCCGCCTCGAGTCCCAAAGCAGCGCAGGCCTTAGGATGCAGCCTTACCCCCGGGCTCCGGATCTCGTTTGGCCGGGTCACCTGCATGGCACGGGCTGCCTCAGTGCCCGGGCTGTGGGCACTGGGTTTCCTACTGTTGTGTGGTGTTTGTGTTTGGGTCCGGTTGGCGGTTGGGTGCGGGTTTTGTTAACCCCGTCAGTCCTGGCTGGGGTCTTGGGTGGGTGTTTTTGGGCTCAATTTGTGGTGTTGTCCCTCTAGTGTCGGCTATTTGTGGTGTTCGTGGTTGGGCTTCGGTTTCGGCCTGCTTTTGGGACGTGTGTGGTTTCGTGGGTGCCCCGCTTGCCCCCCGCCGTTTCCGGTTCCGGCGCGCGGTGTGGGCGTGTGTGCTGGGCCCGGGTCTCGCCTGTGTTCAGTCCGTCTTGGCTGGGTTGTCGGGGTGTGTTTTTTTTTTTTTTTTTTGCGCTTTGGTTTTTTCTTTTCTTCTTTTTTTTTTTTTTTTTTCTGGGGCTTGTGGTCCCTGTCCCTCCATCCCCTTTCTTTCGGGCTGGGCTGGTGGCTCTGTTTTTTTTTTTTTTTTTTTTTTTTCCGTGTCCCTTTTCCCCGTGGTCCGCTGTTACTGGCTTGGTGTTGCCGGTCTCGGGTGGGTGGTTCCCCTGTGCCTCTGCGGGGGTCCCCCTTTTTTTTTTTTTTTTTTCGGGGGGGGGGGCCTGGCCGCCTGTGGTGGTGTTGGCGGGTGGTTGGGCGGCTGTGGGCTGTTTTCGTGCCTTTTCCCCTTCCCCCCTCCTTTTTTTTTTTTTTTGTTGGGGGGGGGCTTGCCTCCTCCTCCCTCTGCCTTCCCTGGGCTGGCGCACGCACTGGCCTGTATTCAGTGTTTTCTTCCGGGCTGCTGTCTTCAGTTGCGTTCTGTGTGGCCATGTTCCGGCCCCATGGGTCGGGTGGGCTCTGTACACGGTGGGCTCGGCGCCCCTTCTTGCTGGGTCAGGTCCTGGCTCTGCCGGTTGGGCGGCTGCGCCAGGCGGCTGCTTGTGGTTTTGGGTTAGGGGGCTGGGGTTGCTCGTGTCCTTACCCCTCTGCGGTGCCGGCTGTAATCTTCTGGGTGGTCCGTCACCGTTTTCGCCTGGCGCGCTGTGGCCCCGTGTGTGGCCTGTGGTGCTGGTGTGTGGCGTGGTGGCGCGGCGCCTTCCCGGGTGTGCGGTGGCTGGCTTCGGTTAGTCCCTCAGGTTAGGGTCAGTTGTGTCGTGTTGTGCCGCTCTGTGCCGCGTCGCGTCGCGTCGTGCTGTGGTGCGTTGCTCTGTGGCGCGCTGTGGTGCGGTGTGCCGTGGTCCCGCGTGGTGCCGCGGTGGGTCAGTGGAGGTCAGCCTGGCCTGTGTGGGTCGGTTAGGTCTTCGGGAAATTCTGCTGAATGATCACGGTGTCCTTGGGGCGTGCACACTGACTCTCACCCATGGACTCAATCTTCACCGGGCGTCGCAGACAGGCAGGTGTACTCGGGGTGTAGGAAAGGCGTTTCTTCTCCAAGGCAGACAAACAGACAGCAGGAGTCGGACGGTGGAGGTGGCTTCCGAACGTTGTTTGAGTGGCGAGCGGCTTTCACTGCAGCTCGGCTGCGCTGGCAGGGTCCGGGTCGGTGCCGCCGGCAGGGATGAGCTCGTACTGTAGGGTCAGGGGGATGTCCATATCTCCGGTGCTGAACTGCTGGGGTCCGGGGCACCGGTAGTATTCTTGGCACTTCCAGTCTTCACGGCGCTCGGAGATGGCCTTGAAGGGGGCACCGTCCAGTAGCACCAAAGCCTTCGCGATCGATCACAGCCTTTCGCTTCCCCTTGCGGTGCTCAATATTCTTCATGGACGGGATCGGTGTGCCGCCGCAGTGCCATTCCTCCACTGGACGCATCAGGTTGGTGACGGACGTGAGACCAGCCGAGATCAAGCCCCCGTAGCAATACTCTGCGTCAAACCGCGACGGTAGCGCAGCCCGGCCCTTATAGCCCATGGTGTGGTCGCGTGACGGTCCGTGGGGTTGCCCTCCCTGGGGGCCTGTGCCTTGGTCCCGTGTCCTCTGGGGGTGTCGGTCCGTAGTCGTGGGTGCCGCGGCCGTGCTTCCGTCCTCTTCCGGTGCCTGTGAGTTGGTCTTCGTGGTGGTCGGGGTCGTCGGTTGGCGGTGAGGGCATGGTGGTGTGCCGTGCGGCGGTGTTCCCTGCGGCCTCCTCTGTGGGTGTGGCCCGTTCTCCCCGTGTAGGTGTGCCCTCCGTTCTCCGTTTGGTTTCCGGTGGCCGATGGGCGTGCGCTGGTGTGATCCGCATGGCGTTCGATGTTTGCTTCGGTGGTGTGTGTTGGGGTGTTTGGTGGGGGTGGGGCGGCGCTGGTCTCCCCGTCGGTGTGGGTCGTGGTACCTGTCGTGGTGCCCTTTTCCTCTGTGTCTTGGTCCCCGTTCCCGCTCCTTCCTGGTTCTTGGGTGGTGTCCTGCCCCCATGTGGTGTCGCTTCCGGCGCCCTGTCCCTGCGTGTGCCTGCCCTCACTTGGGGCCCTTCCGTGCCCTCTTGCCTGTGTGGTCCTTGGTGCCCCTTGCCCTTCCCTTGCCCTTGTCCTGCCCCTTCCTGGTGTGGTGGTGGTGGGAGGGGCGGGGTGGGGAGGGGGCGCCGGTGGCCCAGGCTTGGGGCTGGGTAGCCTGGAGCCACTGGCGGAGGGCTTGGGGGGTGTAGGGGGGGCGGAGGCCCTGGACCGCATCGCGGAGGAGGGCCTCCCATGCCGCTTGCGGCATGATGGCCTCCGGGGCGGCCTCGTTGGGGCTTGCGGGGGTGCGGGTGCGCACCTCCTCGAAGGTATGCACCGTGTGCACCCCTTCGTGCCTTCCCGCTCCTCCGGCCCATTTCACCCAGCGGCGGAGCTCCTGCAGAGCGGAGGGAGACCACCAGGCGAGGTAGGCGGGGGCCCGGGGGGGGGAGGGGTCCGTGCCTGGGGTCCTGGAGCGGCGGGGGGAAGACGTGGACCTGCGGTGGTGGCGGGGGTGGCGGTGCCTGGGGGAGCGGGAGCGGCGGCGGGGGGGGCTGGGGGTGGAGGACGGGTACGGGCGGAGGGGGGAGCGGGAGGGGGAGGTGGATATGGGGCGGCGGTGGCGCGCTCGGTGGCGTCCGGGGGAGCGGGAGTGGTGGTGGCGGGGGCTGGGGGTGGTGGATGGGTACGGGTGGCGGGGGGAACGGGGAGCCCGGCGGGGCGTGTGGGGGGAGGGGGAGGTGGACGTGGGGCGGCAGTGGCGTGCCTGGCTGCGTCGGGGGGAGCGGGAGTGGTGGTGGCGGGGGCTGGGTGGCCGGCGGGGGGAGGGGGAGGGGGACATGGGGAGGCGGTGGCGCTCGTGGTGGTGCCCGGGGGAGCGGGAGCGACGGGAGCGGGGTCCTTTGGGGTCGTGGTGGTACCTGGGGGAGCGGGAGCGGCGCGAGTGGGTGGTTGAGGCGCGGTGGGAGTGTGGGCGCCGTGGGCGAGTGTGCCGTGCGGGGGGGGAGCGGGAGCGCCGCCGCTTGCGGGACCGGCCCTCGTCGCTCGAGTCGGGCCAGTCCGGAAGCGTCGGCGGCCTCTGGGGGGCCTCGCGCGGCGCCGCTTGGGGGGGGAGGTCCCCCGTCGTCCTTGGGGCCCCTTCGGCCATCGGATGGTGGCCGGGGGGGTACGGGGCGTCACGCGGTGCTGGTTGGGGGGGGAGGTCCCCCGTCGTCCATGGGGCCCCTTCGGCCATCGGATGGTGGCCGCGGGGGTACGGCTGGTACGGGGGTGGTGGCTGGTACGGGGGGGGTGGGTATGCGGGCGGGGCGTTCGGCGGCTGCCATCCCGTCCGCTGGTGCTGTTGGTGTACGGGGGGTTGTGGCCCGGTGGGGTAGGGCGGTGGGCAGTGGTAGTGGTGGGGGTGGTGTTGGTAGTGGTGGTGGTGGGGCCGCTGGTGGTGGTGGTGTGTGTAGTGGTGGGGTTGGTGTTGCGGGTATGGCCCATGGAGTCCTTGTGGGTTTTCCGGTCCCCCTTGCGGGGGTGGGGGGTTGGGCATCGTGGGCAGTCCCCGGGGCTGTACTATGTGGTGGGCATAGGGGAAGGGTTGGGGGCCGGGCTTGACGGTGACGATGGTTGAGGGGTCCCACGTCCCTGGGTCGGTTTGGCCGGCGGTGGTGGTGGTTTGTGGGGGATGGATGACGGGGCGCTTGGTGACGGGGATTTTGACGAGGGTTTGGACGGGGTCGTGCTGGGTGCCCGTCTCCGCGGTGGTGGTGGGTGCCGGCGGGAGGGGGGCGCGGGTCGTGGTGGGTGGGGGGTCCTGGCTTGGGCGAGGGCCCGGGCGGGGGTGGTATCGGGTGGTTTTGTGTCGTTGCGTATGCGGTGTTGTGTGTGGTCGTGTGGGCGCCGGCTTGGGTTTGGGGTTGGGTTTGGGGTTGGGGTCCGGTTTGGGTTCGGGGTCGGGTTTGGGGTTGGGGTCCGGTTCCAGGTTGAGGAGTACCTCTGTCCGGAGGTGGGAGGGCGTCGACGCCGGGTCGGGGGTCGTCCCGGTGGGTTGCCGGGGTGCCTGAGTCGCCTGTGTGGGGGTTGGGGGGTTGGTGCGTGCGGCCGCGGCTTTGGCTTTCGCCGTGGCCTTGAGGATGAGTTTGGCGGGGAGGGGGGGGTCGGAGGATGAGGTGGAGGAGGTGGACGAGGCTGAGGACGAGGAGGAGGTGGTGGACGCGGGTTGGGCTGTGATGCGGGCGGGCTTGCGGGCGGCGGCTTCTGCTGCGGCCACGGCGGGGAGGATGGAGGGCATGTCCCCGGGTTGTAGGTTGGGGGCGGGCGGCTGGGGGGGCCTGGTCGTGACCTGGCGGCCCGGCGGGCCGATCTGGTCGGCTGCGGCGGGGGAGGGAGGCGCGGGGCTGCGGCCTTCTCTTTCTGGGCTCGGCTGGGCCCGGGTCCTGCAATGTGCGAGGTCGTGTGGGTTGGTGTCAGCGGGGGGGAACAGTTCGCGTGGGCTGCATTCAGGGGCCGGGGGGGGTGGGCCTGGGTCCTCTGGGGTGTGTGTGGGGGGCGTGGGCGGGCCACTGGGTGGGGTGGGCGTGCCGCGGGGCGTGGGGCTCCCCTTGGCGGGTGTGTGTGGGTTGTCGAGTGTGGGGGGCGGTGAAGGGTGGCCGGTGGGTGGGTGTGTGGTGGGCGTGTGCTGGTGTTCGGGCGGGTGGGGGAGGCCCGTGTCGCGGGGCCCGGGGGTGCGCGCGATAGTGGGCGTGTGTGGGTCTCCGGTTGAGCAGCGAGAGGGGGGGGGCATGGGCGGGGATTGTGCGGGGGGTTGTGCTGTGCCGGTGTATGTGTCCGCTTGCTGCGCGCTTGCGTGGGCAGTTGTAGGCCGGGCGGTTTGGAGGAGAAGCTTGCCGTCTTCTGCTGCCGCGGCAAGGATTTCGCAGACGAGCGTTCGTATCTGGTGGACCTCTTGGTCAGTGGTGGGAAGGGGGCATGCTAGCTTCGGGCTAAGACCCGCGCGGTTGAGGACCCTGTGGATGGCGTGGTACCCGCAGGTGAGGGACTGCTGCGGCCTGGGGGGGGGGTTTGGTCGTGTGTCCGGGCCTGCTTCGACTTGTGTGTGGGCGGTGGGGATGGCCCAAACCCAGGGCACGGTCCCCGTGGGTGGCCAGTGGCGCTGGATCCAGTGGGTTAGGCGGAGCATGGACAATCCCAGGTGGTAGCCCGCCTTCCCTGAGGTGATTTGGGCCAGGGCGCGGGCTGGGGGCGTGTCCCCTGGCTGGAGGAGACCCCTGAGGATCCTGTGCTGGGTGGTGGGGTCCCCCACTGCCCCTGGTGGGGCGGTCTCCGGGGCGAACATGGTGTCTGTCCCCTGGATGATCCATTGCGGGCCGTGGGACGTAGCCATAGCGGCTATCACGTAGTAGTGGCCGCGCTCGAGGACTGTAACCCAGACCTCCGGCGGGGGGTGGTCACTGTCTGTAGGTGGGGGGGGGGGGTCCTCGTCCGGGGTGCGGAGGCCGGCGGCGCGGAGGGCGGTGTCGCGGTTGGGCGCGGTGGCCTGTTCCCACTGCTCCGGGTGGTTCGGGTCCGCTGGGTGGTCCGTCTCCGCTTGGGCCCGCCGTAGGCGCACGGTCCCTCGACGCGTGACGTTGCTGCCGGTGTCGTGCGTCAGGGCCTGGCCCCACTCGATGGGGGGGATCCAGATGGGCTGGCCCCGGGTGTGTTTGCGGGCTCGCCAGAGCACGAGGTCTACTATGGTCTCGTGGAGGCCGCTGCCTGGGGTGGTCAGGTCCCGGAGGGCTTTGACGGTGAGCTTGGTCCAGTCCTCTTGTAGGCGGTACCAGCCCAGGGGGGTGGTCGGGGCCCTGTCTTGGAGGGTCGCTCGGAGGAGGTCGGGGTCGCGGATGGTGGCCGGTGTGAGGGGGGGGTGTCCCGGGTCCGGGGGGGGTGGGCTGGATGGGCTGCCGGGGTCTTGCGCGTCTACGTCGATGGATGGTTGGCCCTGGCTGGGTTCGGCCGGACTGGGCGGTGCCGGGTGGCTTCTTGGGTGCGAGACGGGTCTCGGGGCGCTGTGGTGGTGCCTTGGAGACCTGTGGATGGAGACGGGGGGCGCGTGCGGGGCGCGGAGCGGGTTAGTGGACGTCTGGGTCATGCACGGCATGGTAATGGATGAGACGCTGCATGTGTTCCCTGGCGGTGGGGTCGGTGAGTTGTTCCGCGTGTGTTAGCAGGAGGTGTTTGCGGTGTACCATATGGGCCGCTGCTCTGCGGACCGCTTCTAGCTGGAGGTGTGCTGCTGCCTCCATGGGGCTTTCCGTGTGTTTGGTGAGGTGTCGGTGCAGGGCCTGTGTCACTGCCCCTCTCATGGTGGCTTCTTTGATCAGGGGGTCCCGGAAGAGGTGTTCGGTGGCCTGGTGTGCTTGGCTGTGGGCTGGCCATCCTTCGTGTTGCCGCAGGGTTTCCGCCGGGGACCAGCCCACTAGGGTGTCCCTGTCTGTATGGAGGGGGCATTTCTTGAAGTGTTCCCAGTCCTCCGGGGTGGTGTGGTCGCATGGGCAACGGGTGTGTTCGTCGGGGACGTGGATGTGCTTGCGGGCGAGCCATCTGGCGACCCTGGTGAGGAAAGGCAGTTGCTCCCTGAGGAGCTGGATGCGTCGTTTCTGGAGGTGGGCTGGGACGTTTGCTGGGCGGAGCGCTGAGTGGTAGAGGGGGACTTGCAGTCTGTCCTGGAGCTCCTGGATGTGCGCCCGGCTGTCTGCGTCGCCGAGCACGCGGGCGAGATGTTGGACGGGGTTGGGGTAGTGGTACGCTCTGTCCTGGGAGGAATAGGGGGCGTCCTCTGGTACCCAGTCCGGGGTCTGATGGGGCTCGGGTACAGGGGGCACGTGTTGGAGGTGTGTGTGGTTGCGGCCGAGGTCAGGGATCTGGAGGTCTGGTAGGTGTGTTGTGCGCTGGTGTACTGCCTGGTTGTCGACCTTACCATTTCCGTATTGGTGCCTGTGGGACTCTTGTTTCACGATGTGGAGTTGGACGTAGGGGGGAAGGCTGCGTAGGGCTTTCCAGAGTAGCAGTGCCTGGGTGCCGAGGCTCGTCGCGGTTGCTTTGTGAAGTGGTTGCCTTGCTATGCGGAGGAGCAGGTGCGTGTCGACAGTGGCGTCTACCACGAACCAGACCCGGACGATGTGCGGGGAGTGGGCGGGTAGGTGGGCCGCGACCTCGGTGATGGCGTCGGCCATGGCCCCTAGCTCCCCGTGGGAAGAGGCCCCATAGGTGGTGTGGCCCGTGTGGTGGTCCATGTGGTAGTGTCCCCCGGTGTGGGTTAGTTGCAGGGTGGCCCCCCCGGTGATGGGCGTGAGGGCGGATTCGCCTGAGGCGTCGGTGAAGAAGAGCCGGTCCGCCTGTGATGGTTGTGGGAGGCGGCATGGGTTCATGGGCAGGTAGGCGTATATGGCAAGGCCCGTGGCGAGGTGGGCTACTGGGGTTGTGGGCTGTAGGATGGGGGTGGCGTACACCCCTATTCCTTTGGAGATGATGTGCTTTGCTTGGGGGGACAGGGCTATGAGTCCCTGCTCCGGCTGTCCTTGTGTGAGGTAGGAGTAGATGTAGTGGAGGATGTAGGCTGTGTCGGGGTTTAGGTCGTGGCATGTGAGGGTTTGTGTTCGGTGCTCCGGTGTGTGGCAGGAGTGGTGGAGTGGATAGTAGGGGTGCTCGTGTTTGCCCGTTCTGCCTGGCTCGTACATGCTGTAACGGATGGCGACCCCTGCCGGGTCGGGGCGGGGGCATGTGGGTGTAGTGGTGAAGAGCCATTTGGGCGCGTGGTCGGGGTTCCATGCTACCGTGGGGTTAGTGTCGGTGCGGTGGAACCATGGGGCTATCCATGCGTAGGCCTGTGGTGGTAGGTGGGTCGTGGGGTGGGTGTGGTGGCGTGCTATGAGGTGTAGCACGGGCCATGGTGCGGTTGGTGCCTCGGGGTCACAGGCCCAACATGTGCGTGGCATGCTCTGGGAATCTTGGGGGACCTTTGGTAGGTCTCGGGCGGTCATGTGGTGTTTCGGTATGCGCCATTTTGCCCCGTGGTGGATGACGGTGGTCTGCGTGGGTTTGGCTTCATTCGGGGCCAGTAGTAGGGTTAGTGGTGGGACTGGGCCCGTTACTGGGGGGACGGGTTCGTGTTTCGATCCGGTGGGTGCGTAGGGCGGTGTCTCTGGGATGGGTCGCGGGTGTTGCCTTGTGAATTCTCGGTAGGCTGTGCGCATGTCTTTGCTGCCCGGTAGAGTGTGTCCCGCTGTTCGTGCCGTCTGTGTGAGGTACTGGTGGAAGAGGCGGTATTGTGGCCATTCGGGAAGCTGTAGAAAGGGGGTGTGGTGTGCCCCGCTGTGGTGCAGGACCCGCATTTGGGCGAGGGTGACGTATACTACGGTGATGGAGGCCCCGACAAGGTCTATGGTGTGGATGGTGCCCTTGGGGTGGTGGTGGAGGTCCCCGCAGAGGACCGCTAGTGGCCCTTTCTCTGGGCACGTGTGGTTGGTGAGTATGGCGTGGTGTGGGGATGGGAGCAGAAGCTGCAGGTGGTTCCACAGGCGGGTGTTCATGTTGGTGGGCATGCCCGTCTGGTGGAGTACCCAGCGCTGGCATGTGTTGCGGGCCCGTTGTGCGGCTTGGAGGCGGATGGCGGTGACCTCGCGGACCTCCGGTGAGTGGTTGTGGGTCATGCGGTGAAGGAGGAGGGCGGTGTGTCTGGTATAGGCCGCTTTCACCTCGTCCCCTATGGCGTCTCCATAGTGGGGCCATGCCGCTCGGATGGCGCGGGTGGGTATAGAGGTGGGCCAGCCCCCGTGTGCTGCCCATGCCTTGGTCACGGCGCGTGTGGCCGGCTGGAGGGCGGTGGTGGGGTGTGTTAGGTGGAGTGCTTGGAAGCCTATGGAGGCGTTCAAGACCCCGGTGAGGTAGTACGCCAGGCTCTGGTGGGACAGGGAGAGGGCCTTGGTGGTCGGGGACGCATATCTGGCGAGATGGGCGAGGTGTGACTGCAACTTGGGAGGGAGGGTGGCGTCCTCAGGGTTGGCGGCCTGGACTACCCCCAGGTGGGTGGTGGTCGTCACGACTTGCATGGGGGGCCCTTGTGGCCCCAGGGTGGGAGGTGTGGCAGACCCCTTGATCATGGCCACTGACTTTGTGGGGTGGACGATGAGGTTGTTGTGGGAGAGGTGGGAGACGGTCACGTCCAGTAAGTCGTTGGCCTGTTGGGTGACCGTTGGTCCGGGGTCCGGGGCATGGGGGTTGTGTTGGGTGTGCGCGACGGTGAGGTTGGTGTCGTCCGCGAAGCCGACCAGGGGGGAGAGGGGGGGGTAGGGTGCGTAGGCCGGGTAATCCTGCTCGATTGCGAGGGCCAGGGGGAGCGTCACTAGAAGGTACAGGAAGGGGCCCTCTGCTCCCCCTTGGGGGACCCCGCTGCCTGGCTCCAGGAAGGGGGTGAGGCCTGCTCCTGTGCGGACCGTGTATTTGTGGGTGCGGATGTAGTCGGAGGTGAAGTTGTAGAAGGGGAGGCCTAGGCGTTTCCACACCGCTTCTAGAAGGAGCCAGGGGGTGTTCGGGAAGGCTCCCTTGACGTCGAGGGAGGCGATGATGAGGTCCGGCGGGTCCATGTCCGCGATGGTGTCCTGGAGGAAGATGGCCTCGTGTGGGGAGCGGCCTGGGATGGCCCCCCAGAGGCTCGCTGGTATGTGGGGGTCCAGGTGGGGGCGGATGCGGCGCAGGAGGATGGTCCAGACGATTTTGACCTCCGTGACCGCACAGACTATGGGGCGCCAGTTGTCCGGGTTCGCCCAGTCCCCTTTTTTGTAGAGGGGGCGGACAACGTTTGCCCAGTCTGGTGGCAGGGGGGTCCGCCCCGTGACGATGTCCCAGAGGCGGTGGGCGAGGACGCGGAGGAGGTGGGCGGGGAGGTGGTAGTATGCCTCTGCAGGGAGGCCGTCGTAGCCTGGGGTTTTGTGTTGCCGGAGACTGTGGATGGCCTTCCGGACTTCGTGGATGGTGAAGGGGCGTTTTTCCAGGGGGCCTCCTCTGGGCGTGGTTGAAGACCCGAGGGAGGCGGTCGATTTTGGCCTGGGTGTCCGGGTCCAGTGTGTCTTGGGTGGGGGTGTGTTGCCGGAGGAAGCTGTCTTGGGTGGCTTGGAGCACTGTGGCTGGGTCGTTGGCGAGGGAGCCGTCCTCCTGCCGGACCGTGGTGATGGTGCGGTGGCCGGTATCGGTCATGGCGTCGTTGAGGTGGCGGATGGCCTTGTAGGGGAGTTCGTGTTGCGCATACCGTTCGTGTTCCTGGGCGATGCGCTGTTGCCTGTGGATGTGCCACCGCTGCAGGTCCGCCCTGATTTGGGCTATCTGTGTCCTGCAGTGGTGTATCTGGCGGCGGGTTTGGGGGGTGTCGGTGTGGAGGAGGGTCGCCAGTTGTTGCTTCGCATGCCAGAGGTCATGGAGCATGTCCCCCAGGGCCGTGGGTGGTTGGTCGTCGTCTGTGTGGGGGTGTTGCTGGAAGCCGCAGGCGACGGCGGCCGTGCGCATGGCTGTGAGTAGGTCGGTGGGGTCTGGTTGGATGCGCCGGGCGCGGTCTATGGCCCTGTGATATTGGGACCAGGCATGCTTGTCATGCAGCGGGGGCATCTTCAGGGGGGGTGGTAGGCCTTGGTCCGCATCTTCTGGGGGGCTGGGGGGAAGGTTGGGGATGGTGAGGCGGATGTGCAGGGGGCTATGGCCTGTGGGTCCCAGCGGGAGGGGTCCATATCGGGCCTCCGCTCGGATGATGGTGGTGGGGTCGCCATAGCATACGTCGATGCGGGATGGGGCGGCATCCGTTTGGTGGGGGAAGTGGGATGGTTGGCCTTCGAGGCTGGCTGTTAGGTCCACGAGCCCCAGTATTTCGATGGTGTCGCGGACTGCTTGGTCCTGGGGTGTGGCCTGTCCTCCTCGGTCCGCTGGGGTGGGGGCGGCGTTCATGTCGCCGATGATGACTGTGGGGGCGAGCATGGCCATTTGGCGGTACGCCTCGGCCAGGGCCTGGAGGAAGGGTTCCGTGGCTTCGCCGAAGTGGACGTGGGTGTTGATGACGTTGAGTTGCCATCCGTCCCCGACGACCTCATAGACACCTAGCCTCCCTGGGACGCTGAGGTGGTGGACGAGGTGGACGTGGATGCCGGTTTGGGCGTATAGGGGGGTCCCCTTGTGCCAGTAGCATTTGTACGCTTTCTGGTCCGGGGTATACATGGGGGTGGTTTCCGGTGGGTCGTCGCGCTGTAGGCCTTGTTCCTTGAAGGTGAGGAGGTGGGGGACCCACCCCGGCCCCTGTGCCATCGGGAGCTCTTGGAGGGCGGTTGTGGCGTCCTTGGAGTATGTGACGGCCGGGTGGTTGAGGTCGAGGAGGTTGACGGTGGCCTCGGTGGGGGCGGGCCGGGGCTGTGGAGGCTTGCGCCCTCGGCCCTTGCCCCGTCAGGGAGGGGGACTGGGGGTTGGGGACTTTTTGCCGGTTTGTGGGCGTTTGGGTAGGCGCGGCGGGGGGAGGCCTTGGCTCCACTCCGGGGGGAGCTCCCCAGTGTATTAGAAAAGTTTATAGTGTTTTCAGCACTGTGTTTTTGCTTCTCCTGCTGCTTGTTGTTGCTGTAGGGTGTCCTGCTGCTGGTTTTGGATGATGAAAAGCTTTTGTTTGTTGAAATACAGTAAAGCCAACTCAATCCAGGATAGCCCAAGCCAATAGTATGCAAGGAGAAGGTAATTCAGGATCAAAGCATGAAGGGCTGCAGTGTAAACAGTGAAAGATGATTAGGTATTCACAGAAACTGCAACTCAGGATACAAATGAATGCATATTCACAGAGATAGCTGAAATGTTTTGGGAAAAGAGTTAGAAAACTGCCTCAGGATCACTCTCTCTCCATAGTGCCATCTTAGGAGATGTGCACTCTTTGTTTTGGCTCCCATATGTGCTGAGGTGGCATGGTATGTGGCGATGAGGTCACTGCCATGTCACATGGGATCTTCCTACTCAGTTGGGATCTTCCTACTTAGTTAGGCTGACCAGGAATTGAACCCAGGACCTCTCAAAAAGAGGTGCCTAACCCCCTATGGTGCATACCACTAGGGCAGATAAGTATTCATGGAAAAACATAGATAAATTCATAGGTTCTACCTTAGGTATGTCAGTGCTCAGTCAACTCAGGAAAAGATGTTTTACTTCTGATTGAAAGGGGATTAAGGGGTCCACTCCATATCCTGATTGGGTGTTTGGTTCCATAGGTCAAAATGTGTTATCACCACTTTTGGCTGGACCAATACTAAGATAAAAATGCATGGATGCTCAGTGCATCTCTAATACAACTAGAGTATGTCTCAAAGCAATGGAAAAGCACTTTTTCTTACTCCCCCCTTGTGCTGTGGTGGCCACCACTGTCGCATTTTAGGAAAAAGGGAATTTTTCTTGGCCTTTCCTTGGTTTCCACATCTACTTTAAAATACCTACAGTCTCCCTCACACTGAAAAATGGGCGCTCACCATGGCTGGCGTCCTTTTGCTGCTCTGATTGTACAGTTTCCTACAGAAGACTCAGCGCTCTTGGCGCTGCCGGGGCTCCTGTGGCTTGGTTGGGTTAGATTGGGAGCATGCCAAACATGTGCATATGCCTCCCTTCCTCCAAGACGCAGCGTCGACACAACCCAAACGCAAGACACATTATACACACTCGCATGGGTTCTCGTAAACCTGCTGGCGACCTGTGACCTGTCTTAGGGCGTAGGGAGTCGAAAAGAAATTAATTTGCCCCTTGGTGGGGTCTTGGTTCTGCTCAGTCTCTCCAGGCACCTGCGTTTCGGCCCGAACACGGCCTACTCAGCGAGGCTGCGCGTGGGTATCTGCAGAGGCAGGAATGGGAGAATTATGGACGAATCCACGCAAAAACGAAGCGACGACATCAAAATCCGTCAAATGACGGCGCAGAATTTTTCTGAAACGACACACCTGAGCAGAATCCAATTGTGCATTTTCAGCACATTTTTATAGAAATTATAGTCATCTCTGGATTTTTTAAGTCCAGAAATTCATACGCATAAAATGGCGGCGCGCGGGAGCGGCTCCTAGCGAAGCGCCGGAAAATGGAAAAATAATGGAATTATAAACGTATGTATCACGTAGTCTTGAAAATGACGAGACACACATTAATAAACAAACATACAGATTCCACCCACACTAATAGAAGCTTCAAAAATTCAAGAATTCGAAAATCAATTGAAAAGACTTCAATGAATCAGGTATAAACTACAGGTATGCTTGTCTTGCATGCCGCATACACATTGCTCGTCTCGAGTCTCCGTGACCGAGTCGTGTAGCAGCGTTAACAACGATAACCACGATAGAACGCGGTAGAGGGATTGATTAGAAAGATTGCAGATGATTAGCGGTCAGATCAGGGTGATTAGTCATACACACAAGTGCATAGCAACGTTCTTCGCGTGCGCCCCTTTTGTTTTCTCTCCTTGCTTCACTTCCCAGCGGTAGGTAAGGTAGGTACGCCCAGGCGGGGCCACCCCCTGGTGGAGTCAAGATTGTTGTGGAGATGGGCAGGTTTGCCCACGTGATCGTGCATAGTCGTGCATGCACACACGCATTAAAGGGTAGGCCACGCGAAGTGCGCACGGTAAACCTTGTTTAGGCTACCCAGGGGCTCCTCGGTACGTTCTTTAAGAGAACCTGAGGAGTCCCTTAACGCTTGCTTGCTTGATAAGGGTAGCTGCTCCATGCAGCGTGTTTGCGGACAGCGTATTATAGGGCACACTGAGAAGGGTATAATACCTGGAGTGTGCCTTGGTTCCTCCGCCGCAAACGCCCTTTCATTTGCCTTTGTTTTACAGGTGGGCAGGTAGGGTGAGTGGTGCAGCAGCATTTTTTTATGCCCTGCTAAACAGGGGCGCAGATCACACAAACAAGTAACTCCGCTCCGCCTGTGGCAGAGCAGGGAGTCCGACTTCATCGACATCTGCGCCTTGCACACGAGAGCACTCCTTCCCTCCAAGCCCTTGCAGGGGAAACGCGTTGTGGCGTCCCCTGTGAGGCCACAGTTGCTTAGCAGCGCTGTGTTCTCTTGTCATTTCACAGGTGGGTCGCTAGGACCCTCGAGAACTTTCTCTTCGCAACGCCAAGTAGAGTGTGCGTGTAGGAGTGGTAGTCCTGCGTGGGGGCTAGAGCCAGTTGCCCAGCGCTCGCCCACCAGGATGGTGCCACTGTAGGGTGTGTAGGACCTGTAGGGGGCGTGTCACTGTCCCACCCTTTTCCTGCAATTTTAGCTGGGTTGGTGGGCTGTGACAGTGTGTTAGGTTAGTGTTTTTGGCCACATAGCAAACAGGCGTTTTGCATGCCTTCATAGCTTTTGGCCACCCCTCCCTGTAGTAGACAGGTAGGTAGGGAAAACAATACCTGGATTAACACTCTGGGTATTCCCCCAAGGTTTTGCGCCAGCACAGAAATTGGGCGCATAGGGGAGGGGAGACCCGGGGCGTACCCCGTGGCATCAATAAGCCAACCCTCCAGGTTCAGCAAGGGCGCAGACTTGGGTATAATTAGGACACCACTTCTGCGGCTTGCTCTCAGGACCTTAGGACTAGCACACTCACACATACGCTTTGGCAGGTAAGGGTAAGGTTCAGTCCCTAGCTTTATTCTTGGAGGCAAGCATCTCAGCGAGCCTCAACAACTCACCAAGGTTGTTCTGGGACAAGTAGTCAACCAGAACTGAGTTTAGGCGTCCCTCAGGTAGTACAAATGCAGAGAAGGGCTCCCAGGTGGCCTCTTCGACTCCAAACCCTTCCCAGAGGGTGAGGAAGCGCCAACCCTGGCGATAGCGGTGGCGTAGGACAGACTTCACCAAGTAGAAGCCCTCCTTAGCCATCTCCTCGGCGTTCATGTCGGGGAGTTCACCTTCAACTTCCATAGGGCTGGCAGCCCCTTGTAGGTCCAGAGCGGCGATTTCCTCGTCGTTCAGCTCCCACTCCTCCCCACAGAGGTCTTCAGGATCATGGTAGCGCTTCAGGTGTTGAGCGGCGCACACCAGGGTCCCCCCTAGACGGGGAGAACACCGCACGGTGATACGGTGTCCATCCACAGATAGGATCTTGTACGGCCCGAAGTATGGGTCATCGCTGGTAGAGCGTGGCCAGGCGGGTAGTCGACTGTGGTGCACCAGCACCCAGTCCCCTTCTTGGTAGGTGGCCGGTACACGGTGCTTGTTCTTCTTGTTCCACTGACGCTCCCTCACTCTCTGGAGCATAGCCTTGGCCTTGTCCACCTTCGCTTGTTGCTCTTGGACCCATTCACCCACAGAAGAATGGGTGTCCTCTGGATAGGGGGCATGTAGGAACCATGCCGGGCGCCCCATGAATAGCTCATGTGGCGAGTAGCCAGTAGCTGAACTCTCTTGGGAGTTCATCATCAAGGATATGACGGGGAGTAGTCTCACCCAGTCTCTGGTGCGTTCAGTTTTGCACCATATCCTGACGTTCTCCTTCAGGACACGAATCTGTCGCTCACATAGGGGGTTGCTCGTGTGAGAGTAGGGAATCCCCGTAGACACCTGGACATTGAGGGACCTCAGGACCCTCTTGTACCAGCCAGTATCTGAGCGTACTCGTACGTCCTCATCGGAGTTGATCTCCTTGGGCGCCCCATAGACACAAAACCACTCCTCCAGGAGTATCTTGATAGTCTCCTCTCCGGTAATGTGCTTGGTACATGGGAACACCCTGGTAAACCTGGTCAGCCCACAGGTTACCACGAGGGCGAAGTCATAGCCCCCGAACTTCGGCATCTCCGTGTAGTCCACGTATAGAACACTGTTAGCACAGTGAGGGATGGGCAGGGTCGAGTAGAGACCTCTGTCCCTGATATCCCCTGGTTTACAGGACCTGCACGGGCACTTGTCCACGATAGGCAGGAGCGTCTTCCGCAGCTGGTCGTCAGTCCACGTAGTGTGGAACCACTGCTTGAACAGCCTCAGGGTACGGTCAGCACCCACATGACCACTGGACTCATGGGTCCACTTCAGCAGCGCTGGGACTCGGTCACTAGGCACCACGATGCGGTCCTCGTGCCAGAGGTAGCTCTTGTCCCGCTTCCACTGGTCTTGGTTGACCAGGAGGGGTTCAAGGCGTTTCTCCAGGCGCCGGTAGATATCCCCAAACTCCTGTAGGTACTCCGATTGTTGGAGTCCATCCAGGGGGCGTATCATGGTCATGTTCAGGTCCAGGTGTACGTCCATACGGCTGAACGCTTCCTTAGCTAGCGCTTCAGACCGGGCACCAATCATGGCGTCGAAGTTGTTGCGGCTGATGTAGTCGGCACACTCGTTCTTCACTCCCTGGATATGGTGTACCGTCAGCCGTAGTTGACTGAGGTAGGTCCACCAGCGACGTAGCTTGGCCTTCTCAGGTGGGGGGCCCTTCTGAAAACTGCGGACCGGTTCTTGGTCGCATAGCCAGACCACAGGGTTACTCCCCAACAGTCGTGCTTGTGAGGATAGCACCAGCATACCCGCGAGCAGTTCCTGCTCATAGGTGGAATAGTTCCCTCTGGCCTGGTTCCACTTCCAGTTCCAGTGGCCCAGAGGTACTAGGACCCACTTGTCGTCAGTGTAGCTGTGCTTGAGGGTTCCATCTCGGTTGAGACCTTCCGTCCCCCATTGGGAAATGGCCGAGTCGAACTCCTCCTTCTCTAGTGCTTGCCATTGGAACAACGTTCCACCACCGCCCACATTGCTGGCGTCGGTCACCAGGATAATCTCCCCTTGTGCTCTAGGCACGCCCAAGCACTTAGCGTTGGCTACCTTGTCTTTGAGCTCGTCAAACGCTTGTTGCTCTTGTGGGCCCCAGCGCCAAGTAGTACTCTTCTTGATCAAGTCAGTCAGTACTGCGCTGGTGTAGGTGAAGTTTTTGATGTGGCGGCGATAGAAGTTGCACGCCCCAATGAAACTGCGTACATCATGAAGTCCTTTCTTGGGGTCTTCGTGTCGTACCTTGGCATCCATCAGGGGTTTGGCCTTAGAGGCCGCTGGGGTCCACCACCCATAGCCAACGTCAAACCCCAGGTACTGCATGGTCTCCTGCATGAACTCACACTTCTCCAGTTTGAGTCGTGTGTGGTTCTCCTGGCAGACCGCAAAGAACTCACCCAAGAGGATTAGGTGATCCTCCTGGGTATTGGTCCCGAGGCATACATCGTCGATGTGAGCCTCCATCTGGGCCCCACGGGATATGAGCTCCTGCACCTTAGGTCTCCTTCGTAGGATGGACAAGATCTTGTTCATCAGCTCTTGAAACAGAGCGGGGGCGTTAGCCACGCCGAATGGCATGACCTTCCACTTGAATACCCTCCCCTGAGGGGTGATGAAGGCCAGTAGTTCCTGCGCGTTGGGCGTCAGGTCCACTTGCCAGAATCCACTTCGCTTGTCCATCTTGGTCTTGTAGCGACAGGAGGCTATCTTCTCCAGGGTAGACTCCATATTGGGAATGGACCCTGAGTGGTTCAGCGTCTTCTTGTTCAGCTCTCCATAGTCCACTACCAGCCGTTTGGCTGTAGACCCAGGTTTAGCCACCAGGAAACAGGGGCTGCAGTGTAGGGGGTAGTCCCCATCCTTGTACTCCAGGACTAGGCCAGCGTCGATACATTCTTGTATCTGTCGCTCAATCTCGTCGGCCTGCTCTTTAGGAGCTGGATAGGGTCTCCTCCGGATCTTGTGACCCACGAACTCGGGTTTCAGCTTGAGGTCCATCTGTACCAGCTTGTCGCATGAGGCTGGAGGGGGTAGTTCTCCGAACACCTCCAGATAGGTCCTTATCAGCTTTTGTACCCGCGGGTCCAGTACCTTGATCTTGTCCTCCATGTCCTCGTCGGAGTGTAAGTTGCTTGCCCCTTGAATAGACGTCGGGAGGTGGTCCTCCACCGACTCTTCGCCCGTGGTAGCATCCTTCAGCCCTTGGTAGGCATACAGAAGGTCTTGCTCAACCATCTCCGGTGGACGATGGCAACATAGGCACGCTTTAGGGGGTTCACATACACATTCCTCCGAGAGGTCGTCCTCATCTGGGGTCCTCACATGGGCACCCCATACGCTCTTCATGAGCTTGAGATCTACCTCCCTTTGCCAGGTGGTGATCTTCTGTTCGAGGTCCTCCTTCAGTTGGGATAGGTCTCCCATACGTCCTTGCTTCAGTGGCCACGAGCTGCGGGTAGGCTTCGCGTAGCATAGCTTTTTCGCCACCAACTTCCTCTTGGAATCCACATACTCCCTGAGCCTGGATCTAGGGTCCAGCTCTTCATCCACGGGGTCTTCCACCCTCATGGAGAGTAGGGGTTTTAGTGGGGCGACGTACTCGGCGTTCTCCACTTCTTCCACCGCAGTCTGCACGAAGAAGGCGTCGTGCTCAGTTTCGTCGTCTGAGTGGATAGAGCTAGGTAGCTCAGATAGTCCACACTCAGAGACTCCATCAGGAACAGGTACATGACAGGGAGAGTTGGGGGCGTTAGTGTCAGTCACGACGTACTCATCTCCTCCGGGTGTAGTTTCAACAGCATCTTGAGGTCGTAGGCGATCCTTCAAGTCACCCAAGGCGAGTCCATCGCTTTCTCGTTGTATAGCCTGGACCAGAGTAGGGTCCAGGTCTTCCCAGGGGATGCTGGTAAGACTTCCGTCCACCACGCTGAGCATACTCCCCCATCCGGGCTTCCCAATGGGCGTCTTGCGTCCCAGAGGCACGTAGATGGCCTTATCAGGTAACCGCACAGAGCTGATAGTCAGCTTGTCAAGGAGGGTTCGCCAGTACTCGTTGCCCCCATGGGCTCCCCAATCGGGGGAACACAGGACCATACGGGAACGTTCCAAGGCCACCTTGGTCAGCACCTTCCCCAGTTCACTGAATCTGGGGTTCCCGTAGGCCATCCCGAAAGAGGGCCAGTAAAATTTGTAGCTGCAGTTCTTCCCCTTGCTGCAGTATAGGTCCAGTACATGCTGCTTGTCGCTGGCGAACAGTTCCACACTTAGGTCTTCTCGAGAGTAACCCAACTCCTTCAGACCTTGGTCTAGGACTTCCCCCAATAGTTGATAGTCCTCAGTTTTGGAGGCCGCCATCATGTTCGAGGGCTCCTCCTTCGATAGTCTCAGGTAACTCGAGGTATGTTCCGACTGCTCCAGTGGCACAGACTCTCTGCCACTGCCGTGGTCCACGTACAGGAGGTAGGGCGCTTGCAGCGTCAGGGATTGTATCTGGGAGTGCTGCACGAAGAAGTCAGTACCCAGTACAAAGTCGAAGGCATCAGTGTCCATCACATAGAACCGATGGGCGATAGTCTTGGAGCCCATAGGTACCTCCACTTCGCAGTCCCCGCAGCTGTGCACCACATGTCCATCCCCCATCCGTATAGCGGCGGTGGTCATGGTGTTCTTCAGGCTCCCACAAGGTAAAATTTTCTTGGCCACTATCGATATTGTGGCTCCAGTATCCAGTACCCCCAGGTATTCACGTCCCCCTAGTCGGATGCGTACCCAAAACACCAGGTCTTGGGTGCCACCAGAGCGTCCCCGTCAGAACTCCGCGGGACAGGTCACCTCGAACCCCTTGTTCCGCAATTTGCGGGCCATCCTCATGAAACGGCTTCTCTTCTTGGCGTTGCCGTCGTCACCACCTTCATGCTCACGCTTGGCTCCTTGTTCCTGCTGGGCCTGCCTCTGTGAGCGTGTGGTAGGTCCAGACGGCCCTCCAGAGGGCTCGGAGTTCCCCCCTGGATTAGGGTTGGGGTTACCTCCGTTCTTGTCCTTGTTCTTGTTGTCGTTCTGGCGATTAGCGCCTCCTCCTCGTCCGCCTTGACCCTTGTCTTGACCACCTTGACCACGTCCTTTCGACTTGCCCTTGCCGGAGTCGTTGCCTTTGGCCTTGCCTCCACCTTTGCCTGAGCTTTTGCCAGGATCTTCCCCCTTAAGCTTCGCCGATAGGCGTTGCTTATGGTAGCACTCGTCCTCATAGTGCTTCCGCTTACCGCAGAATGCACACGTGATGGTGCAGCGGTAATGATCCGGCATCTTCACCTTGGCGCCGGTGATCTTTTCCTGCTGCTTCCCCTGGACAACAAAGCAGTCTCGCTGCTCGCAGTCGGAGGCATGCTGCAGGTGGCCCTGTTCATCTCTGGCATCACACCAGAATAGCTCCTTCACGTTCTCCATTAGGCGGGCGTGGGCGTGTTTGGGGGTAGTCCCCTGCCCAGGTCGGGACCCTTGGTACCCTTTGCCTCCAGAACCTCCACCACCAGGACGGTAGTGGTTCAGGTGTTGGTCGCTCTCCTTCTCCAGCGCCATCTCCAGGAGCAGCACGCATAGATCCTCGTAGCGGAGGGATCTAGCCTTGCGCTCAGCCGTCAGACGGCACTCGTCCCATAGCTCGCGGGGGAGCTTGGAGCACAACCAAAACAGCAGGTCGTCGCTGCTGTAGGAACCGGGCGTCAGTCGCCCAGCCCAGTGGTCCAGGTCCGCCAACAGCTCGGAGACCCTGCCGGGTTTGGGGTTGTTCGGCAGCACGGGCAGGTTCTGGATCTCGGCCCTGATGGAGAGGTCGGTCTCGTAGGTTGGGTACTGCCTCTCCAGGGCAACCAAAACGTCGGCAAAGGTGGCGGAGTTGGTGACGATCTGCCTGACCTGCTTCTCCAGGTACTTCGTCTTGCAGCACTGCAGGAGCAGGTCGCACTTCACTCGCCCACTCGCGTGGGTTTGGCCGGTCAGTCGTAGGAACCGGCCAAAGTTCTCAGCGAACTCGCTGAGGTCCTTGCCTGTGAATTCAGGCAGGTTCACCACTATCTTGGAGGTGGCAATAGCCTTCGCCTCCTGAGCTCGGCGTCCTTCAGGGCGTCGGGTCTTCTTCTTCTTCTTCTTCTTCTTCTTACCCTTGGAGTACTCGGGGTCCTCAGGGTCTTCGTCATCCGATGGCGAAGAAGAAGTCATCGAAGGCGGCCCATCATCGGAGGGGTCTCCGCCTAGATCACTGGAGCCATAAGGCTCCACGTCCACCATAGCCCTTAGGGCTGTCAGCCCCAGCTGGTCCAGCTCGGCCCTCGTCGAGTTCGTCACGTGACTGTAGGGCGGCTGGGCTGTCCTCGGGACGAATGGGCTTCTTGGTACTGCTGCAGGAGTCGGCATCGTTCGGCTCCTCAGGTTCCCCAGGGTATTCGTCAACCCTGCCGCCAGGTGGTTAGCCTGTACTCGGTGGGGTGACATCCCCACTGTCGTAGGTGACGCATGGGACGGGATCATCAGGGGCTGCAGTTTCTCCCTGATCTCTTGCGTGAGGTCGCCCACGATTTTCGAAGTGGCTCCTCGGAGCACCTCATTGATCTCCGACCGCGTCAGGGACCTGTTGGAGGATCTTCCCGATCCTCTACTCCTGCCTCCCAGAGACTCTGGTCCTCTCCTCAACCCACTCAGGGGTGCATACCCAGGTGCACACCCAGGAGCATACCCAGGAACTTCCATGTAGGTTCCAGTGGCGTAGAGTGGATGGGGATGGTCAGCCGCATACCAACGCGGCGCAGAGCTGGAAGCCACCGGCTCACTGGCAGTATTTGCCTCAAGGAGCGCAGTGGTAGGTGGGCCCATGCCATAGGCGGGGTAGTGAGGCATGCCAGTAAAGCCTGTGCCCTCTGCCATAGGCTGGTTGGTTGTGGAAGTGGATGTAGCGGCGGCTGGGTGTGTGGTGGTTATGGGAGAGGGTGATGCTTGGAGGCCAGAAGCGCTTGGTGCGCCTTCGAAGGTAGGGATATCCGTCGGGTCTTGCCCTTGCTCCTCTCCTTCGTCTGCTCCTTCTCCAGCATCCTTCTCGCTCTCGTTTCCTCTCTTCCTCTTCACAGGCTGAGGCTGAGAGACCATTTCCTTCACCGACAGGGCCCCAAAGGCCGTCTGAAGGCCATCCAAGGAGTCCTCCGCCGTATCCATTGGCCCATGTAAGGGCTCCACCGAAGGTACAGCGTCAGGCGCCGGCCTTGCCGGTGTCTCTGGCGCTGGCGCTGTGTTCGCCTCGGCGTCCACTCTTCCTGGATCCATTTTAATCCACCCTTCTGCTTTTGTTTGCCTGCTCGGAGCACTGGTTGTACGGCGCGGGGTCGCTGCCGGTGCACAGAGACAGGCTGCCTCTTGCTACCAGAAAAGTTTATAGTGTTTTCAGCACTGTGTTTTTGCTTCTCCTGCTGCTTGTTGTTGCTGTAGGGTGTCCTGCTGCTGGTTTTGGATGATGAAAAGCTTTTGTTTGTTGAAATACAGTAAAGCCAACTCAATCCAGGATAGCCCAAGCCAATAGTATGCAAGGAGAAGGTAATTCAGGATCAAAGCATGAAGGGCTGCAGTGTAAACAGTGAAAGATGATTAGGTATTCACAGAAACTGCAACTCAGGATACAAATGAATGCATATTCACAGAGATAGCTGAAATGTTTTGGGAAAAGAGTTAGAAAACTGCCTCAGGATCACTCTCTCTCCATAGTGCCATCTTAGGAGATGTGCACTCTTTGTTTTGGCTCCCATATGTGCTGAGGTGGCATGGTATGTGGCGATGAGGTCACTGCCATGTCACATGGGATCTTCCTACTCAGTTGGGATCTTCCTACTTAGTTAGGCTGACCAGGAATTGAACCCAGGACCTCTCAAAAAGAGGTGCCTAACCCCCTATGGTGCATACCACTAGGGCAGATAAGTATTCATGGAAAAACATAGATAAATTCATAGGTTCTACCTTAGGTATGTCAGTGCTCAGTCAACTCAGGAAAAGATGTTTTACTTCTGATTGAAAGGGGATTAAGGGGTCCACTCCATATCCTGATTGGGTGTTTGGTTCCATAGGTCAAAATGTGTTATCACCACTTTTGGCTGGACCAATACTAAGATAAAAATGCATGGATGCTCAGTGCATCTCTAATACAACTAGAGTATGTCTCAAAGCAATGGAAAAGCACTTTTTCGTACTGTATTTGGTGCCTGTGTGGGCCTTGTTCTCTTCGGTGCGGAGCCGGATGGGGTGGGCGCTGGTGAGTTCCAGGGTGTCGCCGAGTGGTTTGTCCGGGGCGCTGTTGCCTTGGTCTAGCTCCTTTTGGCGGTGCCAGATTACCCGGATCTGTGGCCCCCCGTTGTCCCCCGTTCCCTTGAGGCGGTACTGGATCGTGCCCTCACACCAGATCCAGTCGCCTGTGTGGTCGTTGCGGAAGGGCTGTTGGACCTTCGCACCTTTTTCGAACCCTGGGTACGCTTTGGGCGGGGCCTGTGCTGGTGGCGGGAGGGAGGATGATGAGGATGCCTGGTCCGGGTGGGGCGGTGGTAGTGGTGGGAGGGAGGATGACGAGGATGCTTGGTCTGGGTTCGTCGGGTGGGTCGGGTGGGATGCGGGGGGTCGGGAGGTTGCTGCTTTTCCGGCTTGGCTGGGGGCGGGTGCGCCCTTTTGTCGTCTCGTTCGCTTGGGTGGGACTGGAGGTGGCGGGGCTGGGGGGGCATGGGGTTGGAAGAAGGGGTGCGTTGCTTGCTGGTCTGGATCCCTCAGTGGGGGTTCTGCCGGTGTTTGCATTTTCGCTTTCGCGTGGCTGCGTACGATGTCGGCGAGCTTGCGTACGGTCTCCGGGGGATCTGTTGGCCATGGCAGTGCGGCGGGGCTGTCGTCGAAGGGGTGGTGTAGGTGGTAGTTCCTCATGGCCTTGGCCTGCCTGACCCAGGCCTCTGTGGGTTCCGGTGTGTCCGGGCCGTTGGGGGAGCCTTGAGCCCAGTAGAGTGCTGTGTGGAGGGCTTCCCAGGGGGCGCCTTCGCGGCCTGTGAGGGTGGTGGCTTGGAGGAGTCGCTGTTGGCCCCGTGGGGGGTCTTCCGGGTCCATTTCCGGGGTATAGGCCTGGGCCGCCATGAGGACTCCGTGTGCCCAGTGGAGGACCCACCATTGGGTGTCCGCTTTGAGGATGTGGATGGCGGGTTGTTGGGGGGGGGTGTCCAGGGTGTCCCACGATGCAATGGCTAGTGGTATCCTGGAGGGGTGGAGGTGTGGGGGGGCCTTGCGGCTTAGGAGTTGATCGATGTGGAAGGGGGTGACGGGATCGTTGGGGCCTTGGGGTGGTGGGGGCATTGCTGGGATGGTTGTGGGGTCCCAGTGGCGTTCGTGGGCGGCGAGGGTGTACAGGGCGGCGGTGATGATGTGGTGGGCTTGGCCCTCCAGGACGATGTGGCGCTCCGTGCCGAAGTCCTTTGGTAGGTGGGCTGCGGGGTGGAGGGTGATGTGGGCCAGGGCGCGTTGGTGGGCCTTTTTTCCCCCGTCTGGGGCCTGTGTCCGTTTGTCCCCCGGGATGTGTTGGTGTTGGTGTTTGGGTGGGGGTGGTCCCAGGGCGAGGGATTCCACACAGTGGAGGGGGATGGCGTGTTCCCTGGACCTGTTGGGCAGGATGTATATGCCCGGGTCTCCCGGTACGGTGCCCAGGTACATGTTGCCCGTGATGGTGGGGGCCGGCAGTGGTTGGCGGAGGGGCGAGGTGCATGGGGTGGAGCAGGGCGGGTCATGGTGCTCACACCGGGGGTGGTCGATGCCGTACGGGGTGACGTGTACGGCGAAGGGTCCAACGGCGCGCTGGAATTTGTGGGGTTGGATGTTGTGGAGGCGCGCCACCGCCCGTGTGTGGGAGCGCCCTTTGCTGATCCATACGGCGTCTGCCCACGACGCCGCTGGGTTCAGGCAGTCTGTGGTGATGCCTGTGATCGTGCGGTTGTGGGTGGTATCTGATAGCCTGGCGGGGGGGGCGCCGATGCGGGGGATGGTGTGGTCGTCGTGGAGGGTGCGGGCCTTGCGCCTCGCTTCGTGTCGGTGCTGGGCCTCCTGGGCGTGGGTGTGCACACCCGTGTGTTTGGGCTTCTTGTTGGGGCGGTCCGCTGTGTGGAAGGGGGTGGGCCAGGAGGGGGCGTGGTGGAGGGTGGGGTGTGGGAGGTCCCCCCGTGTTGCCCATGTGTACAGGGTGGTCGCGGCGGCCCCTTCCGCCTGTATGGTGTATCGCTCGTCGTGTCGGCGACGGGTGACGAGGACGTTGGGGGCCGTCAGCTCATACACCTGTGTGGTGTGGGGGAGGTGGCGGGTGACGGTGATCTTGGCGGCGTCGTTCTTGCGGGTGGTGGTGTGGGGGATGATGTAGTGGGTCGCCCATTCATCCTGGGGGGTGTGCTCCGTCGGGTCTAGCTTGAGCGGGGGGTGGAGCGGCTTCGGTGTTGGGGGCTTGTCTTGGCCCTTCGCGTGGGGCGCCACTTTGGTTTCGACCAGGTATTGTGGGCCCCAGGTTTCTGGGGCCCCTACCTGTGTGGCTGCCGCTGTTGCGGCTTGGAGGAGGGCGGTGGTGTTGGTGTCTAGAGGGGGGGCCCCCGGTTGGGGGGTGAGGGTGTCATGGTCTTGGTACGCCCACCAAATTGTGTAGCCTCGTTGGGTGTTGCGGTGCGGGGTTTGGGTCTGGGCTTGCTGGATGGATAGGGCGGTCTTGATGTCCTCCGCTGCTTGTGGGTTTATGGGTGTGGCGTAGGCCCATACTCCCGGGGCGTGTATGCCGTGTGACGCTTGGCCTACTCCTCGTATCGGTTGTAGGGTGTGGTGGGTGCGTGTGAGCCCTAGGTGTTCTTGGAGGAGGTCCCCTCGGATGTCCTCCCATCGTTGCTGCCAGGTATGTGTGTGGTCATTGGGGGCGGGGTAGGTGACGACGATGGCCTGCCAAGGGGTGGGGCCTGGATGCACCGTCATAGGTGCCGACGATGCTTGCGGGGGTATGTGGACGGCGTGGGCGGCGGCTGCTGTAACGGGGTCTCCTTCCGTGGGTGTGATCGTGGCATCGCCTTGGACGGTGAGGAGGAGGTGGTGGCGGTCCGTCGGTAGTGCCCAGGTGGTGGTGGGCTCTGCGATTGAGTGGAGGCGGATGGCCTGGAGGCCCGGTGTGATTTCGTCCCATCGGAGTGTGCCGTTGTGGACCGCCCATTCCCGCGGCAGGTCTCGAAACCCGTTTCGGTCTGGGGTGGTGCGGTGTTGTGGGGGGAGCTCCATTGTGGTGATGGGGTGGGTGAGGGGCTCTGTGCGGGGTTGGTCTTGTGTGGTTGATGGTGATGGTGCCTGGGGCATGTCTTCGTCCAGTTGCTGGGGGGCTTTGGCCTCCTGGAGCTCTGCACTGATGGCGGCGAAGACATCTGGGAGGGTGGGGGAGGCGGGGGGGTGGGGTGCCGGATCGTCCCAGGTGATGTGGTATTCCTCCGGGTTCTCGGGGCTTTGCTGTACGGTGATGGTGGCTGTGGCGTCGTCTTCAGGTGTCCATCGGTGCGGATTGTGGTCGAGGGGGTGGAGGGTGACGGTGTGGCGGTGTTTCCAGCTGTGGAACGCTAGGAGGGCGTGGAGGCCGTGTCTGGTGTCCCCGGGCGGGCGGGGGTAGGTTTCGGCTGCTGCCTCCAGGAAGGTGTTCGCGGTGCCTTTCCAGGTGTCGTCCCAGAGAAGGTCTTCCTCTGTGCCCCACTCGTTGTCGTACCTTTTCTCCTGCTTCCACCCCTGGAGGGTCGCGTGGTCCTCAGGGAGGTCTCGTTGGACGGACTGGTAGTACTGCTCGGCGTCCATGGGGGCTGGGGTGCTGGCCAGCGTGGCGTAGATGTCCTTTGGGGGGGGGGGCGGTGGGGGCGTGGCGGCGCGGCCGGGGTCGGGCTCCTCTCGCTGGTGTTCCGCGTTCCGGTCTGCGGTGGACGCGGGGGATATGGAGCGTGGTGGCATGGGGTGGTCGGGCTCTTGCGGTTCCGTGGGTTGCTGGTGGGCTTGTGGGCGCGGGGCCGTGGCTGCCAGTAGGTGTCGGATGGCCGGGAGGATGTCGAAGTCATCTTCCCAGCAGTGGGCTGGAGCGCACGCCCTGTCAGGGGAAGCGGGGGGGGGCGTGTTGCGGAGCGGTGTACGATAGGGTGGGCGACGCGTGCGGGTGGTGGCGTGCTCGCTCTGCCGTTCTGTTTCCCGCGGGCCCTGACCTTGGGGGTGGTGGTGTTGGTGATGTTGGTGGTGAGGGTGGTGTGGGCGCCGGAGTGGATGATTGTGTCGGTGGCGGCGCTGTTGGCGAGGGTGGTATGGGCGTTAGAGTAGATGAAGCTGGTGTTGGGCTATGGTTGATGGTGGTTAGCTGGTGGGTCAGCTGTTGTCGCTGTCGTCGTCGCCGGTGGTGTTGGTGTCCCTGATGACGAGGTGATGGTCCGTGAGCATGGCGTGGGTGACGTATGGGCGTATGTGGTGTTGTCGGCGGTAACGTTTGTGGGCCGGATGTGGCGGTGGTGGCGAGGGTGCTGTAGTTGACGGGTGGTGTGGCCCACGTCGCCTCCGGTGTGATGGGTGCCGTGGTTTTCTCGGCGATGGTGGGGTGCCGCGGGTGGTGTATTGGTTGTTGGTGGTGGAGATGTTCCTGGTTTGTGGGTAGTCCCTGTCCGGCGGTGGTGGTGTTGGTGGTGTCGGTGCTCGTTGAGGCCGTTGGCGACGGCGGGGGTTCCTGGTCTCGCGTGGGGTGGTGGTGGCGGTGGTGAGCGTAGGTGGTGCCATGGCGGTGGTGCCATTGACAGTTCGGCCGGGCGTGCTGGTGCCGGTTTCGGGTGTAAGTGTGGTTCGGGGTGCGGCATTGGTGGGTGGCTTTGACGGCGGGTGGCGTGACTGGTGGGTGGCAGCGGTAGGGGGGTGTCGGTTGTTGGTGAGGCTGTCGTTGTCGGTGTTCCGGTTGGTGCCGGTGACGGTGTCGCTGGCCGTGCAGATGGTGGGGGGGACTCGTACCCTGGGGTCGCCGTGGCGTTCGGTCGACGGTGGTGCTTCCGGTGGTGTTCGTGTGAGTTGGCCGGGAGTGGTGTCGGCGTTGCTCTGGCTGGTGCCGTGTGTGCGGGCTGTGTGATTTTTGCGTCCGGGGTCGGTGGCGTTGGTGACGGTGGTGTGTTGGGGGTCGGCGCCGGTGGTGACGGTCCGATGGTGAGGGTGCCGGGGACGTTGGGTGGGTCCGCGCTGTTGGGCCTTCTCCTCGCCATTCCTGGCGGAGGGTGCTGGCGGTGGTGTCGCTGGTGGTGAGGGTGTGGTGGTGTTGCTGTGGTGTTTTGTGCTGCTTGGGTGGGTGGTGGGGACCCCTGGTTGATGTTGACGTTGCTCCGGGTGATTTCCATGCGGTGGGTGCGATGGCGTGTGGCGTTGTTGTTTCTACCCTTGGTTGGGGGCCTGGTGGGCGGCGCTGGTGGCGTTTGTTCGCCAGCCGTGGTGGCGTCCTGGGTGGTGTCGTCAATGGGGGCGCCCTAGGTGTTACTCTGTGCCGGGGTCGTGGTGGTGGTGTTAGGGGTGTTAGGGGCGGTGGTGTGTCTCGCGGTGGTCCGGTGGCCTGTGTGCTGGTGTTCGGTGGTTCCGGGCGTGCCATTCGTGGCTGGTGTTTGGCCGGTCTGTGGTCCTGGTGGTGTCGGCTGTCCGTGGGTCCGTAGTGACAGGTGTTGCTGCGGTTGCGGTTTAGGGTGACCTTGCTGCGGTTGGGTGGTGGTGTCGCCGTGTTGCCGCTGTCGGTGGTGCCGGTGTTGGCGTTGGTGGGGGTGCTGCCGGGGGAGCTGTGTGTGTTGGCGTTGTAGGGTGTTGTAAGTGCTGCCCTGGCGGTGTTCTGACGGCGGAGGGGGGACTTCGCCACTCCTGGCGGAGGTTCCCACGTGCGTCGTTGGCTGGTGGGTTGGCCTTGGCCCCCTCGGTGTCCTTGCTGCCGATGGTGTCTCACCGGGATGCGGGATGGGGGATGCTCCGGGTTGCTGTCGGTGAGGTCGCACTGCCGGTGGCGCCGTCGGTGGTGCCGGTGGTGAGGTCGTTGCGGGCGCTGCTATGGTTCACGGTGTCGCTGATGTTGTTGATGCTGCTGGTGGTTGGTGTGGGTCTGTGTGTGGTTTGTCAGTGGCTGTTGCTGGTGCTGGTGGTGGTTCTGGGTGCGGGCCGGTGGGTGGCGCGGTTGGAACGCCTTGGGTGTAACTTGGCCGCTGGGTGGTTTCTTGTGTTGGTCCGTTGTTGGTTCCGGGCGTCCCCGTTGGTGAGGGTGTTGTGGTGTTCGGTTTGGGTGTTGGCGGCGGTGCAGGTGCGGGTGTCGCAGTTCCTGGCCCTGGGTCTGGGCGTGGCCGCTCGGGTGTTGCTGGGTGTGGGCGTTCGCCTCTCCTGGCTGAGGGCTCGGTGGCGTTCGTTCGCCAGCCGTGCTGGCGTCCTTGGTGACGCCGTTGGTGGGGTTGCCCTAGGTGGCAGGGGCCGTGGTGGTGGTGTTGGGGGCGTTGTAGGTGACGGCACCTCGGCCCGTCGTTGGTGGGGTTGGTGGTTGTGTGGATAGTGCCGTGGGTGTTGGTGGCGTTGGTGTTGCCGAAGGCGAGGGTGCCTTATGTGTTACTTGGTGGTTGGCGTGTGTTGTGGTGGTCTGTTGGCGTGGGCGTTGTTGGTGTTGGTGCTGGGCGCGGCCTGTGTTTGGGTGGTCGGCGGTTCCGGGCCCGCCACTCGTGGCTGGCCGTCGCGGTGTTGGTGACGGTGTTGGCGAGGGCGCCGCCGGTGGAGCTGCGGCCGATGTGGGCGCTGCGGGTGTTGCCCTGGTGGATGGTGGTGTTCTGACGGCGGGGGTGGGACCTCGCCACTCCTGGTGGAGGTACCCATGGGTGTCGCTGGCCTGTGTGTTGGCTCCCTTGGTGTTGTTGATGCCGATGGTGTCGTACCGGGCGGTGTTGCCGTGGCGATTGCCGTTGACGCTCTGGTTTGTCGGTGGTGAGGCCGTACTGCCGGTGTCGGTGTCGGTGATGCCGGTGGTGAGGTCGTTGTGGGTGTCGCTATGGTTCTCGGCGTCTCGGATGCTGCCGATGCTGGTGGTGGTTGGCGTGGGTCTGTGTGTGGGTGGTCCGCGGCTTGCGTTCAGGGCGGTGGTCGGTTTCTGTGGCTCTGTCTGGGGGGGTGTGCAGTAGGTGGTGTGGTCTGCTGGTGCTGCTGTTGGTGTAGGTGGCGTAGGTGTTGCTCCGGGTGGTGTCGTGGGTGAGGCTGGTGTTGTGTAAATGGGAGGGTGGTGTTGGCGGCGCCGGTGGTGTGGGTGTCGCCGGGGATTGCATGGTGGTTCCGGGCGCGTGCCCTCGCTCCCCCTGGCCGGGGCTTGGTGGTTTGTTGGCTCACCGGCTGTGGTGGTTTCGGTGTCCTCCGGTGGCAGAGGTTGCTGGTGGCGACGCTGATGGTGGGGTGTTGCCGGCGATGGTGTGCTTGATGCCGTTGGCTTGGGTGATGTAGGTGCTGGAACCGGCGGTGGCATGCGTAGGTGTCGTAGGCGTTGGTGCCGGCGGTGACGGTGTTGGTGAGGGTGTTGTGCTGGCTTGATTTTTGGTGGTGTTGGTGTTTCCGATGGCGTGGATGTCGGTGGCGGTGGTTCTGGGTGCGAGCCGGTGGGGGACCGGATCGGCTGGGTGCGGTCGTTGGGCAGTGTTGGTTGGCTTTTTGTGTTGGTTTGTTGTTGGTGGGTGCTGGGGTCGCTGGTGTTGCCGATGGTGCTTCCGCTGGTTTCGGGTGCGTCCGCTGGTGAGGGTGTCGTGGCGTCCGGTTTGGGCGTTGGTGGCGGTGCTGGTGTGGGTGTCGTAGTGCCCGGTCCTGGTGTTGGGCGTGGCCGTTCGGGTGTTACTGGGTGTGGCCGTTCGCCACTCCTGGCTGCGGGCTTGGTGGGTCCTCCTTTGCGTCCTAGCGGCTTCTGGCGGCCCTGCAGCCCCCCTGGCGGGTTGCTGGGTTCCTGTTGTTTGGGTTTGTGTGTGTTGCGTGTGTGGTGCGGGCGGCGCCTGCGCTTTGGTGTGTGGTGTGCGCTTGTGGGGCTCGTGTCGGTGGCGGTTGTGGGGGTGTGTGTTGTGTGCACGCTCGGGCGTGTGTGCGGTGTGTTGGTGGTGCGTTGGGGCGCCTGCCCTCGACTTTGCGGGCGTGGTTTGGCGGCCCTGTTTGGCGGCCCTGTGTGTCGTGCCCCCCCCCCCTGTCTCGGCTGTGTGGTTCCCCGCCCCCCTTGGCTGGGGTCTGTTGGTGGTGCGTCCCCTTGCTGTCCCTTTTGCGTGCCCTCCTCCTTCTGTCTCTTTTCCGTGTCGCTTGGGGCGGTGTCGTGCCCGGGCCTTCCCGGCTGTGGTGTGTGGGGGGGGGTCCTTGTCGCCGGCTCGGGTCCCTTCCCCTGGTGTTTCCCCGTGGGGGAGCCGGTGCTTGCACTCCCCGTCAGGGTGTAACTCTGTTGTACGGATGCCGTCCATGGACCTGTTCCGTAGCCAGGTACTCCAGCCGTTCCCCACACCGGGGTCGGGTACACTGTGGGTCGCTGGGGAGTCCTCGCGGGACAGGCGCGTCTCTTGCCTGCCCCGATGGACGGTGTGCCCTACCCGCAGCCCCTCGCTGGGCCCGAACCGCAGTACGTGCCGTGGGGAGTGCTCTTGATCAGGCCCATTGGTCACCCCCCCAGGCCGGTGCCACCGCGGGCCGCTGACCAACGGTCCCGGGCGTATCCCACCTTATTGCGTGTGCTCAGGTGGGGCCGATACGGTCACCGGGGGGGCCCCCAAACCCCTGAGGTTGGGTCCCTCGCCGGCGCCCCCCGTGGGCCCTTTTCGTCCCGCCCCCTTTTTCGCTGTGCGGTTTGCGGTGGTTGGTGTCCCGTCTCTCCGGGGTGGGGTGGTGGTGGTGTGTGTGTGTGTTTGTGGCGCGGTGCGTGCGCGCGTGGTGTCTGTGTTGGTGTGTGGTGCGTGGTTTGTGGTGTGTGGTGTGCGGTGGTGGTGTGTTGGTGGGGTTGTGGCGGGTGTGTGGTTTGGTTGGTCCCTCGCCACTCCTGGCGGAGGTTCCTGTGTGCTACTCCCCGCCACTCCTGGCTGGGTTTCGCTGCCTGTGGTGTTGTGCGGCTCCCCGCCACTCCTGGCTGGGGTTCCGCCGCCGGCAGTGGCGTGTGGTGTGTGGTGTGTGGTGTGTGGTGTGTGGTGAGCGGTGGCGATGTGTTGGTGGGGTTGTGGCTGGTGTGTGGTGCGGTTGGTCCCTCGCCACTCCTGGCAGAGGTTCCCGTGTGCTACTCCCCGCCACTCCTGGTTGGGTTTCGCTGCCGGTGGTGGTGGGCGGTCCTCGCCACTCCTGGCTGAGGTCTCCGGGCGGCGGTGGTGTGTGGTGGGGTTGTGGCTGGTGTGTGGTGTGTGTGGTCCCTCGCCACTCCTGGCGGAGGTGCCTGTGTGCTACTCCCCGCCACTCCTGGCTGGGTTTCGCTGCCTGTGGTGGTGTGCGGTTCCCCGCCACTCCTGGCTGGGGCCTGCTGGCGGCGGTGGTGCGTGGCGCGTGGTGTGTGGTGTGTGGTGTGTGGTGTGCGGCGGTGGTGAGTTGGTGGGGTTGTGGCTGTGGTTGGTCCCTCGCGACTCCTGGCGGAGGTTCCTGTGTTCTACTCCCCGCCACTCCTGGCTGGGTTTCGATGCCGGTGGCGGTGGGCGGTCCTCGCCACTCCTGGCTGAGGGCCCTGGGCGCGGTTTCCCGCCACTCCTGGCTGGGGTTCGCTGGCGGCGGCGGTGTGTGGTGGGGTTGTGGTTGGTGTGTGGTGTGGTTGGTCCCTCGCCACTCCTGGCGGAGGTTCCTGTGTGCTACTCCCCGCCACTCCTGGCTGGGTTTCGCTGCCGGTGGTGGTGGGCGGTCCCCGCCACTCCTGGCTGGGGTCCGCTGGCGGCGGTGGTGTGTGGTGTGTGGCGGTGGTGTGTTGGTTGTTGGTCCCTCGCCACTCCTGGCGGAGGTTCCTGTGTGCTACTCCCCGCCACTCCTGGCTGGGTTTCGCTGCCGGTGGTGGTGGGCGGTCCCCGCCACTCCTGGCTGGGGTCCGCTGGCGGCGGTGGTGTGTGGTGTGTGGCGGTGGTGTGTTGGTTGTTGGTCCCTCGCCACTCCTGGCGGAGGTTCCTGTGTGCTACTCCCCGCCACTCCTGGCTGGGTTTCGCTGCCGGTGGTGGTGTGCGGTTTCCCGCCACTCCTGGCTGGGGCCTGCTGGCGGTGGTGGTGCGTGGTGTGTGGTGTGTGGTGTGCGGCGGTGGTGTGTTGGCGGGGTTGTGGGTGGTGTGTGGTGTGGTTGGTCCCTCGCCACTCCTGGCGGAGGTTCCTGTGTGCTACTCCCCGCCACTCCTGGCTGGGTTTCGCTGCCGGTGGTGGTGGGCGGTCCCCGCCACTCCTGGCTGGGGTCCGCTGGCGGCGGTGGTGTGTGGTGTGTGGCGGTGGTGTGTTGGTTGTTGGTCCCTCGCCACTCCTGGCGGAGGTTCCTGTGTGCTACTCCCCGCCACTCCTGGCTGGGTTTCGCTGCTGGTGGTGGTGGGCGGTCCTCGCCACTCCTGGCTGGGGTCCGTTGGCGGCGGTGTGTGGCGTGGTCGGTCCCTTGCCACTCCTGGCGGAGGTTCCTGCGTGCTACTCCCCGCCACTCCTGGCTGGGTTTCGGTGCCGGTGGTGGTGTGTGGTCCCCCGCCTCTCCCGGCTGGGGTCCGCTGGCGGCGGTGGTGTGTGGTGTGTGGTGTGTGGTGTGTGGTGTGTGGTGTGTGGTGTGTGGTGTGTGGTGTGTGGTGTGCGGTGGTGGTGTGCTGGTGGGGTTGCGGCTGGTGTGTGGTGTGGTTGGTTCCTCGCCTCTCCCGGCGGAGGTTCCTGTGTGCTACTCCCCGCCACTCCTGGCTGGGTTTCGCTGCCGGCGGTGGTGGGCGTTCCTCGCCACTCCTGGCGGAGGGTCCCGGGCGCGGTTCCCCGCCACTCCTGGCTGGGTTTCGCTGGCGGCGGTGGTGCGTGGTGTGCGGTGTGTGGTGTGCGGCGTGTGGCGTGCGGCGGTGGCGTGTGTGGTGGGTTTGTGGCTGGTGTGGTTGGTCCCTCGCCACTCCTGGCGGAGGTTCCTGTGTGCTACTCCCAGCCACTCCTGGCTGGGTTTCGCTGCCGGTGGTGGTGTGGTGTGGTGGTGCGGTGGGTGTGTCTTCCGGGTGCCCTTCCCCTTGGCCCTGGTGTGTGTGTGTGCGCTGTGTGGCCCTTCGTGTTGGTGTGGGTGGCGTGGGGGGGGGGGGGTCGCGCTCGGTGTGGCTGTCGTGCGTGCGCGTGCGTGTGCTCGCGGTGTGTGGTTGGTGGGGTGGGGTGTGTCATACCTTGGCTGGTTCTCGTCGTCGGTCGTCGGCATGTTTCACAAGGCAGAAGAAGAGGTCCTGTAGATGCGTAGCAGAGATGCGTGGCATGTGTGATGCGTAGCACGTACCTGTCCTTTCGTCCCATCATGTTTTCTTCCCCTGTTGAGAAAGAGCGTGCGCAGGTCCTTTTTGTTTTTTTTTTTTTGCGTGTTGTGGTTTGTGTCTCCTCCCTCGTGTTTTTTTTTTTCTCGCTGCGTCTTCGATAACATACCTCTCCGCATTGCGTTTCCCCTATAGAGAGGGCGTGGAAGGCGGTTTCGTGTTTTTTTTTTTTTCAACATACTTGTTGTACCTTGTGCCGCTTCTTGTTGCCGTCCCCTATAGAGAAAGCGTGTGTTTGTTTGTTGGTGGGGCGGGGGTGGGGTTGCATACCATGACTTTCTTTTGTCTCGTCTCCGTCTTCGTGCATCTTGCGGCTTTGTGTGCGTTTGTGTTTTCGTCCCCTTGGCGCCTTCCCTCGCATTTTTAACATACTTGTTCGTCATACCTCCATACCATTGTTTCCCCGTGGTACGTGGTCATTCCCTATAGCGAGAGCGTGTGTGTGTTCGCGGGCGGGGCGGTGTGGGGTTCATACCTTGTTTTTCCTTGCTCTTGTCTCCGTCTTCTCGCTCCTCGCGGTCTTGTTTATGTGTGTGCGTGTGTGCGTGGTCCGTCCCTTTGGCGCCCTCCCTCGTATTGTTAACATACTTGCTCGCCGTACCGTTGTTTCCTCGTGGTTGGTGAACGTTCGCTTGTTCGCCTTTTCATTGTTTCCCCTTTGTCCGTGGCCGCCCCATACCTTTTGCGCTTTTGTGGAATTTTTTTTTTTTTTCTTCTCTCTCGCGGCGGTCGGGGCCTATGGAGGAATAAATATGGGGGATATATGGTTGTGGTTTGTGTTTGCGGGCGTGCCTTTTGACGTGCGTGGCGGTTTGTCGTTCTTTTTTTTTTTTTTCGTGCGGTGTTGTCCCTTGGGCGCCCTCCTTCGCAACATACTTGGTTTTCTCATCCACGTATGTGTAGCGGTGGATACGATATGTATGACGCATGGGGCCGTAACATACTTGGTTGTCATACCTCGTTTTCCCGTGGTCCGTGGTCGCGTCTTTTTTGTTTGTGGTTTGGTGTTTCTCTTTTTGTTGCGTTTCCTTCTCTCTTTTTTTTTTTTTTTTGACGCGCACATGTCGCCTAGCTCCTATGGCACGCACTTTGCTAGGTGGCTCGGCGCTCGCTTTGTTCGTTTCTTCGTCGTCGTGGCTTGCTGGTTTTTGGTGTTCGCCTCTTTTCTTCTTCTTTGTCTGTGGAGCGCGCACAAGTCCCTAGCGCCTAGGACACGCACTTTGCTAGGTGTTTTGGAGCATGCAACGCTCAGGTTCTTCGCCGTCGCGACTCTATTGTTCGTCTTTGTTTTGTGAGTGTCCTAAATTTTGCGACCTCGCCAAACAGCGGCGTAAAATTTTTTGGGGGGTTTCTGAGGTCGGAAAAAACGATTTTTCGCTTTATCTTTGCTGGCGGTGCGTCGTTTTCTTAGTTTTGTATTATTTTTCTGCTCCGAACCCGAAGATCTATCGTCATCGGGAGTACCAACTTCAGGGCGATCGGGCCGAGGCCATGAAGAAGTTGTTGGCCGAGTTTATTGAGCGGGGCTGGATCGAACCCTCCGACAGTGAGTGGGCCAGCCCAGCCTTCATCGTGCCCAAAAAGGAGAAGGGCGAGTGGAGGTTGGTGGTGGATTACAGGGGTTTGAACGGGCAAACCGAGCAGGACTCGTACTCGCTTCCCCTGATCGACTCCATCCTCCAAAAACAACCGAAAAAGCGGATCTTCACGGTGTTGGACCTGAAACACGGTTATCACCAGATGCCGCTACACCCGGACTCCAGGCCCTGCACAGCGATGTCCACGCCGCTGGGGCCCATGCAGTGGAAAGTGGTGCCTATGGGCGCCAAGAATGGCAACGCCGCTTTCCAGCGCATGATGGAGGACCTACTCCGTCCTGTCCCGGACTGTGCCAACCCCTTTGTGGATGACATCATCATCGGGTCCGGCACGGAGAACATGACTGAGGACGAGCTCATCCACACGCATGAGAAGGATCTGCGCCGAGTGTTCAGCGAGTTGGACAAGCATAACATGGTGTGCACGCCCACCAAAGCCTCACTCTTCGTGAAGGAAGTGGAGTTCGCGGGTCACGTGGTTGGTCATGGGCAACGCCGTCCCATGCCTGGGAAGCTGGCGTCCCTGCATCACTGGGAGAAGCCCCAGACCATCAGCGAACTCCGGTCCTTCATGGGGTTCTGCAATTACTATTCGGGCTATGTCCGGGTGTATGCAGAACTCTCGGGGCCGCTGCACAAGATGCTGCAGGTGGGGAAGTTCGATGGCCGGAAGGGGAGCAAGAAGAAGCTTGCCTGGACCCCCGAGGCTGAGGATGCGTTCAACCGCCTGAAGGAGCGACTCCTGGGGCAGTTGGGGCTGTTCCTGGTGGACCCGGACAAGGGATTCGTGATACGGACAGACACCTCGGACTATGCCGTGGGGGCAGTCCTCGAGCAAGTCCGGGACGACGGAACTCATGTGCCCGTGGCGTTCTGGAGCAGGATCCTGGCCGAGGGCCAACGCTGAACATGGACCGCGAGGGAGAAGGAGACATACGCCATTGTATGTGCGCTCAGGAAGTGGTCTGGCCACATCGGACTGCAGCCGGTGGTGGTTTGCACGGACGACCAGTCCTTACAGAGCTGGCACAAGGAGCATGTCGACACCCCCTCAGGACCAGCAGCTAGAAGGGCCCGATGGCACGAGACGTTCGCCAAGTTCGACCTCAGCATCGTGTACGTCCCGGGGAAGGACAACACTGTGGCAGATTGCCTCAGTCGCTGGGCCTACCCCGCGGGCAAGGCGTGGATGGACATATCCAGCCATGGGAACGCCGAGGAGACCGAGGAGGCCAAGCGCATCATCGAGATGGAGAAGGCCATGGAGCAAGAGGGGGTCAAGTGTTTTGTGATGATGGCAAACCGTACAGACCTGGCCAAGTTCCGGGGCGCCCGAGTCCAGGCTATTCGAGAGGAAACCCTCGAGCAATGGATGGTGGCCCCTGTAGAGCTAGTCAGGTCGGTGCTCACAAAGGACTGGTCGGATGACTATGCGGCATCCGAGCACTGGAGCAAGTACTGGAATGCCGTGAGCGCCCCGTCAGACGACGAATGGCCTGAGGGCTTGACCGAGGATGACGACAAGTTGTTACTCAAGGACAAGCTGCTGGTGCCCGAAAACCGAGTGGAGGAGCTCATTGACCATTGGCACAACGCCGGGCTCATGCACCCTGGCCGAGACAAGATGCAGCAGGATCTGGAGTGGCGTTTCAAGTTCCCTCCGGGGTACTACGCCCTCCTGGACAAGTACTGCAGCGACTGTGCGTGTGTCGGGCTACGAAGAGCCCCAACCACTCCACAGCGGGCAACCCGGTGTATACGGCTATACCGGAGGCCCCTATGCGGTCCGTGGCCATGGATGTGTTCGCCATGCCGGAGGTCACCGTGGAAGGAGAGACATATGATTGTGTCATCCTAGCGGTGGACAGGCACAGCGGGTATATCGTGGCAGTCCCGGGCAAGAAGTCCAAGAAGAAGGACAAGAAGGACAAGCATGGAGTGGGTCTTCAGGCCAAGACCGTCGCTAATGCCATGATCAGGCATTGGCTGACGATTTTTGATGTCCCAGCTGTCATCTGCAGCGATCGAGGCAGTCAATTCGTGGGGACGTGGTTTAAGACGATGTGCAAGCACATGGGGATTCGGCACGCCAAGATCGTGGCGTACCACAGCCGGTCGAATGGCCGGGCTGAGGTGGCCGGGCGGCAGATGTTCGAGAAGTTCCGCCAGCTGCACATTGACAAACCGGGCCGGAACTGGTATAACTCGCTGTGGAGAGTGCTCCAGGCGTATCACAACCTTCCGGGACCCACTGGACTGTCGCCCCATCGCATCCTGTTCCTACGGGATCGAGTGTCACGCACTCTCCCGTGGTTGAACCATGGCAAAGTGGCCCGGGATGCGAACGCTATGATGGCTGAGGCGGACGACACGGCGGCCAAGGTGTGCAAGGCACTTCAGGACGAGCATGAGAAGAGGGCCAAGTACTTCAAGCAGGGAAAGGTCCAGAAGTATGCTCTCCAAGACACCGTGTGGGTGGAGCGGCACCACAAGGATGTCCTGTCCAGGCATCGGCAGGCGTCTTGGTATGTGCCGGGGGTAATCGTGCGGAAGGTCGGCCAGGATGTGTATGCGGTTCGTGTGGGGGATAACAGGATCCTGGACCGCGACCATACTCAGCTTCGTCCCCGAGCACCAGACCTCAGCGGACGTCCCGTCACCGTCGAGTTCACGGCTGGCGATGTGGACTCGGACGACGAGGGTGAGGACGACGACTTCACCGCCGAGAGGATCCTGGCGGACAAGCCAGACCCGGGGACGCCTGGGGGAAGGCTTTATAAGGTCCGTTGGAAGGGATTCGCCGCATCCAGGGACTCGTGGGAGCCTCCGAGCAGTTTTGTGCCGAGGTACACCACGGTCTGGATGGACTATCTGAAGAGAAAGAACATTTCTTTGGATGTCAAGGACGTGTTGGTCCATTTGGTGGCTGCTGTAGCACCGTAATGGATCCCGCTTGGCATTCTTGTTTGTTTCTGTGCTTGGGAGTCGGGTGAGGGCGTTCATCCGGGGATTTTTGGGCCTTGATTGGCCATCTACCCCCTTCACTCGATCTCCACATATATATTTCATTGTGTTATACTTATTTAGGTCGACCGACAACGTTTCTCTATCTTTGATCCCCTTGGTCCATGTTGTAGATCAAGAGGAGACCGGATATGGCGTAGGGCACCAATTATCAGTGTCCTCACCCCTCCCTTGGGGCGTGGGGGACGCCTACGACGTGTGTGGGGCCTCCATGTGTCCTTGGGACATGGGGGGGGGGGGTTGGAGCCCATTGGGGTCCTCCAGTCCTCTCTTCAATGACTTCCGAGCGGTAACAACGCTCTGAGAAGGGGGGTGAAGCCGGTTCGGACCCCTGTGGCCATCTTTGGGTCACTTGGGGTGTGTATCTATGTGCCGGCAAGGCGCCATTGGCTGATATCATACTCTCCCATCCACCTGACCTAACCTGATGTGATATTGTGATAGGTTTGGCCATTCCAGCTATGAGCAGCCATATTCAGTACCGAGGCGCCGCAAGCTGAGATTTAAATATCAGAATATCAGGAATCAACAGGGTTTTTTTATCATAATGTTTCCGTAATTTTTTCGCCTTCCATTCTGATGGTCAATGTATCGGCGACTGTCAGTTGGCTCGCGATTTTGCGGTAACAGATTGGTTAACTGTTATTTCCAGATATTTTGGCGGAAACCCTGATGAAGGGTCAGATTTCATCAGTAAAGGGTTCGTTGCTTCCGCAATTTTCTAAATATGCACTCGAAATTTTAATCTGAATTTTTCGCGATGTCAAAATCGGATTTTCGACTTCGACATCGCCGCACTTGATTTGGTCTTCTTCGAGTGGTCATACTCCTTTCCCTATGCCCAAATCAGGTTTCCCTTATACTTGCCACCCATTTGACTTGGAGATATAAGGGAAACAAAAGTGAATCGTGGGACCACTTTGAAGGGCCATATCTACGCGCGAGTGTGAGGAAAGAGAATAAGGAAGGTTGCGTTGCAAGCGCCTTAGTCTCAACTTATTTTTAGTAGGGTCCAACACCTTAAGTAGTCACACACACTCGTTGTATCATAGGATCATGGTTAACATGGTAGAAACTTGTTTATAACTTGTTGACCATGTGTTCGGGCTTGATATTATGTCTTTTGAGTGGAGCGCAAGAGTCTTGCATTTGAATAGCATCTTTCCTTAGGTTCCCACGTCCATTTAACCCAAAGTTATGACCATGGAGGGGCATGGCATACCATGGTGGGAGCCAATTTTAAGGGTTATGTCTGATATTGGTAGTATATGTCTTGATATGCTCACGCCCATGTTATATATCTTCGTGTGGCCGAAAAGATGGAGAGCCACACGTGACAAGGGCCTTGCCCATGTCCCAATTGTGGAATTCAAAGCGCTAGACTAAGTCTACCGCGTATGTATTGCTCATGGTATGTTTGGCAAAGAGATCCATGAGTGCACTCCCATTTTCATGGGGCATGTAGATATGAGTGGCGAAGGTATCTCCATGCGTCCGATTGGGGATCCAAGTGGCGGAATTGTTCGCAAATGGTTCTAATCATTTGTGTATTGAACCATGAGCGGATATCATGGGTGAGCATAGAGATATACTATTATGACAACTTTGTATTTGGACATATTTTCATGTTTTTGACCTCAACTTTTGCTCATTTTTGCATTTTGTGTACTTACCTGGTCGGCAAACAGCAAGAAGCCTATGGAGAGTCGAACCATGGTATGTTGTTCATATGTTGGCATATGCTTTGGAGTTGAACACCACCATATGCCGGATCGCGTACTCCATTTGGCTTGGCGCACGAAGGATTACAAGAATTGGTCTCAAGATCATGGGCTGACTTGGGTAGTGCGTGGCGCCCATATCCGAAGGTGTTTTGAGGGTAAAGTGGGGATGTACATGGGCATTGACCTTTGGTCTCTATCCTCCATGAATACTAGACTTCGATTCCATGCACACTTTGAGCCTTCGCATAAGTGGTAACTTCAATTTTGAGCATATATTTGATATATGGCCAATATGGTGTGAATTGGCAGTTTTTGGCATGTTATGAGTTCAAACTCATGGGGCATATCTCCAGGCCATTTCGACACCAAGTCCAACCAAGGTTATGTCAGGGTAGGGCATGGTCCTGAGTGCTACTTTAGGCCATGACACGCCACCTCCCCTATTGGGCTAGGATTTAGAGGCTTGGGAGTGAACACATTTTTGGGGTTTATGTAGTGACTTTTGACACATGGCATTTAGCCATCTTATTTGACTGGGTTCAGGGTATCATGTTGGTGAGTCAGGGGAAGGTCTTGAGTCCAGGGAACGAGGGGTCTATGGCTGAGTCTGTGTATGTTTACCTCTTTCCCCAACTTTGCTTTATTTGTGTTCATATGCCAATTGCAGGGCTTTCCTCTTTGGTGCAATTCTTGTACATGCCCGCCACCGTGGGACGATCCGTGTGCTGAACGGAAGCCCGCAGTGTGGATTGGATTGTTGATTGGGTTATTGCTGTATTTGTGGGATCTGGTTGCTATTCAGGGTTGAAGAAGGATTGTATTTTCTATATTTTTTGATTTTGGACCCTGGAATTTGAGGAATGCAATCGTTGATCCGGAGTAAATCAGCAGGGGTAACAGGCGGAAGGGGCACAGCGGGGCCCGGTCCTGGTAGGGACCCTCTTTACCACCCATAATCTCTCCATTGGCCACCTTCAGGCGTACTGGTCTACAGCTGGGCTGCAGGGATTCCTCCTTGAACAACCTCCTCCGGACCAGGCTCACCTGGGCACCCGTACCCACCAAAACATCCACCACCAACTCCTCTTGTCCGCACCGTACACGCACCTTCAAGTGCAACTGCCGCTCGTCACCATGCGGTGTATGAACGACTCTCACGGCATGCAACTCTAGCACGTCCGGGTGCATCAGAACTTTGAGGGTATGGTCACGGATGGTGTAGATCTTGGGCTGGTCCTGCCCATCCACGGGGCTCTCCGTGGTCGCTCCTTCCTTCTTGCCACGTCCCTTGCCCACATAAACTTCCCTTGGCAGGGCGCTCCAGGGGTTGGGAGTGGCGAAACTCAGTGGTTTTGGCTCTTCTGGAGCCTTCTTCATCACCCGATGTGCCTTCGCTTTCTCTGGGATTCCACTGATTTTCGGAGGAGAGACCTCCGAGGTCCCACTCCCGTGGGGGCTCCTCTAGACATGGCCAGCCGCAGCTCCCTCCTGCTGCGATCCGCTCAGTCTTTGTCCACCACATTGCTGGGCTTTGAGTTCCCCCAACGGCCTCAACATATCCTCAGCAACCTCCTCGATCGATCTCACGCGTCGGTCTGGGCCGGGTCCTCCACCATAGCCTTTTCCTCCGCCTTTCCCTTGGCCCTTTCTTTGGCCTTTACCACCGTCTCCGCCCTTTGCCTTCCAATCAGCAATTCATTGCTCCTTGGGCTTCCTGTCGGGATGGGCGGCGAAGTAGGTCTTCTTGTCCTCCTCATATACCTTGCAATGCCGGTGGTCATGTGCATGGTTGTTCCCCTTGCCGCAGCAGACCCAGCAACCGGTGTTCTGCGATCTGTACTCGCGTAACGGGATCGGCGGATTTCCCGGTCCTCCGCGGTTCTTTGCGTTTCTTGTTCCTGGGGTCCAGGCGGGTCCACCTGGACCTGTCCTGCCCATTCTCCTTCATGTTGTGCGCTACGAACGCGAAGAAGTGGGCTTCCTCATGATCCTCCTGGGTGGTTGCGGTCCAGAGATCTTGGCCGCTTCCACTCCCTTCCTCCGCGGTGCCGACCGTGTCCCCCTTGACCTCTCGCTGGTGGCGATCTTCTCGATGACCTCGATGTCCTGGGCCTTGTCGATCCTGCACGCGGGCCTCGTTCTTGGCGTTGAGCTTCAGCTCCACCGTGATGTACTTCACGATCTCGTCCAGGCTCATGCGGGCGAAGATGACCTGTATCCTCAGCGGCTCTCCGCGCCTCCACTCCACGTTGTTGAGGCGGATCAGCTTTTGCCCCATGGTGTTGCCGAATACCTCCACGTAGACGGCGTTCTTCAACCCCAACATTCAGCTGGGATCGCCGAGGTTTCGCCTGAAGAACTCCATTATTCCGGCGTGGGTGTCCTCCGATGCCATGATCCGTACGGCCACGCGCTTCTTTGCTCTCTTCTTCTCCTCATCCTCCACTCTTCTCTTCCAGTTCCCAGGGAGGACGTCCTTCAGCAAGTGTTGGATCTCGCTAGCCTCATTCCAGTCCTCCACCAGCTTGAGGCTTCTTCGGTACTTTCGGATGTACCGATTCCATTCCTGGACCCTCAGCTCCCCGCGCTCCAGCGGCAGCGGGATGGACCACAAATCCTCCAACTTCTGGTTGGGGGCATCCACTCGCTCCTCGTCCTCCAGCCACTGGAGGCAGGCCTGCTCTGTCTGGATCACTCCCTCGCGGATCTGATCCCTGAGCTCCTCCTTCAGGTCCTGCGCCAGCCGGTGTGGAAATGTCCGACATACCCACTTGTCCCTTGGCGCTCCCTTCATCTCGCCGACGACCTCCTCGGCGAAGTACTCCCAATCCAGGATGAAGTCATCCAGGTTGGAGGGGTTGCCATCGTAGTAGGGGATCTTGATTCCCCTGAGGTCGTCAATCCTGATGGCGTCTCCGACGTCCGCAGCCACCACTTCACCAAGACGGATACCACCTGTGGCCGGGGGGTGTGAGTACACTCCCCGTACATCCCTCTCCTCCATGGAGTGCAGTCCAGTTGGGCCTGAACCCATGGCATTTGGAATGCGGGAGGGACTTGCTCCACCGGCTGTCCATATCCCCGTATTGGGGTCCTTCACCCACAGGTTTCCGCCTGGGTGGCCTCAACCATGTCCGTCGGCGCTTCCCATGGTTCGCCCCTGCATGGTCTGGCTCTGGATCTCCTCTTCCGCATAAACTGCATGGGCAGTTGTAGTGGTCGGCAGGTCCTGGGCGGCATGGGACATCTGTACCGTCAGGCTCCTCAGGTCCGTGGTTGCGTGCCTTTCCCGCATGGACCCAGCCGGTGCCGTGTGTTCCCTGAGCATTGTTGATTCGCTGAACATGGGAACAAACGGCAGCGCACCCGGGTCAACACGCGGAGGCGCGTAAGGTGCCTCTGCAGGGCCGCCCATGCGTTTATCCATGGCGCTCCTGAGGGTCTTAACCCGCTCCACCAGCTCTGCCGCTGCTAACTTTGCCGGGGGCTCCGGACCCGAGGTGAGGGGCTGTAGCTCCTCTAGCCTTTTCAGGCGTCCCGACATGTCCTCCACAAGGTGGAGGACGCTGTCCACCACTCGCTGCTGCTTCTGCAGGGCCAGCTCCAGATTCTCCCGGTGCCGGTCCTGTTCTGCTCGCAGCTCCACCATGTCTCTCTCCGCTGCCGACTGGTCATCCAGGATCCCCGCGACGTCCTCCTCTAGACCGTCCTTCGCGTTGTCCAGGCGATCGAGGTGCTGCACAATGGCGTCCATCCCCATCTTTGGGTACTTGCCGATGAGGAAGGATACGTGCTCGCAGTGGCACTCAACGTGCTTTCCACCAGATCCGGCGCATCTCACGGTTCCCGGCGCCTTGGACTCCTCCGCCATGGGTTCGTCGCCCATGCTATCCCGCGTTGGCTCCGTGTGCCGGGCCATCGGCGCCGTTCTGGCTCTGGCAGGCCTCTCCAACGCCTCGGCGTCATGCTCCAGGCTGGGTTCTGGGGCCGTGTTCGCCCTTGTGGGCGGTCTGGCCATCTCCTCCGACTCCGAAGGGTGCTCATAAGCTGTCTGATAGCCCTCGGAGTGCCCCTCAGAATCTGCAGCTGACCACAGCCTGACCTGGCTGGGATCCGTCTCCATCGCCCTGCCTTCCGCCGCGGGTTTTGGGGACCCGCGCTTCCGGTAACGCCGCGCTCTGCCGTTGCTGCCAGTCTCCTCCAGCTCCTCCGCAGCGGAGCGGAGATTGCAAGCCTTGCGGCATTGCCTTTCACACATGGAGGCCAGGTCCTCCATGTCCAGCCCATGTCCTGCAAGGGCTCTCCGTTCTGGGCATCTTCGCTCTTCTCGGGCTTCCCAGTCCGGCGTCCACTGGACAGACTCCACGATCTGCACCCGGGGCGTGCTTGGGCAGGGCTCATGAGGGCCCAAGTCCCCGGTGCGGCGGTAGGGGGCAGGTACTCCTCTGCTACCATAAAGAAGGTCCCTACCAGGACCCGCCCCTGCTGTACCCCTTCCACCCGTCACTCCCATGGTCCTGCTCCTCACCAGGGTCTGCATTTCCAGAAAAAAAAGAAAAAAACTCCTTCACACAGATCCCTAGCAGTACCATGCACAATCCAAATCCGAATCCACACTGCGGGCTTCCGTTCAGCACACCGGTTGTCTCACGGTGGCGGGCATGTACAAGAATTGCACCAAAGAGGAAAGCCCTGAAATTGGCATATGAACACAAATAAAGCAAAGTTGGAGAAAGATGGAAACTTACACAATCACAGCCATAGACCCTCATTCCCTGGACTCAATACCTTCCCTTGACTCGCCAACATGATGCCCTGAACGCAGTCAAATAGGATGGCTAAATGCCATGTGTCAAAAGTCACTACATAAACCCTAAAAATGTGTTCACTCCCAAACCTCTAAATCCTAGCCCAATAGGGGAGGTGGGGTGTCATGGCCTAGAGTGGCACTCAGGACCATGCCCTGGCCTGACATAATTTTGGTTGGACTTGGAGTTGAATGGGCTTGGAGAACTGCCCCATGAAGATGACCTCATAACCTAGCAAAATCAGGCAAATCACACCATAGTGCCAAAAATTCAATTATATAGCCAAAAATGCATACGGCAAATATTCAAATGCTCCATGCATGTGTCAAACCGGAAAGTAAAATACAAGGGTGAAATAGTCCAAAGCTGCATGCCCAAGAATATCCCATCATTGGCTCCCAAACCCCTCCGGTTATGTACATGACATGCTTCACAACTCAACTCACGAATTCGAGACCTAATTTTGTGAGACCTTGTGTGCCAAGCCAAAGTGACCACGTGATCCGGCATATGGTGAGGTGCAACACCGAAGCATATGCCAACATATAAGCAACATACCAGAGTTCACAGAATTTCTAGGCACTTTACTGTTAGCCGACCAGTTGAGCACATAAAATACAAAAATGAGCATAAAATGAGGTCAAAAACATGCAACTAATGCCAAATTCAAGATAATTACAATAGTATATAACTTCGCTCACCCATGGTATCAACATATGATTCAAAACACAATTGCTTGGGACCATTTGCCAACAATCCCCCAACTTGGATCCCCACATGGACGCATAGGGACACCTTCGAACCTCCTCCCAACACGCACCATGAAAATGGAAAAATTGATAGTGGCGCTTGTGAGTCGCTCTGTAAGCCCTCCCACATGCACTATATGAGCGGTAGACTTAGTCCAGCGCTATGGAGCTCACCATTGGGACATGGGCAAAGCCCTTGCCACGTATGACTCCATATATCTTCCTACAAACGGAGATATATGACATGGGCGTGAGCATATCGAAGCACATACTATCCATATAACACATACCCTCAAAAAGTGGCTCCCACCATGATATGCCATGCCCCTCCATGGACATAACATCACGTTAAAATACGTAGGAACCAAAGGAAAGTATCTATGCAACCCCAACACTCATGCGGTACACTCGAAAGTCGCAATGAAATATTCGGTTGCATGGCCCAAGAGTGGTAAACCACTTTCTACCCTCTTGGCCATTATCCCTTGCTACACCAGGCATGTGTACACACCAAAGGTGTTTGATGCTTCCTAAATTAAGTTGGGACCAAGGCAGTTCCAACCCACTTCTCGAAATTGGTATTCCTCGCCATGAGCCGGAGATATGACCTTTCAAAGTGGCCTCACGAATCAATTTTGTTTCTCCTTTATCTTAGCCCACGCAAACTGCACCCCCTTTTTTTAACCGAAGCACCAAAATTTGGTCATTGAAAAGAACAGTTTTTTTTGCCAGTTTGAAGGTACCGTTTTCCACACCCTCCCAAAAAACGCATTTTTTATCCAGTTTGCCCATTTTTTTTGCTGTTTTCAGGGGGGTCAAAGAATTATTTTCCAGTCCAAATCAGAGGGCCTACCGGTGATTTTACCCGAAAGAAACATTCTATTGGCTAATTTCAAGAATACCAATTTTTGCAGCTTCTGGAAAACTATTAACAATGGGCGCCGCTCACACAACCTGTACATGTCCACATGAAAAAAAATTATTCTATGAGGCTGGGTGCGCGAGGCCTCGCGCACTCAGTCACCTGGAGTCAGATTTTCAGGCCTTTTTGGAATGAGTTTTTGATATCGCAAGTGGCATGAAGCAAGAATGGAGCAAAAGCAAAATTGCAACATTTGATATGGGTTAAAGACTTGCACAGCGGAAGACTCAGTGCGCGAGGGCTCGCGCACTCAACGTCCTAAAAAAATACTTTTTTTGATACCCCTGACCACTTGCATTCTGCTGATAGCATGAAGAAGGCTTTTTGAGATTCCTCTCTTCTGGAATTTTGTGAAAACAGTGAGCTCAAGAGTGGCGTTTACACACTCCTCCTGTAGTGCACCTTGTTTCATACGCCCTGTGACCCAGCGCTTCTGAAAAACTGTTATACAGCCCCAGAAATTGGAGGCTGGGCACCTCATTTGAAGGTAAATCAACTGAAGAACGCGTGTTTAGCAAGGACTGAGGGCAGCCCGCTATTTGAATGCATTGCACCTTACATAGTGCATGCCGTGCACAAGAAATCCATTGATTGACCACTCTTGCTGCTGACATGACCCGAACGGTACAACATGAGGCACCCATTGAGACATCAGAGTCTCATTTGGCATGGATTACTCTTTGTTCAGGACCGTTAAGAAATACACATTCTACATAATTGAGTGCGCGGGGCCTCGCCCACTCAACATGCCAAATAAATAGTTTTCTGATATGTCTGACTACTTGCATTCTGCTGATAGCCTCAAAAGGTATTTTCGAGATTCGTCCGTTTGGGAATCCTCACTTTTCAGGTGGAAACACGAGGAAAATGGGGGTATTTTTTTTGCACACAAGTGCCGCCCTTGAGGTGCAAAACAGGGTGCAGTTTACGTGGGCTAAGTTTATCTCCAAGAAAAACGAAGGGCATAACCAAAGAAAGGTTGATTCGTGATCGGGGAAAAATATTGGACCACTCGAGATTCATCATATCAAGTGCGGCGATGTCGAAGTCGAAAATCCGATTCTGAAAGTCTGAAAAAATGGGATGAATTTTGCGAGTGTATAACCTGAAAATTGCAGAAGCAACGAACCCTTTACTGATGAAATCTGACCCTTCATCAGGGTTTCCGCCAAAATATCTGTAAATAACAGTTAACCAATCGGTTACCGCAAAATCGCGAGCCAACTGACAGTCGCCGATACATTGACAATCACAACGAAAGGCGGAAAAATTGCGGAAACATTATGATAAAAAAACCCTGTTGATTCCTGATATTCTGATATATAAATCTCAGCTGGCGGCGCCTCGGTACTGAATATGGCCGCTCATAGCTGGAATGGCCAAACCTATCACACTATGACATCAGGTTAGGCCAGATGGATGGGAGAGTATGATATCAGCCAATGGCGGCTTGCCGGCACATAGATACACACCCCAAGTGACCCAAAGATGGCCACAGGGGTCCGAACCGGCTTCAGTACTCCCTCACATTACACGCAGACACAGGCGAGAAGGACACTGATTTTTGTGCCAACGACAGGGAAGTAAGCTGGTACAAAACACTATACATGCAACTAAAATTGAAACTTCATACCGCTTCCATACCACTGCACGAAAGGCACCAACGTCTCCATGCACTGACACCGTGGAGAACGCCGCAGCGAACTCGCCACTGGCATTCCAGCCAACAAGGCATCCGGCAGAGAGAACGAGGTCGCGCGGTCCTGCAGAGTGCAGGCTAACGGGTTGGCCAGCTGACTCGGATACAGCGGTTTCTCAGACTGGCTCTCGGTCACTGCCACCACGGATACAACTGCCTGTCACCGGTTGGCGCCAGCTAACAGGGCCATAAACCCAACAGGCCAAATGCCCATTGAGATGCAGATGGCTGTAGGACATGGGTCAACTATGGGTTAGTGTGGCGTATTGCCTGGTGCTGCAACCGGAACGACGGATCAGGTGAACGACAAACAATCAGCCACAACCAAGACACAGACAAGCAGACCGACTGAAAGACTGGCTGATTGCAGAAAGGCAGAAAAATGGGACACACCTTTTTAACAAGAAGCACTCGCTGACTTGCAACTAAACTAACAGGCTCAAAACAACACTACACAATCACAGCAAAATCTCCCCCCCGCAGGGGAAGCCAATGTCTTTCCGGGGTGTTTGCGCTGGGTACCTCTCGTGACGCAGAACACGCGCGCACCGCTACTCACGCACACACACACCCTGGCTGGCATACGCAGACGCAAGCAAGCAATTGCCTGCACAGTGAGACCGAAACCATCAGAGGGTCGTCTCAATCATCCCCCCGGCCTCAAATCGGCAAGGCCTGTATTTGCCACCGCAGGGCTGACAACGGGGTATCAATGCAGTACACGAGCAATGAATCTGTGCACCAATACACCTCCAATACAACCGCGCATCGGCACACCACGGACATGACCCGGGGCACTCTGTATCCTACAGGCTACCTCCAGCAGACAAACTAGCTGGGTAATGTTCACCTTACAGTGTGTATTCACCTGAGTCATAATCATCGGTTACCTAAAATTCAGCGTGTAAATCTATATCTGTATCTCCGTCATAGTACGTTACATCACACGGAGTTCTCATTTACTTAGGATACTGTCTATCTCACGGATCAGGTCATCTCCTCTAAGTATCACTCCTAGGTAAATGTACGCGTAATACACCGTAACTACATCAACCTGGGCTGCAGCGGAGTTTTCTCTAACAACAGTAACTCACTCCTGAGCTGCTATACAGATTTATGCTTGTTGGGTGATCTACACCCCCGTGGTAATACCGGTTGCTATGGTCACACTCGGTGGCACACACAGTGGCACACAGTCTATGGACTATGGGACGGACATATGTCGACTTCCGACATAGACATCAGAAAAAAAAAACTTCGATACTTCCAGTTACCCCAGAAACACCTCCAGTACCCTTTCTCAGAATTAGAAAGAAAAATGGGCACCCTGCCTCACGGCCGGTAGCTGATGCGCGTCAATGGGCCATGTGAGTGCACCAAGAATGGAAGCTTCTCGAGCACCAGACTGTCTGCACTACTCGCACTGATGTCCATTTCCAAGCAGACCCGAGTGACAGGGCGTACACAGACGAAGGTTGAAAACGGAATGCAGATACTGGAGCACCAACCCTGCTGAGCAGTGACATGCAACCTGGAAATGCATTGATGTAAAGCTTTTAACCTACGGTCCACTCTCTCTACAGGGCTGGGACCAGGACGCCCGATAGCTCTTGCACAAGGATCTGGGGCAGAGAAGTGATACAGAAACAATCAATGACTCAAGGTGCATTCAGCCTGCCCACAGCGGCAAAGGAATTTGACGAAACTAGCGCAAACACGCCGCTCTCCGTCAGACCACACGCTACCCACAGAATTTTCGATGAAGAATCCAGTCTTTATGAAATGAGAGAGAGGAACAGAAGCAGGAGCAAAAGAAACGCAGGGTTAGAATCAGGCACACTTGATTGACTGGCGCCCAAGCGAAGCGCCCACGCAGGCACCGAGTGTATGAGGCGGGGGGGGGTCTCCTGGCACAGAAAATGCGTGCCGGAGAGCTGATCTTTCATAACCCCCCGCCCCTCTGGCTTGGCGTTATCTATCCTAGGGGAAGGAAATTCCCTTTAACTGGCTTGCCGAATTTGGCAGCCCAAAAAAGGGGGCAAAGGGCCCCCAAAATTTTAGCCAGAAAATAGGCAGGGTCTGGCAGGGGTGCCTCGGCTAACCCATAGGGGTGCCCGGGTGACGCCTGGTCCCCTGGGATTCTCGTCGGAGTCCATGTTGTCCTCTGGGGGACACACATGCACTGAGCACCTGATGGTTGGGTCGCCCTCTTGTTGTCCATGGGGCCCAGACCTTCACGTCCTTTTCGCCTGTGGTGCCAGCCATCGCCCAGGAGGAGGGCAGGACGAAGTGGCAGCTGCCAGACCAGGCTTCCGAACCAAGAAAGACATCACCTGCACCTGCTTGACGGAGTCATAGGCAGCCAATCGGATGCAGCACTGAGGGTAGGCCTTGCCGCCATCGTTGGCCTCGTGCGGGGCCCGGCTGGACTCAGTGCAGCCGATCTTCGTTAGCGTCAGTGCACGCGCCTGTCCCTGGCGTCAGTGCAGGCAAACTTGGGCAGCATCAGTGCAGGCGGACCTGGCTGGCATCAGTGCAGATGGACCTGGCTGGCATCAGTGCGGGCAAGCATGGGCAGCGTCCACTGAAGCCGGTTCGGACCCCCGTGGCCATCTTTGGGTCACTTGGGGTGTGTATCTATGTGCCGGCAAGCCGCCATTGGCTGATATCATACTCTCCCATCCACCTGGCCTAACCTGATGTGATAGTGTGATAGGTTTGGCCATTCCAGCTATGAGCGGCCATATTCAATACCGAGGCGCCGCCGGCTGAGATTTATATATCAAAATATCAGGAATCAACAGGGTTCTTTTATCATAATGTTTCCGTAATTTTTCAGCCTTCCGTTCTGATTGTCAATGTATCGGCGACTGTCAGTTGGCTCACGATTTTGCGGTAACTGATTGGTTAACTGTTATTTCCAGATATTTTGGCGGAAACCCCGATGAAGGGTCAGATTTCATCAGTAAAGGGGTCGTTGCTTCCGAAATTTTCATATTATACACTCGCAAAATTAATCCGATTTTTTCAGACATTCAGAATCGGATTTTCGACTTCGAGGTCGCCGCACTTGATATGATGAATTTCGAGTGGTCCAATATTTTTCCCCGATCACGAATCAACCTTCCTTTTGGTGTCTCCTTCATTTTTCTTGGAGATATAGGCGAAACAAAATTGATTCGTGAGGCCACTTTGAAAGGTCATATCTCCGGCCCACTGTGAGGAGTTACAATTTTGAGATATGGGCTAGAATCGCCTTGGTCCGAACTTAATTTAGGAAGCGTCAAACGCCTTTGATGTGTACACATGCCCGGTGTAGCAAGGGATAATGGTCAAGGGGGTAGAAAGTGATTTCTAACTCTTGGACCATGCAACCGAATATTTTTATGCGACTATCGAGTGTACCGCATGAGTGTTGGTGTTGCATAGAAACTTCCTTGGGTTCCTACGTATTTTTAACATGAAGTTATGTCCATGGAGGGGCATGGCATACCATGGTGGGGGCCACCTTTTGAGGGTATGTGTTATATGCATGGTATGTAGTAAGAAAAAGTCACTGCCATGTCTTTCTTGGAGGGCTTGATCCAGGCCAAGCCCCCCTTAAAACCCTTTTGTTGATGCTAAGACAAACCTAAGTGTTATCTCTCTTTTGTTGCCTAAAGTACACTTTCTCAACGTAACTAGGGTTGTGACCCTAGCCCCCCATGAAGTTCACCCCTACCACTCAACTGAGCGGAGGTACCTTCCTTCATGGAGGATATACCGAAATAAAATAGGCATTTCATGCTTTAGGCCTTGGTGGTTAAGCCTAGTGGTCTCCCACCCCAAGACCCCTATACTCAATTGTTTCTACCACTTATTGTGGTCCTACTTTGTAACTGTTTCTGAATTCAGCTGCTTGGCCAAGTCATTTTCTGTGTGGTCCTGACATCTATGCCCCACATTCCTAACCAGCACCATTTCACCCAAAAGAGTGCACATGAAGTGCCTAATGCTATCTCTGAGGCAAGAGTCAGACCAATTTTCATATAAAATCTTTTGTATTATCCATTTGTGATTGAATCTTTGTGTATAAGCCTGCTTTGTCTATCTGCAGCCCTTCTGTGTTACACTGGATTCCAAAACCAATCATTGATTCGATCCACATCCTGTTCTTGCTCTACTTGCTGCTTTGGTTTGGGTTTTCAACTACAAAACCTGCAGGATATCATCAAAATATTTAGGGCATAAATCAAGGACATCTTTCCGGTAGCAGAGACAGTCCCTTGTGACCTTTTGAACCGACCCTGAGAAGAAGTGCAGCACAAAAAGCTGAACAACAAGTTCATCATGTCCTCGCCAATCGTCAGGACCTGGCCCATCAGAACTGTCCAAGTGCAAATGGGCAGCATGGCCCACCCCATGAGTGAACAACCTTACCGAGCTCCACAACATCTCAGTGGCGCATCTGGGTCCCAAGGAGATCCAGAACGCAGAAGGGCGGAAGAAAATAAAGGCCTTACCACCGAGGCCTTAGCAGCCCACGGTGGAGACAGCTTCAGTCATCTCCACAGACGTGTAGCTGCCTCAGTATCCAGATCCAACTGTCCGGCTTCATCCTCACAGCGATTGAAGGCCCTGAGGAGTATGAGGAACTGAGGAAGAAAATGGATGAATACATCCTCCATGAGGAGTACTACAAATCCATTCGTGGAGAAGATGGAGAGGAGCCATTGGCAGTACATGGATCCAGACCACGTACAGACCTAGGGTCCTACGCGCACTCTGGCCCGCCGTCCGACAGAGCCAAGACTGCATCCCTGCCAAGACGACCAAGACCCGAGTATCCAAGAGCATGTTGTCCAACCCCAAGGGCTCCCGAAGTGGGCCCGACTCGAGTTGAAGAACAACATTATCCAAGGCCAACCTACAGTGCCCTGGATCATACGGCCGAGCTGTTGGCCAAACTCCTGTCTGGATCAGAAGATCCAGATGTGACGGCCCCATCGGAGGCCATTAAGGCTAAACTGGGTATTGCAGAACCCTTATCCAAGCCAGAGTTGCCCTCTCTCTCTCCACTACTGAGTACCCTGGCCGAAGATCTTAAGAGATCAAGGGTCTCAAGGCTGTTGCCTAAGGTCACCTGCCCCAGCCCCTTTCACCCCCGTGCCAGGACAGTGCCTATGGCTGATCTACAGGACGTGCCTATCACAGAGATTGAGAGAAGAGGGCTGTCAGCCCTAGCACCTCTTGCCGGCGTGTCGCCTTCAGGCCTAACTCCGGGGGGTGGGAAGACGGGCAGACCTATTGCCCAGGCGAACATCCAGCTGGACCTGCCGGAGTTCGACCCCAAAAATCTGCCCGAATGGGCAGACGAATTTGCAGAGTTCCTTTTGTTGACTGGCCAATCCCATGTGGATGTGGCCACCAAATGCTCACTGCTAAAACGCTCATGCAAAAAGAAATTTTTGCAAAAACAGGTGAAACATGTGAAAACCTGTTCTACCTGGGCAGAGGTACTCCTGAGGTTGGAGAAAACATTCCCAGTCTATGAGACTGACTTCAGCGTACGCACACAGATCGAGGAGCTACCTATGCTCCCTGAGTTTCCATCCGCTGCGCGAATTTCTGAATATGTGTGCGACTTGGAGCACTTGTTTTTCGAGGATGAACGTGGGCTCCTACGGAGCCACTGAGCCCCACCTGTGGCTCATGAGTAAGATCCCCCAACGTACGTGGGATGATTGCCGCTCCACCTCTGAGAGGAAGAGCAGGACCCACTCGTACGATGAACTGGTGGACCTCCTGATTGAGCTAGCTCTTGAGAGAGAGAATGACTCCCACATGGAGAAATTCCTCAAGAAGCATTTGCGTCGAGGTGGTACCCCTACCCCCGAACGTGGCAGAGGGAAAGCGCCTAAAAATCCCACTAACTCCAACCAGGGAGGTGGTAAAGGGAGGGGTAACCTACGTGCCATGAATGAGGTTAAGCCTGATGCAGGTACACCCCCACTGTTCTACTGCAAACCAGTCAATGACAAGGGGGGACCTTGTCATGCCTCTGACTGCGATCTCCGCAGTGGCTGTATGCTGCAGATGAAACGTCAGCAGCATACCAAAGATGGGAAACAGGTGACCCATCAGGACCATTTCAGGTGTACCATCACCTGTGGTTACTGTGGCAAACGTCGTCACTACGAGGACGAATGCCACATCAAGAAACGCGAGAGTGACAAACTCAAGCGTCAGGAGGCGGAACGCCAGAAGACTCAAACGCCCGCCAGAAATCCCCCGAATGGGGATAAAGGTGGTAAAGGTGGTGGCGAGGGGGGTGACAAAAATGGACCCCCTAACCCCCAGAGGCGCTCATCAGCGCCCGTTGCTACACCCACTCCTGCTGCTACACCCGCTCCTGCCGCAGGTGACCCCAAGAAGCGCCCCAAAGGGGATAACGCTACCCCTGAGGGGAATAATTCCAAGAAGAGGCCCTTGGCCTGGATGGCCAAGTCCCTCATTGCTGCAGGGGTGGATGTGAAGTTCCCTGATGAGGAGTAGGGGGGCGGCTCCGAAGAGGAGGACTTGGTTTTCTGGATCCTCGTGAAAATCGGGGATCAGGTTTTTCGAGCGGTGCTTGACACCGGTGCAACACTTTCCATAGTGGCCCGGCGCCTGCTAAAAACTTTCAAGAAAACTAAGACCGTGGCCATAAGAGTAGGGGATGGGCGTACCATCCATTCCTTCGGGGGGGTCGATGTGACTATATGTCTGGGCGACGAAACCGTGACCCAACACTGCAGAGTGCTGGACACCGACGCCTTTGACATCGTCATTGGCACCGACTTCCTACGAAGAAACCCCCAGGTAAAAATGCTGTCCCTACAACGCCCCTATTCTTTGCGCTGCAACTTTGGCGGTGGGCTATTCTCCGTACCTTTGGAGCTGTCAGGACAAAAAGAGTCTTGGCTGCGCTACGCATCCAAGACTAACTATCGTACTGAAAACTACCAATTGGCCCGTCACGTTCTTGAAAATGGACTGGCGGCCCTTCAGGTAAACCTGGATGAGATCCAGGTGGAATTGTTTGCGAGCCAACAACAGCACATCATGCAGTTGTACTGCTCGAAACAACTGAACAATGCTTTCCGTTTCTTCTGGAAAGCAATGGGCCTAGCGTATGCTAACCCTCCCTTCTCCCTACTCGCGAAGGTTCTAACCAAAATCGCTTATGAGGGAGGAAGGGTTGTTATGTGCACCCCTGACTGGGGCTGCTCTGGTGAACATGCTTACTGGCGCCGTATGCTAGATCGAATGACCGTGGGAAGAGTGCAACTCCCCAACGGCCCCATCTATGTGCCTGAGGACTCAGACACAGCTATGCAGGCCCCTGAGTGGGCCAGTTTCCTGTCCATCGTCGATGGATATCTCAATCCTGTACCCCTGTGTGACCTAGACCAGGTGCTACTGAAAGAGGTTATGGCCGAAAATCGTGGCCTGACCCTTTATGATCTCAAAAATCGATCTCCTGAGCATCTATCTGCCACACTTCCAGGGTGTGAGTCTCCCGATGACTATCTGGAACCTGCAGCTGTAAAAGAGGATGCTGACGACCAACTGTCTGAGATCGCCAGCACTATTCCTTCTGTTGATCCCAGCTGTGTTGACCTAAAACATAGTGCCTTCCTAGCCCAGCTGTTGCTAGAGGAGGTAGATCTAGAGTCAACCTCTGAACACGCTTCCCCTGTTGGGAAGCCAGTGCTACACATGCAGCCTATGCACGCAGGTGAACCCGTGGCCCGGAGTGCTGATGCTCTGGCGCGGCCTGCTGCTAATAACATGCCATTGTCTGAGCATGACACTCAAGAACTCCGGCGGCTGTTGTACCTGAAGGCCGAAGGTATCGAGCGCCAAGAGCGGCTGCAATACCTCAGACAGCCCTGGAAATCCTCCATGTGGTCTGAGGAGGACGATGAGTCCTATACGCTGCCTGATCCTGAGATACCTCTAGTGTATTCTCTGCACTATGGGCAACAATGTCCCCCTGAGTGGGACGATGGTTCTGTGCCTGCCGAAACTGCTGATCAGCAGGAAAAGAAAGAACATGGGAAAAGCAACCTCCATGCTGAGGAGGATTTCCTTCAGAAACTCGAGAGTCTTAACCTTGACCCCCGCCTCAAGAAACTGCTTATAGCCTATGAGGAGGTGTTCGGCGCCTTGCCGCCTCCTCTTTCTTGTAAAAAACTGGTCCAGATGGACCTGAAATTGAAACCAGAATTTGAAAAGACGCGAGTGAGGCGTCGTCCCTATCCCGCTCCACAGGAACGGGTTGAAGAAATCGAGCGCCAGATCCAGGAATGCATTGATGCTGGCCTCGTTGAAGAGTATAAGCATGGCAACTATCCCCATCACTGCAGTCCCTGTTTCCTTGTTGCCAAACCAGGGTCGACTGCCCTACCTCTGGTTGTAGACTATGGTGAGGTCAACAAGAAAACCCAGAACCACTCAGGGAGTATTCCTAACATGGAAAACACCCTGGAGCGTATTGCCAAATGCAGGTACAAGACCAAAATGGACAAACGCTCTGGTTTCTGGCAGGGGGACCTAACCGCCGCAGCTCAGGAGCTGTTGGCCTTTATAACCCCTAAGGGTCGTGTCTTCAAGTGGAAGGTTATGCCTTTCGGGGTGGCTAATGCCCCAGCGCTCTTCCAGGAGCTTAAGAACAAAATTTTGTACATACTGAGGCGCAGGCCTCTAGTACAAGACTTGATTTCTCGGGGTGCAGAAATGGAGGCTCACATCGACGACGTGAGTTTGGGTACTAACACCAAAGAGGACCATGTCCTTCTCCTCCGTGAATTTTTCATTGTCTGTCAAGAAAACCATCTCCGAATCAAACTCGAAAAATGTGAGTTTATGAAAGAGGAGATGGAGTATTTGGGTTTCGACGTGGGTTATGGCTGGTGGAAACCAGCCGCGTCTAAGATGCAGCCCCTGCAGGACATGCAGATTCGCGATGACCCTAAGAAGGGCCTACAATATGTCAGGAGTTTTGTGGGCGCCTGTAATTTCTATCGGCGTCACATCCACAATTTTACGTACTCCTCTGCACCCCTCACTGACCTAATCAAGAAAACTACTCCCTGGAGGTGGACCTCCAGAGAGGAAGAGTGTTTCCAGGAGTTGAAGAAGAAGATTTCCTCCTCCAACTGCCTGGGAGTGCCCCTCCCTGAGGGCGAGATAGTCCTGATCACTGATGCCAGTGATGTAGGGGGGGGTGGTACGATCTACCAATGGCAGGAGCTTAACCCCGCTGAACTAACCCACTGCCATTATCGTAGTACTGGACTGAACCGTGATGGTTCGTTGAAACATGACTATCCTACCAGTGAGTGGCGACTGGTGCCACTGGGACACTGGAATTGGAAATGGTACCAAGCGCGTTCCAATTACAGCACCTATGACCAGGAACTCCTGGCCGGTATGTTGGTGCTATCGTCACAATCCCGACTCCTGGGATCTAACCCTCTTGTCTGGCTGTGTGACCAGGAGCCTGTGAAGTATTTTCAGAAGGGCCCACCACCAGAGAAAGCAAAGCTAAAACGGTGGTGGACTTACCTGAGCCAGTTCAGGCTGACAGTGCATCATATCCCCGGGATAAAGAATGAACTGTCTGACTATATATCGTGCAACAACTTCGATGCGCTTATTGGTGAGAGCTCTGAGGCGCTCGCCAGAGAGGCTTTCCAGCGTATGGATGTCCAGCTTGACCTGTCCATGCGCACTGCTGGAATCCTGGAGGGTTGGAGTCTAACCGACTATCAGTCAGAGTATGAAGAAATTCTCCAAACCCTCAGCACTGGTCTCGAACCCCGTGTCATTGACGGGCACCAGTGGTATAAAAAGAATCAGTACCTCTTCTACGAGGACCGAATTGTGGTGCCTGATGCACGACTGGATGGGTGCCTACAGTGGTCCCATCTCAGTTCTGGTCACACTGGCGCTAATCGCTCAGTGGACTTCTTCCGTGAGTGTTTCTACTCTAGTCTAACCCTGACTGAACTGAGGTCGCGTATGCAGACCATTGTGGATGCTTGTGGCTGTCATGCCAGCAAGCAGAGCGACAGTAGGGATAGGGGCCTGATCTCCAGCTTACCCATACCCTATTGTGCTAACTCTCTACTCTACGTGGATTTCATCCACGGCCTACCACGCTTTGGCGGCTATGATAGTTGCCTCGTGGTCACCTGTGGTCTATCTCGCTTCACCCGTGTGTTCCCTTGCAATAAGAAAATCACAGGCGAGCAGACTGTGAAAATGTTGGTCGAACAATGGTTCGAACCCTATGGAGCACCTAAGCAGGTGCACTCTGATGAGGATGTACGCATCCGCAGTGACACTGGGTGGTACAAACGAGTGCTAAATGCCCTCAACGTGGAGGTAACCACAGGTGTGCCCTATACCCACACGTCTAACCCTCTCTGTTAGAGGCAGAACCGTGTGGTGGAGCAAAACTTAAGAATCCTGATGAAACAGGAGCGCACCAAGGACTGGGTATGCCTAGTGCCCTGGGCAGTGCTGACCATGAACTCACAGCGGAGCTCTTCTACGGGTTTCACCCCCCACCAACTGTTCCATGGAGGACGACCTGCTTGGTTCTTCAAAACCCCCTTTCCTGAGGACTTCAAGAGCCCTGTGGGAGATTGGCTGGAACACAAGCAGTCTCTCGCTAACCAGGCTGGTACTAACCTGAGACACATTTGTGACCGTGAACAGAGCCGACGAAACCGCCTACGGCGACCTGCCAGCTTCAAGGTTGGTGACCTTGTTTTGGTACACCATTCACGCCTACCCTCCTGGCCACGTAACTGCCTACAGGACCCTTACTTTGGACCCTATCGTATCATCAGGATAGATGGATCCAGGATCCATGTCAGGTGCAGTCCACGTCTAGGTGGTGAACTGCTGTGTGCACCTAAGCAGTTGAGGCACTATCATTCCCCTGACGACTTGTCCTGGGATGAGTGGCGCCTCAGCGACAGTGAGGTTGAACGTATAGACCTAGAGAACGCTGCCAGTCCAGAGGAGGCAGACGAACTCGAAGAGATGACCGCCGATGAGATGGCAGTCGATGGTTACTACGTGGTTGCAGGTATTGCTCGCTACGAGTATAAGCAGGGCTGGAAATTCCTAACCCTGTGGGATGGCTATGGGTTGTCTGAGGCGACCTGGGAACCTATGTCAGCCTTCATACAACCAGATGGGAGTATCAACCCCATCTTCCGCACTTACCTCGTTGAGAACAACGAGGGGCAGCTCCTAACCCGTGCTGAGACTATGTCCCAGCGTAAGAAGCGAAACTAATTGCCCTGTGTCAGTCTACTGACAGGTGCAGTGAGCACTCTTCTGCAGACGTGCCTGTGTATGGGTGTAAGAGCAGTTGTCACAGTTGCCCCGCATTGCATCGCAGGACAGGACCGTTAGCCCCCCGTGACAACCACTCCCTGGCCGAAGGCCATTGGTTTTTTCACAGACTACTGCTTACTGAGCACTGCACTGACCCTGTCTGTGCCCTGCAGACCCATGCCTATGGTTTCCAGCGTGGGCCAGGTGGCTGCTTATCAGGATTGCAGCCACCCAGCGAGTGTATGCCTTGTTGACCATGTGTTGCATGGGGACTGCCCTGATGTAATGACCTTGGGGAGCCAACGAAGAACGGTGGCTTACTACACCAGGGGGGGAATGACAAGCAAGGTGTTATGAGGCAAAGTGTGTCTTCCCTCCTTGGGGACAAGCGAGCCCACAGTTAGGACCCCTGACTGGTCCAGACCCATGGGGTTCTACCCTTCATACAGGGTTTACCATACCCCTATGTGTGCTACGTATGTCTGTGTGTGTCTCACTTCCCTCCCCGGCGTGGCTCCCGGAGACCGGGCTTCGCTGACGTCCGACCGAAGGTCCTAATCAGGTACTATTACCACTCCTATGGCGCCCAATTTCTGTGCTGGCGCCTATCCTTGGGGGAAGACGGCAAAAGCCCTACCTACTAGAGGGGAGGGGTGGCCAAGTGTGCTAAGGGCATACAAAACGCCAATTTGTGCTACAGGCCAAAAGCTAACGCACTCCCCTGCCCACGAGGAAAAGCACGCGGGACAGGAGACACCACTACACTACACTCACTAACGCCAGCACCGGCCTTCGAAGGCAGGGTGAGCACTCATCACTTGCACTCAACTCCAGCCAGGCCTGCTGACCCTAGCCCCTACACACGCTACTGGGTGCTGCTGTCAAAGAAATCTCGGGTCCTAATGACCCTCCTGTGAAGAAGACAAGAGAACACAGCGCTGCTAAGCAACTGTGGCCTAACAGGGGACGCCACAACGCGTTTCCCCTGCTAGGGCTTGGAGGGAAGGGGTGCTCTTGTTGTGTGCACAGCGCGGATGTCGATGAGGTCGAACTGCCCTCGCCACTCTTGGCTGAGGCACAGTCAATTGATTTGTGATCAGCGCCGCTGTTTTGCTGGGGCAGAAAAATGAGTAGCCGCCGAAGGCAGCTGCTGCGTGCACCAATCACCCTGAACCTCTCCCTCCTGTACAACAGAGGCAAATGAAGGGGTGTTTGCGGCGGAGGAACCAAGCCACACTCCACGTATTATACGCTTCTCAGTGTGACCTATAATACACTGTCCGCAAACACGCTGAAGGATCAGCTCCCCTGTCAAGCAAGCAAGCGTTAAGAGACTCCTCAGGTTCTCTTAAAGAACGTACCGAGGAGCCCCCGGGTAACCTAAACAAGGTTTACCGTGCGCAATTCGCGTGGCCTACCCTTTAATGCATCATGTGCACGCAGGGAAGGGAGGCGAACCGTATCCACACTGACTCAACCAGGAGGTGAGCTCCTCCTGGGCTAACCTACCTTACTCACCATGCATCGTGTGAATGCCGAATGAAGCGAACACAAAACAAGCCTAAGCGTTTTAAGCAACCCTACTTTAACGCCACGGCCACACACGAACAAACACTTTCTTTACTAACCTGTGAAGAAGAAAACAAGGGTGAATTTGGGGTACAGCAAAAGCGTCACAGCGTGTGAATGCCTCAATTAAGCACATGCATTGCGAGCACAGCGCATATTCTAACCCTACGTGCGCGCTGCGCGCTCCATTCGCATCGCATACCTTTCATTCCTGTTTTGACCTGTGCAGAGCACGAGAGAGGAACACGCGACCCCCCAACGAGCACAGGGTTGACAACCCTAACGTTTTGACGAAGCAACCAACACGAACGCAATGCGTGCGTGTGAGATGACACTGACATACCTGAGAGGTGGGTTGTTGACCTGCTCTGTGGTGTGGGTTGAATTTGAATACTTTTCTCTGAAGTTTATAAAATTTTTGATGCAACTGTGCAAAAATTTCCTTTAGAACTCTAAACACTACGGCTCATACCTTCTTTTTCAAAAGCCGTTTACGCTTGCGCAACCCTTTTCTTGGAGTCCGCTTCCTTTGCACTTGTCTGCGACTTTGAGTTATGTGTAAAAATGACGATTTCCCGCGTGGTTTCGTCGATTTTTAACGATTTCACTTGCTAAATCACAACCCCTTCCGCTAAACCGCAGGAATCACTCCCTGTCGGTTACATTTTCTATTTTTTCCAGCTCCTGGAGGTTTGTGTCCTCCATTGGGAGTATTGCTCTGCCCTGGCCCTTGGTCAGGACGTTTACTAAAACGCTGTTTATACAGCAATAGCCGTCCGCATTGGGGCGTTCGACTGTACCCTAGTGGGCAAGCCTATATGCTCTAGGGAGGGAGTCCTGGGTTCAAACCCCACTACCCCCAAACCTTTTCCAAAAACTTTCGTCGCACGCCGGCAACATTTGAGGAATCCCCCATCTAAAGGACATGATTCACGGTACATTACACTGTTTTTCAAGGGTACCTACAGTGTGATAGGCTTCTATGAACTGATGAGAATGTTTTTGGTAAGTTTAATGCATTTTCTGAGGTAATTCCGGGAATATTTGAGCCTTTTTCCTTGGTCCTACTAGCTTAGGTAACTAGTACTCCAGGGGGGAGTAAGAAAAAGTCACTGCCATGTCTTTCTTGGAGGGCCCGATCCAGGCCAAGCCCCCCTTAAAACCCTTTTGTTGATGCTAAGACAAACCTAAGTGTTATCTCTCTTTTGTTGCCTAAGGTACACTTTCTCAAAGTAACTAGGGTTGTGACCCTAGCCCCCCATGAAGTTCACCCCTACCACTCAGCTGAGCGGAGGTACTTTCCTTCATGGAGGATATACCGAAATAAAATAGGCATTTCATGCTTTAGGCCTTGGTGGTTAAGCCTAGTGGTCTCCCACCCCAAGACCCCTATACTCAATCGTTTCTACCACTTATTGTGGTCGTACTTTGTAACTGTTTCTGAATTCAGTTGCTTGGCCAAGTCATTTTCTGTGTGGTCCTGACATCTATGCCCCACATTCCTAACCAGCACCATTTCACCCAAAAGAGTGCACATGAAGTGCCTAATGCTATCTCTGAGGCAAGAGTCAGACCAATTTTCATATAAAATCTTTTGTATTATCCATTTGTGATTGAATCTTTGTGTATAAGCCTGCTTTGTCTATCTGCAGCCCTTCTGTGTTACACTGGATTCCAAAACCAATCATTGATTCGATCCACATCCTGTTGTTGCTCTACTTGCTGCTTTGGTTTGGGTTTTCAACTACAAAACCTGCAGGATATCATCAAAATATTCAGGGCATAAATCAAGGACATCTCTCTTATGTGCTTCGCTATGCTCACGCCCATGTTATACAGCTCCGTTTGTAGGAAGATATGTGGAGTCATAGGTGGCAAGGGCTTCGCCCATGTCGCAATGGTGAGCTCCATAGCGCTAGACCATGTCTACCGCACATATAGTGCATGTGGGAAGGTTTACGGAGCGACCCTCAAGCGCCACTATCAATTTTCCCATTTTCATGGTGCGTGTTGGGAGGAGGTTCGAAGGTGTCCCTATGCGTCCATGTGGGGATCCAAGTTGGAGGATTCTTTGCAAATGGTCCCAAGCAATTGTGTTTTGAACCATATGTTGATACCATGGGTGAGCGAAGTTATATACTATTGTGATTATCTTGAATTTGGCATTAGTTGCATGTTTTTGACCTCATTTTATGCTCATTTTTGTATTTTATGTGCTCAACTGGTCGGCTAACAGTAAAGTGCCTAGAGATTAGTGTACTATGGTATGTTGCTTATATGTTGGCATATGCTTTGGTGTTGCACCTCACCATATGCCGGATCAGGTGGTCACTTTGGCTTGGCACACGAGGCCTCACAAAATTGGGTCTCAAATTGGTGAGTTGACTTGTGAAGCATGGCATGTGTATATCTGGAGGGGTTTGGGTGCCAATGTTGGGATATTCTTGGGCATGGACCTTTGGTCTATGTCACCCTTGTATATTAATTTCCGGTTCAACACATGCATGGAGCATTTGAACATTTGCCGTATGCATTTTTGATATATAATTGAATTTTGGGCACTATGGTGTGATTTGCCTAATTTTGCTATGTTGTGAGGTCATCTTCATGGGGCAATTCTCGAAACCCAATCGACTCCAAGTTCAACCAAAGTTATGTCAGGGTAGGGCATGGTCCTGAGTGCGACTCTAGGCCATGACACGCCACCTCCCCTATTGGGCTAGGATTTAGAGGCTTGGGAGGGAACACATTTTTGGGGTTTGTGTAGTGACTTTTGACACATGGCATTTAGCCATCCTATTTGACTGGGTTCAGGGCATCATGTTGGCACGTCAAGGGAAGGTCCTGAGTCCAGGGAATGAGGGGTCTATGGCTGTGATTGCGTACGTTTCCATCTCTCCCCAATGTTGCTTGATTTGTGTTCATATGCCAATTTCAGGGCTTCTTTTTCCATTATTCTATTGGTGCAATTCTATGTACATGCCCAACGCCCGTTTCTCCGTGTGCACCGTGAGACGACCAGCGTGTTGAAAGGAGTTGTTGAGTGTCAACCCGGGACCTCAAACACCCTTGGAAGCCCTCAGTGTGGATTGTTTGGATTGGAGCTATTGTACTTGGGAGTTGGTTATTGCCAGGGATCAGGATCTGTGTGAAGGAGCCATATTTTACTATTTTTTGTGGGAAATTGTGCAGGATAGGGCAAGATCATGCAGAACCTGGTGAGAAGCAAGACCATAGGAGTGGAAGGAAATGGTGGAAGGGGTACAGCAGGGGCGGGTCCTGGTAGGGACCTTCTTTATGGTACAGGAGGAGTACCTGCCCCCTACCGCCGCACCGGCAACTTGGGCCCTCATGAGCCCTGCCCAAGGACGCCCCGGGTGCAGATCGTAAAGTCCGTGGAGTCGACGCCGGACTGGGAAGCCCGAGAAGAGCGAAGATGCTCAGAACGGAGAGCCCTTGCAGGACATGGGCTAGACATGGAGGACCTGGCCTCCATGTGTGAAAGGCAATGCCGCAAGGCTTGCAATCTCCGCTCTGCTGCGGAGCAGTTGGAGGAGACTGGCAGCAACGGCAGAGCCCGGCGTTACCGGAAGCGCGGGTCCCCGAAACCCGCGGCGGAAGCCAGGGCGATGGAGACGGATCCCAGCCCGGTCAGGCTGTGGTCAGCTGCAGATTCCGAGGGACATTCCGATGGCTATCGGACCGCTTTCCCTTCGGACTTGGAGGAGATGGCCATACCGCCCACAAGGGCACACACGGCCCCCAAACCCAGCCTGCAGCATGACGCCGAGGCGTTGGAGAGGCCTACCAGAGCCAGAACGGCGCCTGTAGCCCGGCACACGGTAAAACCAAGTGATGAGCACGGAGACGAAACTGAAAACATACTATCACTGCAAACAGTAATAAATGTGTACCACAAATGCGACAAATCACTGCAGATCAAGCAATATCAAATAATACAATGTATGTACATGCGACCCATGGGCTGGTCCGGTTACACCCCCCCACTTAAATAAAAGCCGGGGTGTGCAACACCAGGCTTTGGTAGAGTGCTCCAGCAGAGATGTCTGGGCAGCCCATGTACAAACTGATCTGCTACCACCATACCTGTGGCCACCCGCAGGCACCACCCCATAACACTGTGCGCCCCGGCACCACACACGCTCGCACCACACACCCTGCCCCGGCACCACTCACCCGCGCACAACCTGCTCCCCTAGGCCGGCACCAGACGGCGCGCACAACAGCACGATGGCCGGCAACACGAGGCGCGCACAGACACGCACAGCAAGGCGCGCACACACCAGCTCCACTCACGCGCGGCACAGAGCGCGGACACCAACTGAAGACCCCTGATCTAAATTCTTTCGTGACACGCACATGGGAAGATGGCCGCCCGAGATGGTGGGGCTCCATCAGCTGCACCACCCTCCAGCAGCAACACTGCTGCTTGTAACAATCCAGGCAAGCAAAAAAAAACTGATCTGTTGTCTCTGGGATCCTGGACAGTGGATGCACAGCACTGGCCAAAAACAAAACAAACTGTACAAAACTGCCTGAAAGTGCCAAAAAAAATAGCAAATGTGGGTTAAGAGCCACCCCAAGGGGGAAGAGAATGGGGTTACGCCACTACGGCATATTCCGGCCCAACCTACGAGGGAGATAGGGGGACTCCAGCAAACTAGGCCGTGTAGACTTAACTACTTCCCCAAGGCGAGAGGTACCAAGGGGTGAAGGCCGCCTAGGAGCTTCACATGGCCTCTCTCCCCACCAAAACACAAGAACATGGGAAGAGAAGCCTAGAGCTAGTAGTGGTTCTACTACCCACGCAAAGGCACAACACTCAGCAACCCCCCCACTAAGCTGAAACTCAGGGGGTTGCTGAAAATCAGAACTCTTTCTCTCTCTCTCTCTCTCTCTGTCTGACTGTGCCAGAAAGACTGTGCTGACTGGACAGACAGTGGTGTGGATCAAAGATGCGCAGCGCTGTGCTGACAACACGACTGATGGACAGCGACAGTGCAACAAACAAAGGCAGGGCAGGCAGATGGCCCATCAGCCCCAACCCTGACAAAAAAAAATATATGCAAAAACACCCAGAGACTGGTCCCAACAAAACAGGGCAGCAAGAAGTGCAGCCCCTGTGACCTAGCAGGCAAGCAAAAGCTGAAAACATAACTTTATGTTACCAAGGGCTTGCGCCCTCTCCGATTGCCCCTGTGGGTCTTCTTCTGGGCAGACCCCAGAGCAGGCTGCATCCCTGCTGGTGCCGATGCAGGCGCCGGCGGTGGCGCTGATGCTGGCGGCAGCGTCGCTGGCGGATCTCGCGAAGATAGAGGTGGCGACGTTGCCAACAACCAGGAAGATGGCGCCGAAGACGAGGCCGCGACAGAAGCAGGCAGCGTCGCTGGAGGTGTCGACGCTGAGAAGGGCAACGCTGCTGATAGCGCTGACGAGGACGGTGTCGCTGCTGATGGTGTCGACGAACAAGGCGTTGAAGAGTTAGATGGCTGCGCTGCAGAACTCCTTTGTGTCGTCGATGTCGCTGCAGGTGCTGGACTTGGAGAAACTGATGGTGCTGCCGGCGGTGTTGGAGGCACGGATGTCGCTGCCAGTGACACTCCACGTCCTGGGCAGGCTGGCGGCGCCAATGCAGAACGCGATATACAAGCCCTAGCCTGCTGATGAGCCTTGATAATTCGAAATTTTCGATCTTGAACCCACCGCTCATAGATGCGACGTCGCTCGTTGACCTCGCAGTGAAAGAAGCCACCGTACTCCTGCTGGTCCAACCCAGGGACTGAAGGACCACCGGAACTTGAACTTGAGGACTCCTGAACCAGGCCCACGACCTTTGGATAGCAGGGCATTCCGTAGTCCACCTGCCCATTGAATTTGTACTCTTCGTACATCATGAACTCGACACTCGGCAAAGCAGAGCAGCGCAGCAGGATCGGTCAGCAAAAAAAAATTTGCTGTACCCTCTGCACCATAAAACCAAGTGATGAGCACGGAGACGAAACTGAAAACAGAGTATCACTGCAAACAGTAATAAATGTGTACCACAAATGCGGCAAATCACTGCAGATCAAGCAATATCAAATAATACAATGTATGTACATGCGACCCATGGGCTGGTCCGGTTACAACGGAGCCAACGCGGGATAGCATGGGCGACACACCCATGGCGGAGGATTCCGAGGCGCCGGGAACCGTGGGATGCGCCGGATCAGGTGCAAAGCACGTTGAGTGCCACTGCGAGCACGTATCCTTCCTCATCGGCAAGTACCCAAAGATGGGGATGGACGCCATCGTGCAGCACCTCGACCGCCTGGACAACGCGAAGGACGGCCTAGAGGAGGATGTCGCGGGGATCCTGGATGACCAGTCGGCAGCGGAGAGAGACATGGCGGAGCTGCGAGCGGAGCAGGACGGGTACTGGGAGAAGCTGGAGATGGCCCTGCAGAAGCAGCAGCGAGTGGTGGACAGCCTCCTCCACCTGGTGGAGGACATGTCGGGACGCCTGAAAAGGCTAGAGGAGTTACAACCCCTCGCCTCGGTTCCGGAGCTCCCGGCAAGGCCGGCAACAGCAGAGGTAGGTAGGTAGGTGCACTCGGTCATGGAGAGGCGCCCCTTGGTTCCCCCTGGCGTCGCCCCTGTGACGAACAGAAAGAGGCTCCGCGCGTGAAGAGGGGAGGCGGCTTACATCCCGCTAGACCTTACTGTTGGCCCCCAACAAAGCGGCCCCGGGCATCACCGGGAGGGCTGATCGCTGCCGGCGTGACTTGCTTGTCTCGCCGGGAGGGTGTGCCCCCGTGCTTGCGCACGTCCCCTCCTTTGGGCGGAACCCTAGAGGTTCACCGGACTTCTTGGCGTATCCCGTTCCCAAGGCATGCATGCACGTTCTTGGTACTAGGGTTCCGAGGCGCTTGGGTGTCGCACGCTCCGCCTCGAGTCCCAAAGCAGCGCAGGCCTTAGGATGCACCCTTACCCCCAGTCTCCGGATCTCGTTTGGCCGGGTCACCTGCATGGCACGGGCTGCCTCAGTGCCCGGGCTGTGAACACTGGGTTTCCTACTGTTGTGCGGCGTTTGTGTTTGGGTCCGGTTTGCGGTTGGGTGTGGGTTTTGTTAACCCCGCCAGTCCTGGCTGGGGTCTTGGGTGGGTGTGTTTGGGCGCGGTTTGTGGTGTTGTCCCTCTTTTGCCGGCTGTTTGTGGTGTTCGTGGTTGGGCTTAGGTTTCGGCCTGCTTATGGGACGTGTGTGGTTTCGTGCGCGCTCCGCTTTCCCCCCGCCGTTTCCGGTTCCGGTGTGCGGTGTGGGCGTGCGTGCTGGGCCCGGGTCTCGGCTGTGCCCCGCCCTTCTTGGCTGGGTTGTCGGGGTGTGTTTTTTGAGCTTTTTTTTTTTGTGTTGTCGGTTGCTGGGTGTCCCTGTCCCAGGCCTTGTGGTCCCTGTCCCCCCATCCCCTTTCTTTCGGGCTGGGCTGCTGGCTCTTTGTTTGTTTTTTCTTTCGTGGTGTCTGTCTGCATGTTTCGGTGTCCCTTTTCCCGGTGGGCCGCTGTTCCTGGCTTGGTGTTGCCGGTTTTGGCTGGGTGGTCCCCCTGTGCCTCTTTGGGGGTCCTGTCTTCGGTGCCTTCTGGGACGGGGGTTTGGCTGCCTCTGGTGGTGTTGGCGGGCGGTTTGGTGGCTGTGGGCTGTTTTCGCGCCCCCCCCCCACCTCCCCCCTCTGTTTTTTGTTTTGGGGGGGGGGGGCCTGTCTGTTCCTCCCTCTGCCTCCCCTGGGCTGGCGCACGCACTGGCCGACATTCAGTGTGGTCTTCCGGGCTGCTGTTGGCGGTTGCGTTCTGTTTGGCCGTGTTCCGGCCCCATGGGTCGGGTGGGCTATGTACACGTTGGGCTCGGCAGCCCTTCTTGCCGGGTTAGGTCCTGGCTCTGCCGGCTGGGCGGCTGCGCCAGGCGGCTGCGTGTGGCTCTGGGTTTGAGGGCTGGGGTTGTTCGTGTCCTTTCCCCTCTGCTATGCCGGTTTTCACCTTCTGGGTGGTCCGCCACCGTTGTTGCCCGGCGCGCCGTGGCCCCGTATGTGGCCTGCGGTGCCGGTGTGTGGCGTGCTAGTGCGGCGCCTTCCAGGCTGTGCGGTGGCTTGCTTCCTTTAGTCCTTCAGGTTAGGGTCAGTCGTGCCGTGTTGTGCCGCTCTGTGCCGCGTCGCGTCGCGTCGTGCTGTGGCGCGTTGCACTGTGGCGCGCTGTGGTGCGGTGTGCCGTGGTCTCGCGTTGTGCCGTGGTGGGTCAGTGGAGGTCAGCCTGGCCTGTGTCGTGGTGCGGAGTGCGGGCCAGAGTGTGGCTGGCTGGTGGCTTGGGGGTGCGGTTAGGTGTGGGTGTCTCGCTGGGTCCGTGCTGTGGGGGCCTAGGCGTGCCGCTCGGGCTGGTGGGTCGGGTAGGCGTCCGTGGGGTGGCCCTCCTTCGGGGCCTGTGCCTTGGTCCCGTGTGCTCTGGGGGTTCCGGTCCCTAGCCCTGGTCGCTGTGGCCTTGCCTTCGTCCCCTTCCGGTGCCTGTGAGGTGGCCCTTGTGGCGGCCGGGGTCGTGGCCTGGCGGTGAGGGCGTGGTGGTGCGCCGTGCAGCGGCGTTTCCTGTGGCTTCCTCTGTGGGTGTGGCCCGTTCTCCCCGTGTAGGTGTGCCCTCCATCCCCCGTGTGGTTTCCGGTGGCTGGTGGGTGTGCGCTGGTGTGATTCGTACGGCGTCCGATGCTTGCTTCGGCTGTGCGTGTTGGGGGGTGCGCCCCCGGGAGTCGTGCGGCGTTCGGTGAGGGCGGGGCGGCGCTGGTCCCCCCGTCGTGGTATGCCCTTCCTGGGTGTGGGTCGTGGCGTTTGCCGTGGTGCCCTTTTCCTCCGCGCCTTGGTCCCCGCTCCTGCCCCTTCCTGGTTCTTCGGTGGTTTCCTGCCCCCATGTGGTGTCACTTCCGGCGCCCTGTCCCTATGGGTGCCTGCCCTCACTTGGGGCCCTTCCGTGCCCTCTTGCCTGAGTGCCCCTCGGTGTCCCTTGCCCTCCCCTTGCCCTTGTCCTTCCCCTTCCTGGTTCTGCTGGTGGCGGGAGGGGCGGGGTTGGGAGGGGGCACCGATGGCCCAGGCCTGGGGGTGGGTGGCCTGGAGCCATTGGCAGAGGGCTTGGGGGGTGTAGGGGGGGCGGAGGCCCTGGACCGCATCACGGAAGAGGGCCTCCCATGCCGCTTGCGGCATGATGGCCTCCGGGGCGGCCTCGTTGGGGTCGGCAGGGGTGCGGGTGCGCATCTCCTCGAAGGTATGCACCATGTGCGGCCCATCTTGCGTTCCCGCTCCCCCCATCCACTTCACCCAGCGGCGGAGCTCCTGCAAAGTGGGGGCAGACCACCAGGCGAGGTGGGCGGGGGCCTGGGGGGGGGAGGGGTCCGTGCCCGGGGTCCTGGCGCGGCGGGGGGAGGACGTGGACCTGTGGTGGTGGTGGGGGTGGCGGTGCCTGGGGGAGCGGGAGCGGCGGTGGCGGGGGCTGGGGGTGGAGGACAGGTACGGGCGGAGGGGGGAACGGGAGGGGGAGGTGGACATGGGGCGGCGGTGGCGCGCTTGGTGGGGTCCGGGGGAGCGGGAGTTGTGGTGGCGGGGGCTGGGGGTGGTGGATGGGTATGGGCGGCGGGGGGAACGGGGAGCCCGGCGGGGCCCGTGGGGGGAGGGGGAGGTGGACGTGGGGCGGCGGTGGCGTGCCTGGCGGCAGCTGGGGGAGCGGGAGCGGTGGCGGCGGGGGCTGGGGGTTGGGGTCTTGTATGGCCGGAGGGGGGAGGGGGAGGTGGACATGGGGCGGCGGTGGCGCTCGTGGTGGCGCCCGGGGGAGCGGGAGCGGCGGGGGCGGGGTCCCGGGGGGTTGTGGTGGCACCTGGGGGAGCGGGAGTGGCGCAAGTGGGTGGTTGAGGCGCGGTGGCGGTGTGGGGAGTGTGGGCGACGGGGGCGAGTGTGCCGTGCGGGGGGGGAGTGGGAGCGCCGCCGTTTGCGGGACCGGGCCTCATCGCTCGAGTCGGGCCAGTCAGGAGGCGTCGGCGGGTCCTGGGAGGCTTCGCGTGGTGTCGCCTGGTACTGGGGGGGGGAGGGAGGTCCCCCGTCGTCCATGGATCCGCCATGTAGGGGTGTGGTGGCGGCAGCGGCTGGTGGTCACGTGGTCACTTTGGCGTGGCACACGAGGCCTCACAAAATTAGGTCTCAAATTCGTGAGTTGACTTGTGAAGCATGGCATGTGTATATCGGGAGGGGTTTGGGAGCCATTGTTGGGATATTCTTGGGCATGGACCCTTGGTCTATGTCACCCTTGTATTTTAATTTCCGGTTTAACACATGCATGGCGCATTTGAACATTTGCCGTATGCATATTTGATATATAATTGAATTTTGGGCACTATGGTGTGATTTGCCTAATTTTGCTATGTTGTGAGGTCATCTTCATGAGGCAATTCTCCAAGCCCAATCGACTCCAAGTCCAACCAAAGTTATGTCAGGGTAGGGCATGGTCCTGAGTGCGACTCTAGGCCATGACACGCCACCTCCCCTATTGGGCTAGGATTTAGAGGCTTGGGAGGGAACGCATTTTTGGGGTTTGTGTAGTGGCTTTGACACATGGCATTTAGCCATCCTATTTGACTGGGTTCAGGGCATCATGTTGGCAAGTCAAGGGAAGGTCCTGAGTCCAGGGAATGAGGGGTCTATGGCTGTGATTGTGTACGTTTCCATCTTTCCCCAATGTTGCTTGATTTGTGTTCATATGCCAATTTCAGGGCTTCTTTTTCCATTATTCTATTAGTGCAATTCTATGTACATGCCCAACGCCCGTTTCTCCGTGTGCACCGTGAGACGACCAGCGTGTTGAAAGGAGTTGTTGAGTGTCAACCCGGGACCTCAAACACCCTTGGAAGCCCTCAGTGTGGATTGTTTGGATTGGAGCTATTGTGCTTGGGGGTTGGTTATTGCCAGGGATCAGGATCTGTGTGAAGGAGCCATATTTTACTATTTTTTGTGGGAAATTGTGCAGGATAGGGCAAGATCATGCAGAACCTGGTGAGAAGCAAGACCATAGGAGTGGAAGGAAATGGTGGAAGGGGTACAGCAGGGGCCGGTCCTGGTAGGGACCTTCTTTATGGTAGCAGAGGGGTACCTGCCCCCTACCGCCGCACTGGGGACTTGGGCCCTCATGAGCCCTGCCCAAGGACGCCCCGGGTGCAGATCGTCGAGTCCGTGGAGTCGACGCCGGACTGGGAAGCCCGAGAAGAGCGAAGATGCTCAGAACGGAGAGCCCTTGCAGGACATGGGCTAGACATGGAGGACCTGGCCTCCATGTGTGAAAGGCAATGCCGCAAGGCTTGCAATCTCCGCTCCGCTGCGGAGCAGTTGGAGGAGACTGGCAGCAACGGCAGAGCCCGGCGTTACCGGAAGCGCGGGTCCCCGAAACCCGCGGCGGAAGCCAGGGCGATGGAGACGGATCCCAGCCCGGTCAGGCTGTGGTCAGCTGCAGATTCCGAGGGACATTCCGATGGCTATCGGACCGCTTTCCCTTCGGACTTGGAGGAGATTGCCATACCGCCCACAAGGGCGCACACGGCCCCAGAACCCAGCCTGGAGCATGACGCCGAGGCGTTGGAGAGGCCTACCAGAGCCAGAACGGCGACTGTAGCCCGGCACACGGAGCCAACGCGGGATAGCATGGGCGACACACCCATGGCCGAGGAGTCCGAGGCGCCGGGAACCGTGGGATGCGCCGGATCAGGTGGAAAGCACGTTGAGTGCCACTGCGAGCACGTATCCTTCCTCATCGGCAAGTACCCAAAGATGGGGATGGACGCCATCGTGCAGCACCTCGACCGCCTGGACAACGTGAAGGACGGCCTAGAGGAGGACGTCGCGGGGATCCTGGATGACCAGTCGGCAGCGGGGGGAGACATGGCGGAGCTGCGAGCGGAGCAGGACCGGTACTGGGAGAAGCTGGAGATGGCCCTGCAGAAGCAGCAGCGAGTGGTGGACAGCCTCCTCCACCTGGTGGAGGACATGTCGGGACGCCTGAAAAGGCTAGAGGAGTTACAACCCCTCGCCTCGGGTCCGGAGCTCCCGGCAAAGTTAGCAGCGGCAGAGCTGGTGGAGCGGGTTAAGACCCTCAGGAGCGCCATGGAGAAACCCGTGGGTGGCCCTGCAGAGGCACCTTACGCGCATCCGCGTGTTGACCCGGGTGCGCTGCCGTTTGTTCCCATGTTCAGCGGATCCATAATGCTCGGGGAGCATACGGCACCGGCTGGGTCCATGCAGGAAGAGCACGCAACCACGGACCTGAGGAGCCTGACGGTACAGATGTCCCATGCCGCCTAGGATCCACCGACCACTACGACTGCCCATGCAGTTTATGCGGAAGAGGACATCCAACACCAGACCATGCAGGGGCGAACCATGGGAAGGGCCGACGGACATGGTCGAGGCCATCCAGGCGGAAACCTGTGTATCAAGGACCCCACTACAGGGATATGGACAGCCGGTGGAGCAAGTCCTTCCCGCATCCCAAACCCCATGGGTTCAGGCCCAACTGGACCGCACTCCATGGAGGAGAGGGATGTACGGGGAGTGTACTCACACCCCCCGGCCACAGGTGGTATCCGTGTCGGTGGAGTGGTGGCTGCAGACGTCGGAGACGCCATCAGGATTGACGACCTCAGGGGAATCAAAATCCCCTATTACGATGGCAATCCCTCCAACCTGGATGACCCCATCCTGGATTGGGAGGACTTCGCCGAGGAGGTCGTCGGCGAGATGAAGGGAGCGCCAAGGGACAAGTGGGTATGTCGGACATTCCCACACAGGCTGGCGCAGGACCTGAAGGAGGAGCTCAGAGATCAGATCCGCGAGGGATTGATCCAGACGGAGCAGGCCTGCCTCCAGTGGCTGGAGGACGAGGAGCGAGTGGACGCCCCAAACCAGAAGTTGGAGGATTTGTGGTCCATTCCGCTGCCGCTGGAGCGCGGGGAACTGAGGGTCCGGGAATATAATCAGTACATCCGCAAGTACCGAAGAAGCCTCAAGCTGGTGGAGGACTGGAATGAGGCCAGCGAGATCCGACACCTGCTGAAGGACGTCCTCCCCGGCCACTGGAAGAGGCGAGTGGAGGACAAGGAGAAGAAGAGAGCAAAGAAGCGCGTGGCCGTACGGATCATGGCATCGCAGGACACCCACGCCGGAATAATTGAGTTTTTCCGGCGAAACCTCCGCGAGCCCAGCCGAATGTTGGGGTTGAAGAACGCCGTCTACGTTGAGGTATTCGGCAATACCATGGGGAAAGGCTGATGTGCCTCAACAACGTGGGATGGAGGCGCGGAGAGACGCTGAGGATGCAGGTCATCTTCGCCCGCATGAGCCTGGACGAGATCGTGAAGTACATCACGGTGGAGCTGAAGCTCAACGCCAAGAACGAGGCTCACGTGCAGGATCGACAAGGCCAAGGACATCGAGGTCATCGAGAAGATCGCCACCACCGAGAGGTCAAGGGGGACACGGACGGCACCGCGGAGGAAGAGAGTGGAAGTGGCCAAGATCTCTGGCCCGCGACCACCCCAGAGGATCATGAAGAAGCCCACTTCTTCGCGTTCGTAGCGCACAATATGAAGGAGAATGGGCAGGACAGGTCCAGGTGGAACCGCCTGGACCCAAGGACCAAGAACCGCAGAGAACCGCGGAGGATCGGGAACCCGCCGCTCTCGTTCCGCGAGTACAGATCACAGCACGACGGTTGCTGGGTCTGCTACGGCAAGGGGAACAACCATGCACATGACCACCAGCATTGCAAGGTATATGAGGAGGACAAGAAGACCTACTTCGCCGCCCATCCCGACAAGAAGCCCAAGGAGCAACGAATTGCTGATTCGAAGGCAAAGGGCGGAGACGGTGGAAAAGGCCAAGGAAAGGGCCAAGGGAAAGGCGGAGGAAAAGGCTATGTCGGAGGACCCGGCCCAGACCGACGCATGAGGTTGATCGAGGAGGTTGCTGAGGACATGTTGAGGACGTTGGAGGAACTCAAAGCCCAGCAACATGGTGGACAAAGTCTGAGCGGATCGCAGCAGGAGGGAGCTGCGGCTGGCCATGTCTAGAGGAGCCCCCACGGGAGTGGGAACCCGGAGGTCTCTCCTCCGAAAATCAGTGGAATCCTAGAGAAAGCGAAGGCACATCGGGTGCCGAAGAAGGCTCCAGAAGAGCCAAAACCACTGAGTTTCGCCACTCTCAACCCCTGGAGCGCCCTGCCAAGGGAAGTGTATGTGGGCAAGGGACGTGGCAAGAAGGAAGGAGCGACCACGGAGAGCCCCATGGACGGGCAGGACCAGCCCAAGATCTACACAATCCGTGACCATACCCTCGAAGTCCTGACGCACCCGGATGTGCTAGAATTGCATGCCCTGAGAGTCGTCCATACACCGCAGGGTGACGAGCGGCAGTTGCACTTGAAGGTGCGTGTACGGTGCGGACAAGAGGAGTTGGTGGTGGATGTTTTGGTGGATACGGGTGCCCAGGTGAGCCTGGTCCGGAGAGGGTTGTTCAAGGAGGAATCCCTGCAGCCCAGCCGTAGACCGGTACGGCTGAAGGTGGCCAATGGAGAGATTATGGGTGGTAGCACCCATGAGGCCACTATCAGTATGGAATTCTGGGAGCATGAGCGCTTGAACCGCCCTGATTGGGCGAAGAGAAGCACTCTATCCGGGAACTTCTATGTGGCCAACATTACAGATTGGGATATGATCATGGGGTATGACTTCATGGTGGCCAACGCCATTGGAGCCCTTCCCCATCGTGCAACGCTGGTCCGGGAGCATAATGAATGCCTTACATGGCTGTCCACGGACTATGCATGCGGATCATCCCAATGGAATGCTGAGGAAGAGGATCAGATCGTCCAAGCGGTGCAAGCTGTGGGTGCCAAGTCCAGAGAAGACCGCGGAGTTCAGCTCACGGAGTATGGAATGGTGCCGCAGTCGTATGCCAGGATGATCCAGACGCTGGGAGCCGAAGCGCCCGAGACGGATGTCTTCGCTTTCTGGGATGCCCTACTTTTGCGGAAGTGTAGGAGGCATTGGCATCGAGGAGACTCAGCCTGGCACAGGCATTGGGGTTTGAAGGAGTGGGGGCCCATGTTTTGGCATGGCTCCCTGGAAAATACCAGACGTACGGTGGAGAAGACCGTCCCGGATAGGGCGAAGGGGATCCTGATTATAACCGGCATAGGATCCACCCCATGTCCGCTGGAAGGTCTCAAATCGACGCTGGATTCCATCACCCTGAACGAGATGTCATTCGGGCCAGAGGAGGAGCTGTTCATCGACGCCAAGGGTGTATCAATGCCCTGCCCGGGTCAAGCATGGGGTACCAAGGCTTTCCTGGTGAATGGGGCGCAAGCCCAGCCCACGGGTGATGAAGCATTCATCCATAGGGTGGAGGCAGTGCCCATGAAGGTCATGTTTGAGCCCAAGGCGGGGACGGATCAGCCAATGGATGGCATTGACGTCCTGTCCCACCCCAAGATCGACCACGTCGTCAGCTACATGCGGATGGGGATGCACGACCGGGTGGCAGCCAAGAAGAGGCGGGCCATGGTCACATCTCTGCATTGGTGGGATGGCAAGAGGTTGGTCACCGGCAGGTACGAGAAGGATAGGTTCGTGGCGAGGGTCATGGATCACATCGCGGACCAATATGATGGTCCGGTTGGGTCGGACCCGCCGACGTGGAATTTTCCAAGAATGGGAGCCGGTAGCGACAAGAACCAGGCAGATGCCGCAAATTTCCGAAGATTATCGGCTGGAAGAGCTCCCCACGACGATGAAGACGGCATATCCGACGAGGAGAAGTCAGACTCGGACCCGGAAGAGGCCTATACTGCAGTGGGGTCGGTTGTATCGATACCCAAGCAAGCGGCTGAAGAGGCCCAGGAGAACCCGAAGGTCGCCGAGCTGAAGGAGAGGCTGATAAATGCCTATCCGCGGCTATTCAGTGGTGTCGCCAACAAGAACCCTCCAGATTCCGGGAGGTTTGGCACAGCGAGGATCAAACTGAAGCCAAACCCCAAGATCTATCGTCATCGGGAGTACCAACTTCAGGGCGATCGGGCCGAGGCCATGAAGAAGTTGTTGGCCGAGTTTATTGAGCGGGGCTGGATCGAACCCTCCGACAGTGAGTGGGCCAGCCCAGCCTTCATCGTGCCCAAGAAAGAGAAGGGCAGGTGGAGGTCGGTGGTTGATTACAGAGGTTTGAACGGGCAAACCGAGCACAACTCGTACTCACTTCCCCTGATCGACACCATCCTCCAAAAACAACAAAAAAAGCGGATCTTCACGGTGTTAGACCTTAAACACGGCTATCACCAGATGCCGCTACACCCGGACTCCAGGCCTTGCACAGCGATGTCGACGCCGCTGGGGCCCATGCAGTGGAAAGTGGTGCCTATGGGCGCCAAGAATGGCAATGCCGCTTTCCAGCGCATGATGGAGGACCTACTCGGTCCTGTCTGGGACTGTGCCGACCCCTTTGTGGATGACATCATCATCGGGTCCGGCACGGAGGACATGACTGAGGACGAGCTCATCGAAGCGCATGAGAAGGATCTGCGCCGAGTGCTCAGCGAGCTGGACAAGCACAACATGGTGTGCAAGCCCACCAAAGCCTCGCTCTTCGTGAAGGAAGTGGAGTTTGCTGGTCACGTGGTTGGTCACGGGCAACGCCGTCCCATGCCTGGGAAGCTGGCGTCCCGGCACCACTGGGAGAAGCCCCAGACCATCAGCGAACTCCGATCCTTCATGGGGTTCTGCAATTACTATTCGGGCTATGTCCGGATGTATGCAGAACTGTCGGGACCGCTGCACAAGATGCTGCAGGTGGGCAAGTTTGATGGCCGGAAGGAGAGTAAGAAGAAGCTTGCCTGGACCCCTGAGGCCGAAGATGCGTTCAGCCGCCTGAAGGAGCGACTCCTGGGGCAGCTGGGGCTATTCCTGGTGGACCCGGACAAGGGATTCGTGCTACAGACGGACGCCTCGGACTATGCTGTGGGGGCAGTCCTCGAGCAGGTCCGGGATGACGGGTCGCACGTACCCGTGGCGTTTTGGAGCCGGATCCTGGCCGAGGGCCAACGTCGAACCTGGACCGCGAGGGAGAAGGAGACGTACGCCATTGTTTGTGCGCTCAGGAAGTGGTCTGGCCACATCGGATTACAACCGGTGGTGGTTTTTACGGACCATCAGTCCTTGCAGAGCTGGCACAAGGAGCACGTCGACACCCCCTCGGGACCGGCGGCAAGAAGGGCCCGATGGCATGAGACGTTCGCCAAGTTTGACCTCAGCGTCGTATACGTCCCGGGGAAGGACAACACTGTGGCGGATTGCCTCAGTCGATGGGCCTACCCCGCGGGCAAGGCTTGGATGGACATATCCAGCCATGGGGACGCCGAGGAGACGGAGGAGGCCAAGCGCATCATCGAGATGGAGAAGGCTAAGGAGCACGAGGGGTCAAGTGCTTTGTGGTGATGGCAAACCGTACAGAACTGGCCAAGTAAAGAAGGTCCCTACCAGGACCGGCCCCTGCTGTTCCCCTTCCGCCTGTCACCCCTGCTGACTTGCTCCTGATCAGCGATTGCATTTCTTAAAATCCAGGGTCCAAAATCCAAAAATATAGAAAATGTAATCCTCCTTCAACCCTGAACAGCAACCAGATCCCACAAATACAGCAATAACCCCTACCACACTGCGGGCTTCCGTTCAGCACACCGGTTGTCTCACGGTGGCGGGCATGTACAAGAATTGCACCAAAGAGGAAAGCCCTGAAATTGGCATATGAACACAAATAAAGCAAGGTTGGGGAAAGAGGTAAACATACACATTCACAGCCATAAACTCCTCATTCCCTGGACTCAAGACCTTCCCTTGACTCACCAACATATTGCCCTGAACCAGGTCAAATGAGATGGCTGAATGCCATGTGTCAAAAATCACTACATAAACCCCAAAAATGTGTTCACTCCCAAGCCTCCAAATCCTAGCCCAAAAGGGGAGGTGGCGTGTCATGGCCTAGATTGGCACTCAGGACCATGCCCTACCCTGACATAACCTTGGTTGGACTTGGAGTCGATTGGGCTTAGAGAACTGCCCCATGAAGATGACCTCACAACATGGCAAAATCAGGCAAATCACACCATTATGCCCAAAAGTCAATTATATACTCAAAAATGCATACGGCAAATGTTCATATGCTCCATGCATGTGTCAAACCGGAAAGTAATATACAAGGGCGATATAGACCAAAGGTCCATGCCCAAGAATATCCCATCATTGGCTCCCAAACCCCTCCGGTTATGTACATGACATGCTTCACAAGTCATATCATGAATTTGAGACCTAATTTTGTGAGGCCTCGTGTGCCAAGCCAAAGTGACCACCTGATTCGGCATATGGTGAGGTACAACACCGAAGCATATGCCAACATATAAGCAACATACCATAGTTCACGGATCCCTAGGCACTTTACTGTTAGCCGACCAGTTGAGCACATAAAATACAAAAATGAGCATAAAATGAGGTCAAAAACATGCAAATAATGCCAAATTCAAGATAACTACAATAGTATATAACTTCGCTCACCCATGGTGTCAACATATGATTCAAAACACAATTGCTTGTGACCATTTGCAAACAATCCCCCCACTTGGATCCCCACATGGACGCATAGGGACACCTTCGAACCTCCTCCCAACATGCACCATGAAAATGGGAAAATTGATAGTGGCGCTTGAGGGTCGCTCCGTAAGCCCTCCCACATGCACTATATGAGCGGTAGACTTAGTCTAGCGCTATGGAGTTCACCATTGGGACATGGGCGAAGCCCTTGCCACGTATGACTCCATATATCTTCCTACAAACGGAGATATAGAACATGGGCGTGAGCATATCGAAGCACATACCATGCATATAACACATACCCTCAAAAAGTGGCTCCCACCATGATATGCCATGCCCCTCCATGGACATAACTTCACGTTAAAAATAGGTAGGAACCCAATGAAAGTTGCTATGCAACCCCAACACTCATGCGGTACACTCGAAAGTCGCAATAAAATATTCGGTTGCACGGTCCAAGAGTTCTATATCACTTTCTACCCTCTTGACCATTATCCCTTGCTATACCGGGCATGTGTACACACCAAAGGCGTTTGATGCTTCCTAAATTAAGTTGAGACCATGGCGGTTCCAACCCAATTCTCGATATTGATATTCCTTGCCGTGAGCCGGAGATATGATTCTTCAAAGTGGTCTCACCAATCACTTTTGTTTCGACTATAACTCCAAGCAAAATGAAGGGCACAACAAAAGGAAGGTTGATTCGTGATCGGGGGAAAAATGTATGACCACTCGAGATTCATCATATCGAGTGCGGCGATGTCAAAGTCCAAAATCCGAATCTGAAAGTCTGAAAAAATCGGATTAATTTTGCGAGTGTATGATATTAAAATTGCGGAAGCAACAAAACCTTTACTGATGAAATCTGACCCTTCATCGGGGTTCCCGCAAAAATATCTGTAAATAACAGGTTTGAGGTTTGAGGTTTGATTTTGCGGGTACTAGACGCCTTTCGGCCCCGGGGGGCCACCTGGTCGGGCCAGGTGATATCCTCCCCACCGGGTCCTAGTGGGGGGCCCTCCAAGACGCACCTCCTGCCTGGTGGCGGAGTCCCCCGGGTTCACAGAGCTCGGAGCCCCGTCCTTCCCCGGCGTCCCCGTTTCGCCACTCCCCGGTCAGTGCATCAATTCGCAGCCGTGGCTGCGGGCGCTTACCCACTGCGTCGCCCCCCTAATGCGTGGTCGCCCGGGGCGCCGGCGCCGCCGGGCCCGTGCTACTGGCTTGTCGCCAGTGGGACCCCCTTGGGCTGGCGCCGAGGCTGCCTAGCCTAGGGGTTGGGACGTGGCGCTGTGCGCCACTACTGCCTTGGCGGGCGCAGTGCCCCGTCTGTGTGTGCGCGGCGCTCGCGGCCGGTTCGGGGGGGTTCGGGCCGGCACCTGGCGTCGTGTCTCTTTCGTTTCCCCCTCCCCGCCCCGCGTGTTCCGCGCTGCGTGTGGCGGGCCGTCCCGTCCGGGTGTCCCTTACCCTCGCTCGCTGGTACGCCATTCCATGCGGTCTGTGCGTTCCGCGCGCTCGGTCCGGTTGCCCTTTCGGTAGTCCCCGCGTGTCCCTTTCGTGTGTGTGCGCTCGCGCTCTCGCGGTGTCCGCTCCCCCCCCCGCTGGGTGGTGTGGCGCGCGCATCTCGCGTGGTCCCGGCACTGGGCGCTGGTAGGGCCGTTCCACGTGGTCCGTGCCCCTCCGCGTGTCCTGCCCCGGTCCCTTGCTCCGTCTGGCGTGCTTGGGGGGGGGCGGTCCGGTCCCGGTTCCCCCCTACTTGGCTTGGGGTTGTGGGGGCGGCGGCAGGGCGTCCCCGGGGGGGTGCCTTCGACCGTTGCGTGGGGCGTCTGGGGTCTTGCGCTCCTCCTCCCGCGACTGCTCGTCCACTGGGTGGGCTGTCGGGGTCCGCGTTGTGGGCGCGGGCGTGCGGGTGTGGGGGCCCTGCTCTGTCCCTGTGGGGGCTGCGCGCCGCGGGGCGGGTCCATGGCGTTCTTATGCTGGGGGGCGGGCTGGGGGGGGGGGGGGGCGTGCGCCGTTTCCTCCGGCTGTGCGGCCAGGGCGGGGCCCGTAGGGTGGGGGGTCGCTCTGCCTCTTTCTGTCCTTCTGCCTTCCCTGGGCAGGCAACAAAGCGGGCGTCACTGGCGTTGTGCTGTCCATGGGGGCGTGGCCCCCCATACCACTCCGGTTCGTGCTCACCGGGCTTCTCTGGGTACGATCTGTGCGGCGTCCCGGTGCGCAGGCGTGGGCCCGCTTGTTCTTCGCGGCCCCCATGTGAGCCGGCGGCTGGGGCGGGGGGGCGGGTCACACTCCGGCTCCCCTCTCGGGCGGAGGGGGGCCATCCCCCCTGCCTCGGGGGGTGGGGGCCGGGGCCCCCGCGGTTGGCGGGCTGGTGGGGGGGCGGGGGGGGGGGGGTGTCGCGCCGCGACCTCCCTGCTCTCGCTCCGGGCGGCGGCCTGCGGTACTCCTTTCTGGCCCTCTCCGTGTCGCCGGCGCGCTCCCTTCCGGCGCGCGCATGCGGTCCGGGCTGAAGTGCCGCCCCGGGGTGGGGGGGGGTGAGGGGCGGCCCGTGGACTGCTCCCCCGGGGGCCCCAGCTGACCTGAACGCCCCCTCTGTCACCTCGGAGTGGGCTGTGGTTACGGGAGGGTCATGTGGGGCGCGGCCTCCTTCCCGTTCTGTTGTGCGCGTTGCTCCTGCACGCCGGTGTGGGTTCGTGGGAGCAGGTCCAGCCGCCGTTGCCCTTACCGCATCGCCGTTCCTCCTGAGGGGGGGGGCGCCCCCCCGGCCCTGGGGGGGCGGAGGGCCGCGCCTGTGGCTCCCCAGCTGAGGTGGGTGCGGGGGGGGGGGGATGGGGGGGCCGCCCCCCCGCCCGCTCTCGGGCCTGTGTGGGAGGGGGGGGGGAGTTGGGGGGGCCCTGTGGTCCCCTGGCGATGCCTTTTGTCGGCCGGGGGGGGGGCGGCATGGCAGTCCTGGCCCCGGGGGCCAGCAATCGGCCGGGGGGTCGCGCCCTTCCCCCGCCCCCCTCTACCGAGTGCCGGATTCTCGCGCAGGCCCTCGCTCGGGCCCCTCATCCCCCGGCCGTTGTCGCGCGGCGCCGGCCGGCCGGGGGTGGCCGTGAGGGTTAGCGGTCAGTGGTTAGCGGGCTGCTGGGCAGCAGGTTCCCCCCCGCGCTCGTTGTCTCCGCACTCCCTCCCGCGGGGTGAGGGGCTGCCCGTGGACCGCTCCCCCGGGGGCCCTAGCAGACCTGAACCCCCCCTCTGTCATCCCTGAGTGAGCTGTGGTTACGGGAGGGTCATGTGGGGCGCGGCCTCCTTCCTGTTCCGTTGTGCGCGTTGCTCCGGCACGCCGGTGTGGGCTCGCGGGAGCAGGTCCAGCCGCCGCTCCCCCCACCACGTCGCCGGCCCTTCTGGGGGGGGGGCGCCCCCCCAGACCCGGGGGGGCGGAGGGCCGCGCCTGTGGCTCCCCAGCTGGGGTGGGTGCGGAGAGGGGGGGGGGGCCGCCCCCCCGCCCGCTCTCGGGCCTGTGTGAGAGGGGGGGGGGGGAGTGGGGGGGGGGCCTTTGGTCCCCTGGCAACGCCTCCTGACGGCCGGGGGGGGGGCGGCATGGCAGTCCTGGCACGCCCTTCCCCCGCCCCCCTCTACCTAGAGCCAGATCCTCGTGCAGGCCCTCGCTGGGGCCCCTCATCCCCCCGGCCGTTGTTGCGCGGCGCTGGCCGGCCGGGGCTGGCCGTGAGGGTTAGCGGTTAGTGGTTGGCGGGCTGCGGGGCAGCAGGTTCCCCCCTGCGCTCGTTGTCTCCGCACTCCCTCCCGCGGGAGGTGGCACGCTCTCATGCGCCGTGCCGTACCGTGGGGGGGGCGTGGGTCGGGGGGCCCAGCCCCCCCCCCCACTCTCTCGTATCCGCCGTCTGTGCCATCACCTGCGCCGCCGCTTCTGTGGGGGCTGGGGCTGCGGCGGCTGCGGGTTGTGCCGGCGGTAGCGCCAGTGGGCGAGGGCGCTGCGCAAAGCCCGGGGGAGCCAGTTGTTGGCGTCGGCGTCCGTGATGCGGAGCACCGCTCCCTCTTCCAGGAAGGCCGGCCACGTTGGCTCCCTGTCGGGCCACGCCGCCCGGATCACTGACCTGAGGACCCTCTCATGGTCCTCTGGGGCTGCCCACCCCCCCGGGGGTACCTCTCGGTTTCCTCCGTCCCTCCGGAGGAGCACGGCATCGAAGGGCCGGTTCCTCGGCCTCCTGGAGGTCCCCTGGTTGGCCCAGCACAACCACCCGTACACCTCCCCGACCAGGGGGAGGGTCTCCTCCCCCAGAGGGTCCGGGACCGCGCCCCAGTCCCGGTCCCATCGCCGGCCCTCCTCCGCCCCCCGTGCCGGCCCCCCTCGCTGCCCTTGCGCCTGCGGCGCCGATGCGGCGCCCCGTCCCCCCTCCGCCGAGGCCATCCGCGCCGGCTCCGCCCTCGGCGCGGGGGGGGCTTGATGGTGCTGGTGTCGTGGGGGTTGGGGGGGGACGAGCTCGCCGGCGTCGGGGTCGATGTTGTAGAGGTGGTGGTGGTGGCGGTGGTGGTGGTGGTGGGTGTGGTGTGGCGGCATCTGTTGGATGCCGGGGGGGATGCACCTCACCGGCTGCACGTCCGGCTGCGGGGGCGCCCCGCCCTCTGCCCCCCTCCCTTTGCCCCGTCCTCCCCCCTGGGCTGCCATGCCCCGTCCCGCCTGTCCCTTGGGGCCCGCGGCGCCCTTGCCCTTGCCCTTGGGCCCCTTTCCAGCCCCCTGCCCGTGTCGCGGGTCCCGCCTCCCGTCCCCCACGGCCTGGCCCGCTCGCTCTCCCACCTCCCCTCGCCCTGCCCCCTGCACCTGGGCTCCCTGCCCGCGCCCCTGCGCGCCCTTCCCGTGCCCTGGCCCCTTCCCGGTCCCCTGCCCCGAGTCGCGCCGTGCGCTGCCTGCGCTCTGCTCCCCCCCGCTGCTGCGCCCTTCCTGGACCACTCGCCGGGCGTCCCGCTGCCTGTGCAGCTGCGGCAGCGTGACGCCCGGCGGCGAGCGCTTGCGCGTCGGGGGGCGAACGTGCCGCTCCCGCCCCGGGGGGAAGGGCTTTGGGGGGAACGGCTTGGGGGGGCTGGTGTGGGTGTGGGTGGGGTTGGCGTGGGCGCGGTACTTCGCGCTCTCCCTGCCCACTGCTGCTGCTGCGGCGGCCGCCGGCGAGGCGTCCGCGGCCCGTGCGGGGTTCTTCCCCCGCTTGCGCGGCGTGCTGGGGGCCGCGGCGTGGCCGGCCGAGGCGGTGTCGCGGCCCGCCAAGGTCGCGGCCGCAGCCCCTCAGGCGCCCTCCTCGCTCTCCTTCGCTGCCGTGGCGGCCGCCGACGAGGCGCCCGTGGCCGCGGTCGCAACCCCTCGCACGCCCTCCTCGTTCTCCTCTGCTGCCGCGGCGGCCGCCGGCGAGGCGCCAGCGGCCTGTGCGGGGTCCGTCCCCCGCGTTCGCGGCGTGCTGGAGGTCGCGGCGCGGCCGGCCGAGGTGATGTCGCGGCCCGCCGGGGTCGCGGCCGCAGCCCCTCGCGCGCCCTCCCCGCTCTCCTTCGCTGACGCGGCGGCCGCCGACGAGGCGGCCGTGGCCCGTGCGGTCGCAACCCCTCGCGCGCCCTTCTTGCTCTCCTCTGCGGCTGCGGCAGCCCTCGGCGATGCGCCCGGTTCCTGCGCCGGGGCTGCCCCCCGTGCCGGCGGCGTGCCGGGGGCCGCGGTCGGGGCCGTGGCGTGGCTCGCTGCGGTCTCCGCTTCCTGCGCGTCTGGGCGGGGCGGGGCGGCGGGGCTGGCTGCTTGGGCGGCGGGGGCGGCCGTCCCGGCTGGCCCAGGCTCCCAGGCCGGCGGCGGCGGCCCGACCAGCACCGCCGCCTCCGCCAGCCTCCGCTCCTCGCGCTCCGCGAGGGTCTCCCCCGTCCACTCCGGGGAGGAGACGGGGGAGCGGGAGCGGGACCGGCGGTGGTGGCGGTCGTCCCGCTGGGGGGACCCATCGGAGTCTGCCATCACTGTTACCCTGGTAGGCATGCGTGGTGGCAGGCGCGCCCTTCCCACTACCTCCTGGTGCATCATTGCCGTGCCGTGGGCAGTGCCGTGTGGTGCTCTGCGGGGGGGAGGGGGGGAGGGGGTGGGGGGCCGGCTGTGGCGTCAGCCCCGCACGGCCGGGGGCCTGCGGCCATCCACCGGCATCGGGAGGCGAGGCGGGGGAGCCACGCGGCCCATGCGTCGCACCACAGCTCCCAGTCTGGGGCGGGGCCCAGGGCCCTGGGCCCCCGGGGGTCATCGAGCGGTGTCGGGGGGAGCCGCAACAGGTGGACCCCCGTAACGGCGGTGACCTCCTCTGTTCGCAGGAAGGTGTGTACTCCGTCCCGCGCCGCGGGCGCCGGGAGGGGGGGGCGGGGTACGGGTGTTGCCCCATAGAGGTGGGTGGGGGTGATCCCCAGGATCCGCCCCGGGTCCCCGCGGGTCGCGACGACGAGGAGGAGCAGGGGGGTGCCAGGGCACTCCTGCCAGAGGACCTGCCCCCTGTGGTGGGCACCCCTGGTCCTCGAGAGGGGGGGGGACAGGTCTGGGTTAGCCCAGCCGCGGGGCGCGTGCGTCGCCGGCGGGAGGGCGGGGCACCAAGTGGGCTCCCTGGGGAACGCCTCGTAGACGACGGCGTACGGGGGGGTAGGCCTGGTGCCGTCGTACACCGGGTTGGTCGGCCGGGGGCGGGCGGACGCCTCGTCCGCGCCTTCCACGAACACCGTGACCTCGCCCACCTCCAGGTCCTTGTCCGGCGGGTGTAGAAGGTGGAGCGCCGCATCCAGCTCGGACACTCCTCCCGGGTACGTGGCCCGCGCCTGGTTCAGGTACGGGGCCGCGTCCCCGGGGTAGCGCGTCCTGAGGGCGTGTAGCAGGGCTGGGGCGCTACTGCGGAGGGACATGGCAGACCCTGCTCCCGTCAGCCGCAGGGTGTCCCCCATGGACAGGCGCCGGCCCGACCGATTGGACTCGCGCCACTCCATCCAGTGCCCGTAGAGGGCCGCCTCCGGGCTGATGAACCCCGGGCGGACGGCGTTCACGATCCGGTGCATTGTCGGGAGCAGCGTAGGGGCCCCCGCTCCGTTCAGGGCGCGGACGGCCGGGAGGGCGGTCTCGTTGAGGAAAGCCCTCGCACTGCCCTCCAGGTCACACCGTGCGGCAGCGTGCGCTTCGTGTGCCTCCGCCACCGCGTCCGCCACCAGGCCCCGGACGGCCGCCTCCTGCGCTCTGCGGCGGGCCCTGGTGTGCTCCGGCCCATCCCCCCGTCGGCGTGGCATGGTGCTGCGGGCTCTGCAAAGGGCGGCGGCGGGTGAAGGTTAGGGGGCGAACACGTGCGACAGGTGCGCAACGGATGTGGGGTCCCGCAGGTGCACGTGGATCCACAGAAGGGCAGCGCCCGCGGGGCCCGCTTGTTCGTGCGAGGGGGTCTGTGCCCCCTCGATGCGCCGGCGCAAAGCCTCCTCCTCTGTGCGCCTGCGCGGGCCTGCGGGAGGTTCGGGCCAGGGGCACGCGGCTACCTGGGCGCACCGCGCGCACCTGTTGGCGCCTGTCGACGCTGCGGAGGACACCGTGTCACATTCTCCGCAGAGTCCGCAGGTGTGTGGGAGGTGAGAGGGCGGCGACCAAGGGTCGAGATGGCGGAGCCAGAGGTTGTCCCACCTCTGTCGGAGGGGGTCCCGGATCTTCAGCAGGCGGGCGCGGACGCGGCGCCGGTAGTCCTTGCCAAGCGTCTTCCGCTGGACCTCCTGCCACGTGTCGTCGGGGAGGATCCCGTGGTCGTGGAAGGCGGCGATGAGGTCGTCCCACGCCGGGCGGGGGTGCCCCTGGGGGGGGCTCGCCATGTACACGTGGCGCACGGTGAGGTGGGGCGTCAGCGCATCCCATTGGCACCCGTTCGCGGTGTCTCTGTGGAGGAGGGCCAGCAGGGTGCCGTCCGCGACTGCCTCCCACCCCACTCGCAGCCCTTTGCAGCTGTCTAGCTCCTGGCGCAGCGCGGCTGCAAAGCCGGTGGGGAGCATGAGGAGCAGGGGCCCCTGGGTGTCGCCCAGCCGGGACAGGGCGTCGTCGTATACCGGCCCCCCAGCTTTGAAGTGCGCCACGGTGAGTTGGGTGGCCCCGTCCTCCGGGGGGTGCCACCGGACGGTGGCCGCAGCGTGTCCCCACGAGCGTATCTATGTAGCCCGGAGCACGTTGGCGGCTCGAAGGACGATGCGGGGCGGGACGGGTGTCCTGACGAGTGAGGACACGTCCCCAGTCCATCCCGTTTGCGGCCCCGGGGCCGCCTGCAGCCATTCCCCCGTCGCCGCATCCCACGGGTGGTCAGGCCCCGCCCCGCGGATCATCCTGGGTCTCGGCCGGGTGTCCGGCCCCCACCACCGGAGCGGGATGGCGGCGTATCGTTGCGCAGGGGTCTCCGGGGCGCGCGTGGCGGCGCACCACCGGCTCCACTCCCGCGCCCACTTCTCCCCCACGATGCGCGCCTCCCATGCGGTCATGGAGCCGCGCCCGATGATCCACGGTGGGAAGAGGGCGTCTTGTAGGTGCCTCGAGAACCCCCCCGGCAGGTCCTGGTACGGGTGGGGGCTCTCTTGGGGCGGGCACCCCAGAGTGCCATTCACAACACGGAGGGAGGCTACGAAGTCCTTGTCAGGGCGCGGGGGAGGGGGAGGGTGGTCGCCCTCCGCCGCAGTGAGCCACCGGTGCGCCCGGGCCGCCGCGCTCTGGGGCTCGCGGAGGAGTTGCTCCAGCCGGTGGTTGCGAAGCTCCCACGCGAAGTCCCCCAGCCGGACCATGTGGTGGAGGAAATCGTCCACCGAGGTCCCTCCCGGCGGGTCGTATCGGGTTATGGCGCGGAGCTGCGCCTCCGCGTCCTCGGGCACCAGTCCGGAGCAGAACACCTCCGTCCACGTGGCGCCTGCGGAGCGCCACGAGGCCACCCACAGGGCCTTGTCCCCAGGTGGGAGGTGGCGGGCCGCCTCGTATACCGCCTGGCGGTAGTGGGGCCAGAGGAGCCGTGAATGGGTGCATCCCACGTGCATGTGCACCTGGGTCTCCTCCGGGCCGCCGCAGAAAAGGCACGGTTGTGGGACGATGGCGACGCCGGAGAGCCGCTCCTTCCGGACGCGGAGCCTGCGCTGCACCGGTGTGTGGCCATCTCGGGCCCGCAGCGCCCGGCGGTTGGTGGCCGCCGCGGTGAGGTCCCGGGCATGGACGTAGGCCGTGGCGTGGGCCGCGCCCAAAGGTGTGTGTCCCCGGTGCATCAGCGCATGGTCCGTCTGCGCCCGTTGCGCGACCTCGCCGAGCACCCGCATCGTGGGGGGCCGTAGATCGAGATGGCCGTCACGGCCGGCGACAATGAGTTGGGCGTGGCCAGGGTCCGGGGGCGTGTTCCGCAGGACGGTGTCCTGGGACGCCCCCCAGTCCGCCTTGTGCAGTAGGGCGTCACTGTGGTGCGAGGTGGCTCGGACGTACCAGAACGGGTGCCCGGCGTGTTGCCCTCGCGCGCACAGGCCGTCCCGGAGCCACCTCAGGGGCATCTGGTTGACCACCTTCGCTGCGCCCGCGGGGACCCCCGTGGTTCGTTCGCGATCTGCGTGCCGCAGGAGGTGGAGGATGACTTCGGCGTCCACCGTGTGGACCCATGGTCTGTGGGCACCGTATTGTAGGGGGAGGGAGGCGGCCACCCCCTCCCCGTCGGGCACCGTGCCCGAGATGGCCACCGCCCACGTGCGGGTGAGGTTGGCGGCGAGAGCGACGCTGGTGGCGTGTTTGCAGGGTCCGCCCCCGGACGCGTCAGAGGAGGTGTGTCCCCAGGCCTCCGGGATCCAGTAGTATCCGGTGGGGCTGAGCCATCCCGCGTTGAGGTCGGCGGAGTGCCACGGACGTCGGGGTGGCTGGGGGTCAGTTGGTCCACGCTCAGCGCCCTGGTGTCGCCTGGGCTGATCGCCGGGTGGTCGTGCAGCCGGATCTCCGCTCCGGCGACCGTGCTTGCCCGGGACCGTAGCGCCGTCACATGTTCCTTGAGCCACGCCGGGCCCCCACGCTGGTGCACCACCAGGTGTCCTGTGTCCTCCGGCTGGTCCTCCAGCGCGTGTACCGCCATGTGTGGGTCGTGCGGCACCCCCGTGGCCACCAGTAGGGCGGTGCCACGGGGGAGCCCACGGGGTTCGGGCTGGCCTGCCCCCACTTGCACTATTACCACTCGGCCCGGAGCTGCGCTTGCCCCGTCGCTTGGGTGCATTGGTCGTCCGTGGTCACCAACCACAGCGGCGTCGGCGCGTGGGGCCGGGGGCGCAAGGGCTCTGGCCACGCCACGTCCGCGTTAGGCTCTTGGTGCTCGCTTTCCGCGAGTACGTCGCGGAGGATGTACATGAGGGCTGCTGGCGGGTGGTACGCCGCCCCCCCCGTGGGGGGGGATAGGCCGACCCGGCGGCGGTAGCCCCCGACGTGGAGGTGCAGGCCGTCCGGGGTCACCCGTGGGCCGGTGTGGGCGTCCTGCCTAGCCCTCGTGGGGTGGACAAGTCTCAGGCGGGGGTCCCGTGTGCCGGTGGTGTGGAAGAGGTGGGCCAGGGCGTCGCGCCACCCAGGTTGGTTGGTGGGCTCCTGCTCACGGCGGCAATAGTGGAGGTGTTCATCGGCGCATTGGTTGAGACACTCCCGCACCGCCGTCGGCCACGGATCGTCGTTGTCGGGGAAGGGGTGGCGTGGCCCGTGGTGCCCATGCCACGGCGATGTGTGTGGCACCGTCAGGCGGCACGTGTCGCGGTGTCGCAGCTCGGCGGTGCGCAGCGTAACGATGTTGCCCGGCGGGGACTGTAGTTGGACATGGGCCGCCCTGGGGCACGCGATGGGGTTGTACATCCCCACTCCCAGGGCGGCCAGGGCCCGGGGTATGCGGTGGACCCAGTCGCCTCCCGCCAGAGTTGCGAACTCCGGGACGGGGTAGTGCACCTCGGGACATATTCCGTGCGCGCCGGCTATCTCCCAGAACATCTTGGTGACCTCAGCGCGCACGGAGGTTGCGCGGTGGTGGACCAGTGTACCCACGAGGGCCACCGCTGCCTGCTGGCACCGCGTGGACACCCGTGTGAGCCCCAGGGTCCGGTCATCCTGCAGGCTGTCCCGCGAGGCGTCGAAGGCGTACCACGCCCTGTCCTTCGCGACCTGGACCGTGATGTGGTCCAGGTGGCGTGCAGTGTCGGAGTCGTCGGCGATGAAAGGGGCGACGTACTGCGTCACCCCCCCGAGGATCGCCAGGATGACGTCCTGCACCACTTTCGGTGGCGCGAGGGTGTTAAGGCACCAGTTGTGCACCGCCGCCAGGCGTAGCCGGTGCTTGCGCTGCAGGGAGAACTCCCCGTCCGGCTGCAGCTGGAGTCCCAGGTAGGGGACGGAGTCCGCCGCTGGTACCCAGTACCACAGGGTTTCCAGGTGGGGGCAGAGGCGCAGCTGCAGGCCCGGGACCCCCTCCGTGGTGGCCATGGCACACTTGCGGGGGTTGAGCTCCATGCCCATCATTCCCAGGTACGCGGCCACCGCCTCCACGCCCTCGACGAAGTGCTGCAGCGTGTGGGCCACCACCAGCAGGTCGTCGATATAGGCCTGGATGAGGCCGTGCTCGGCCCCTCCCGGTGGGCGCAGGCGGTGCCCCTGTGCCCTGAGCAGGGGCTCCAGGAGGAGCGCGTACAGCAGGGGGCTCTCGGGGTTGCCCTGCCGGACGCCGCGTAGCATGTAGACGGGCTGCGTTAGCCCGTGTGCTGTGACGATGCGCAGCCTGGCGCACGTGTGGAGGAAGAGCAGGAGGTCGATGACGTCCGGCGGCACGGAGAGGTGGCGCAGGATGAGGTGGAGGGCGCCGTGTGGGGCGGTGTCGAAGACCTTGCGGGCGTCAAAGGAGAAGACGTAGTTGGGCCTTCCCCGCTGGAGCTGCCGCTGCGCCATGAACAGCGGGGGGCCTGTGTTGGAGCCAGGGAGCGCCCCCTGCTGCCAGTCGCTGACCACTCCGTGCCGTGTGAGCACTTCCGTGATGCGCTGGGTGAGGGGGCCCGTGAGCAGCTTCATGTCCAGCTGGCCCAGGGCTATGGGCCTGTAGTCGTCCAGTCTGGCAGAGCCCGGTACCTTGGGGCTGAGCCAGATGTGCGCGTCCCTCCAGTGCATCGGCGGCGGGGCGCCGCGGAGGATGGCCCGGTAGGAATGGACCAGGAGCCACTGTACGGATGCTGGGAGGGCCTTGATGAAACGGGCCTCCACGTGGTTAGGACCTGGGGCCTTACCATCGGCCTTGTCCAGGGCGGACTTCAGGTCCTGCATGGAGTACTGCTGGACCTGTGTCCAGGCCCCCTCAGGGACCCGGGGGACGTGGCGGCCGAGGACTGCCTGGAAGCCCGGGAGGTCCACCGGGCGTTTGTCATACAGTTCTCGCCGGAAGGCGCGAACTGCGAAAATCACGTCGTGGGCCTCCGTGAGGAGCGTTTGGGTGTTGGGAACCCGCACGTTCCAGAGGCCTGACGGGCCTGGGGCCTCTACCTCTATGGCTCCCGGCACGGCTTTCCATCGCTGGGCGATGTCGGGGGCGTGGCGGCTCCAGAAGTCCTTGATGGCACGCTTGCGGTCTGCCGCCAGGAGGGCGCGGAGCTGGCGAATGTCCTCCTCGAGGGCGGCTGCTTGCCTCTCCAGCTCCTCCTCTAGCTGGCCCTGCGTGATCGGGCGGAACCCGGGCGACACACCCTGCAGCTCCTCCGTGAGCCGGAGCGCCGCCTCGGACCGGATGCCATGCCTGGCCGCGTCCGCCTGGTACGCTGCCGGCGCGCGCGCTGCCAGGGTGTCATAGCGGAGGACCGCTGCCTGGAGCTGCTTTCCGCTCTCCGGGAGGTCCCCCTCCGCCGGGTCCGTTCCCGCCGGAGACGGCTGCCGGCGTCCCACCACGCGCGCCAGGGCGTCATGCGTCGCGTGGAGGTGTTCGAACACCTTGTCCACCGCGGCCGCGGGCATGGACCCGTAGTCGTGCTGCTCAGCGGGACCCAGCCAGGGCGCCAGGGAGGGTTCATCCTGCGCGGCGGTGACCGCCACCCACAGGCAGTGTTGGACGGGCGCGGCCTCGGCGTCGTACGGGAGGAGGCGGCCCTCCATGTGGCTGTAGGGGTCGGGTATCGCCGCGCGCCCCGCTGCGCTGAGGAGACCCGGCAGGGCCAGGCGGACCGGGAGGTGGTCCGAGCCGACCACCTGGGGGTGTGCCATGCCGCGAGCCCAGACGCTTTCCCGCAGGGACCACGGCAGGAGGGGCTCGTTGACCAGGAAGGTGTCCACCCTGTGCCGGGACGGGTGGAGCGTGGGGGTCATGTCCTCCTCGCCGCCTGCCGCGGCCCTTCGGAAACCGCAGGCCTCCCAGCCCGCTCGGAAATGCTCCGTGGCCGGGTTGGCGGGGACATCCATGTAGATGTTGGTGTCGCCGGCGATGACCACCGGGTGCCTCCTGCCGAGGCTGCGTGCCGTGGCGTACATTTGTATGTCGGCCCAGAACGCCGCCCGTCCCGCCCACGGGGAGCAGCCTGCTTGCGGCCCGTGGACGTTGATGAGGGTGAGGCCTCCCCCGTCCGTGCGGATATCCAGGGCTGCGGCCTTCCCGGGGACAATTTCCGTGAAGCTGAGCACCTCGTGCTCCGCCACGTACTTGCTGCTGACCGCGGTGAGGAGGCCCCCCCCTCTCGAGGTGGAGGTGGCTCCCGTCTCCGCCAGCCGGCTGCTGAAGAAGGCGGTGTACCCCTTGTCCCGGAGCGCCGCGGCCACGTGCATCTCCTGCGCCCTGGTGGCGATCCCCGTTTCCTGGAGCATGATGGCAAAGCCCCCCTCCTGGGGCAGCATGCCGGTGATGAGGTGCTCCTCGTCGATGCACGCCGCCGGCCCCCGGCGCCGCCGGAGTGTGTCCCGGAGGGACCGGTCTGGCGGCACGAGGCCGTTGCGCAGGTTCCACGAGAGGAGCCACAGGGCGTCGCCCGTCATTTCCTCCTGGAGTCAGCTATCCCGCATCGGCATCGCCGCCGGGTTCGCCGGCGCAGCCAGGGCATCTGGGTGCGCCGCATCCGCTGAGCCCGTTCCCAGCGGGGCCCACAGGGGGGCCCGGGGGACCGGGGGAGCCAGGAGGGCCAGGGGGGCCAGACCCGCGGGGATGGACATGGACCCTGGTGGGGCCGCACCGCCGGCCCCCGGGGCCGCTCCGGGTGCCTCCTCATCTCCATCTGCGTGGTCGGCTGCCTGGGGCGGGGGGCGCCGGGTGTACGGGGCATGCCATGGGGACCTCCGTGCTCTCCCCTGCAGGATGTTGGTGGCCGCCTCCTTGTCGTCCGCCGGGGGCGCAGCGTGCACCGCGTGCCACGCCAGGTGTTCCGGCATTGCCCCGCTGGTGTAGTACTTGTCAGCACACAGGAGGCATTTCGTCGGCTCCGTGGCCCCTCCCGCCGGGGGGAGCGGCACCGACTTCCAAGTGGCGCCCTCCGCCGCTGGTTCGAAGGGCAGGTTGGCCAGCGGCACCGTGTGTGGTGCCAGCGTGCGGCCCGGGGCCGCCGCATCGAGGGCTCGCGTCACGGGCGCGGGCCCGAGACCTCGGATGGCATCGCGCTGCGCGTCTGCTTGCAGCCACGTTTGCCAGTGCGTGGAGCCGATTTGGCGGTCGGGCTTGCCCCTCCATCGCAGGTCGTGGAAGGCCTGTAGCCAGTGGTACACCGCGGTCGGGACCGCCAGCTGGAGCTCCAGGTCGGCGGGGTGCGCCGCTGCCGGCCACACTCCCTGACCTGGAGCAGGAGTGCGTGGTGTTCGCCCTCCCGCAGCGCCTTGATGATCATGCGGGTGCAGTCTGCCACGCGGATCACGGCTTCGGGCCCCGGCAGGCGTTCGGGGTCGCAGACGACGATGTGCGCGTCCGCCGGGCTGAACATGCAGACCACCCACTGCGGGTTCTGCTGTCCCCGTTGGGCCACCGCCAGGGTAGCCGCTGGGCGGGCGTGCGTGATTGGCCCCGCATGGAGGTCCGGGACGTCCGTGGCCCTGATGGCGTCTCCCTGCCACGCGGCCCGTAGATGCTCCTCCTGGTCGGGGCTCCACACCCGTGTGGGGGGGGTTGACCCACCCCGGTTCCTGCCTCTTGTTGGGGGCGCTGATAGTGTGTAGCAGGACCGCAAGCGGCCAGGGGTCCGCCGACATATAGTAGGCCTGGGTGGGCCCCTGTCGCCAGTCGATGTGGGGCAGGGGCGGGAAAGCCTCTTGCCTGGCGGTGCTGTGCCAGACCGTCCATCAGCCTCCGGCCAGGACGTGCGACCGGTACCCTCCGGCGTGGCCGTGTATGATGGCCTGGTAGCCTGCCGTCTGCAGTACCAGTGCCTCCCCCTGCTTAGGCCCGGGCGGGGGTGTGCCAGCGCCCGCACCCCAGACGCGGGTGGGCCCGCGGAGCGTGGCATGCCACGGGTCTGGTTCATCGCGCTGAGGCCCTTGTATGCATCCCGCAATCTGCGCGGGGCCGTGGTGGTGGACGAAGCTCTCCCCCCCGTCTGCTAGCAACGCCGCCGCGACGACGTATAGTTGCTCCGCCGTGAGGAGTGCCGTCGGCGCGTGCGTCGCGGCCGGCCGTCGGGGCCGCGTGTCGCGGCAGGGGACGTGGGGCAGCAGTTGCGCCGGCCACGCCGCCACGGGACCCATGGTGACGGCCGCGACCGCATACGCCAGCGCCGTGCGGTCCGTGGGTCTGTACTGCCGGAGCCCCGTGGTATCTCGGGCGAGGTGCCTGCAGGGTGCCATCCAGGCCACCGCTCCGCAGTTCGTGCAGTCCGGTTCGGCACCACCCGCGCCGTCGTTTCCCCTTTGCTGTACCGTGGTGGCGGTGTCGAGCAGGGGGGCCCCGCTGTAGCGCCTCCAGGTCCTGCTCTGGCGGGAGGGCGGGCGGGACTGGCTGCGGGTAGTTTTGCGCGCCTCGGCGCTCCGGGTGCGTGTGGTACGGGTTTTGCCGGCGGTGTTCCGGGGCTGCCCGTGGTTGGAAGAGGAGTTGGTGCAGGTACCAGTGGCCCTCCGCGGTGGACGGGTTGCGGAGCGTTAGCCACTGTTCCACCACGCCTCCTGGGTGCGCGGCCTCGACGCGGCGCTGCAACCCCAGGCGGCCTAGGCGGTTGGACGTGCCCGCGGGTGGGATGTGGGCTTGCGGGTAGAGCACCCGCAGCGGTTCCAGCGCCAGGTCCAGCACTTCGTCGTTGAGCTGCTTCGTGAGAGCCGACGCTCTGTGTAGGGCGTGGAGGACCCCGGGTGTGGGGTCCGTGAGCTGTTCGAGCAACGGTCCTGGCGGGTACCGCGCACCCGGGTTCGTTAGCCACTCCCTGGTGTGGCTCAGTACGGCCTTCCACACGTCCCTTGTAAAGGCAGGCTTGGGGGCCAAAGAGGGGACCATCCGTAGGAGGCGGTGGCACGCCGGCGGCGATCGCATGGGCTGTGGGGCGGCCGCCGTGATCCACCTGCACGCCGTGCCGGGCACGATCGCCCCCCATTCCACGGTCCCCATGCCCTCGGCGTGGATCAGCGCCTGGCCCTGGACCATGGGGAAATAGGGGCTCGAGCGCCCGTTTCCTTCCTTCCATCGTACCCAGGCGGCCCCCGCCTGCAGGCTGCGGAGCAGGGCCACGCCGGGGAGGAGCGGCTGCGGGAAAGCCCCTTTGACGGCCTGGGTGGCGTGGGCCAAGGTGCCCATGGGCAAGTACCACAACGGGAGGGTCCAGGGGCCCGGCAGCGGTTGTGCAACCCCTGCGTCCCATCGTCACTCGGAGTCTGGCGGGGTGGCCGGGACCGTGCCCGTCTGCAGGAAGTGGCGTGCCTGCTTGTCGGGGTGCCGTTGGAGGGTTGCCGCGAGGCTGAGCCCCTCTGCCGCTGGTGCCACCGGGAGGCCGCCCCGGGGCCTGCGCCAGGGGTAATCCTGGTCGGCCGGCCAGGTGTGGAGGTCCCGGGCGATGTCCTCCGCGGTCCCTGTGGGGGCGTCCTCTGGTGCCAGGTGCCACATGACGGCGAGCACCGCCCACGTGGAAAAGGCCCACGCCCGCGGGGGGGTGTACACCTGGATGGTCCACTGTGGGCGCGCCAGCCGCACGCGGGACGCGTGGGCACCCCTCGGACCATGTCCGACGCCAGGACCAGCACCATTCCCGAGGGTTCCACAATGATCCCCTCTGCGGGTCCGCCGTGGCGGCCCCGGGTGTGCAAGGCCACTGCCGCCTGTCCCGCGTGGGTGACTCGGTCGACGGCCTCCTGGATGTTCACGCTGCTGCGCGCGGTCTCATCCAGGATCCAGCCCTGCGCCACCCCGTAGCGTAGGGCGGCGCGTGCGGCCGCGGGTTTCACCTCCGGCAACGCTCCGTCATCAGGGCCGGGCTGGGGGTGCTGTTTGGGGCACCAGCCTTCGCCGGTGCAGTGGCCCCGTTTCCACGCGGGGCAGATCGCGGGTACGCTGCCCGCCGGCGGCGCAGGTTCCGCGGGCGCGCCTCCCGTGGGGGGCTCCGGCAGTGCCTCCAGGTCGGAGTCCGTGCCCGCGTCCCCTTGTGTGGGGTCTCCTTCGCCGTTTCGGAGTCCCAGCGCCCTGATGACCTCGTGTGCTTCGTCCAGCGTCGGAGATGGGGGGCGTGTCTTGCGTGGTGCCGCGGGTTCCGCCATTGCTGTGTCGCTGTGTCTAAGAGCAGGGGGTGGGGTGCGGATGTCCCGTGGCTGGTGCGTTTTTTAAGACGTCACAAAATTTCTCAGTGCGGAACAGTACGGAAGGTATGATACACACTGCAATAGTATGTACAATAGTACTGGAGTAGCTGAGGGGCTTTGGGGGCCTGGTTGTGCACGTAGAAATATATGTGGAGAAGTGACAGTTGTTGGAATAGATATAGGGAGGATTATGTGGCTTTCATTAGGCCACTGGGTCGCCAGCGCAGCCCAGGAAAAGTCCCTGAAAAAATAGGGCAGAATTTCTGGTAGACTGAAAAGGAAGTTAACAGAGACTAAGGTACGTATGGAAAAGTGAAGTGCAATGTTTTGAAAAAGGCAAAGACCATGCTTTGTGAAAAGCCACTGTAACTCTGTTTTGGAAAACCGACTGCAGTTTCACCCCTAGGGGAAAATCCACAATTGGTTTCCAAGTAAAACACAGAGTGCACGGCAACTGATGTAAAATGAATACTATGAGTTCATTATATAACCAGTGCTTGAACGCGTGGCTGAGCAACACAAAGCGTGCTGAGCCTGAAAAAAATGGATAAATGTAGTGTACATTCTCTGCTGTCCACCTGCAGCGATGTTGCAGCAGTGGAGTTCTTAGATCATCAAACTGTTACTGTGTGTGACCCTGTTTGTAGAGTGTTGGAAAATAAAGACTTAGAAATGCAGTGTGTGTTGATCAAAGTGGATCACAGAGATTGAGTGTATGTTTTTCAGAGTAAAGTGTTGAGTGAGTGAAAGACATATGATGGCGGTGTAATATCTGAGTTCGAGGTGTGTGCTGAGAAGTATGCTGATCGAGCTGCAGTATATGATGAACATCAAGACAAACTGAGGCAAAGGTAGTTGATCTTGTGCCGATAGAAGGCAGATTGAGACTTTATTTCGCCAAAGTGTGAGGTTGGTGACTCATCGAAAATTGCCATCTGCAAATGAGAACCTTGAATCTGCCCGTGATGCATATATAGGCGAAAAAGGCGGCTAGTCAGCCCACAGAAAGGTGTTGTGGTCACCTCTGCATTTAGTGATGAACTTCTGTTGGATCAAATATTCGCTCTCACTCACAACATATGGTATGGTCCTCACTTCTTGTTCCGTTAGCTTGCGGGCAGGTGGAACTAGGCTCTGGGCCTCAAAGTCAGTCCCAAGAAAATATGGGTTGTGCCATTCGTGGTCTACTCGTAGGTCTTGCACATGCCATGAGCATACTGTAGAATGGTTGTAAGGTCCTGACTCGCTTTGTCGGCGTGGCAGCGTTGGGGGCAGGCTTTCAGTGACCGGGCTTCTGCCATGAGAAACGTCCGAGTCTGATGTTGACTGTAAGCTTGGCAGGGATGCGCGTGAACCATTGCTGTTCGTGTCGTGTGGCAGTTGTTCACTGCGTGTGGCTGGTGGCGTCGGCGAATGTGTTCCTGAAGTCTGCAGCACAGAAGTTTTGCTCGTTGCCGATTGCGATAGGTTCCAGACATTCGACGGTGAACTTGCTGACTGGTACTGCTGGACTCTGTAACTCTGTGCCGGAGTTGTTCTGCAGTACGCGGCTCCCTTTTTGCTACCCAATCTTCGCTCGTGCTTATTTCTCCTTGATGCTTGTACTTGAAGCGTTGTTGATCGTGGCTGATCTGTACACTCCTTGGCTCTCTTTGTTATTCGTGAGCCTAGCGCTGCAAGCCGTGCGGCTGGCGATTTCAAGACAGAGAAAGGATTTGGCGAAGCGAAGGTGGAATCCATACCGCGGGCGCGTCGTCGTCTCCTTGCAGTCACTGCTGTGAAGGCTTCGGAAGCGTTGGTGTCCTTGCATTTGATGTTTGGGGCCGGAGCGGTGGTTTCTCCTGGTAGAACGGAATGTAGGTCGTAACTGTTCACGGACTGCGCTGGTGTTTTAGCGGTGTCGTGTTTTTCCTTCGGCGGCGGCGGCAGGCACGGTTCAGCTGTAAGGTTTGCCGTTGAGGTCTCGCCGTACTCATTGGACCGCTCATAGCGACCATTGCAAACTGGAAAGGTAACAGCGGTGGCAGTAAGGGTAGGTGACGGTACAGTGCTGTACGGACGTACTGATTGCCGTTGGAGTCGCTTAGCTGGCACTCTGGGAAAACTTGATAAGTTCTTCAGAAGCGAGGCGGTAGCTTTTTGCTGACACAGACACAAGTGAAGTTGCTGTATTGCTTGCTGCAACAGTTGACAGGCTACAGAAAGTTGTACGGCTGCGGTGTCGTGAAACTGCACCATCTGGCGTTTGCGATATTCAGCACTGGCGTCTGGAGGATTGGTCACGTGATTGTAGAATTGCTTTCAGCGGCTGCAGCTTTTCACGATCTGGAGGGTCTGTAGGATGCAGTTTTTGGGATGGGACTTGCCCAGGTCCCCTACATCAGTAAAATCCTGATGACATCGAAAAAAAATAGACACTCAGAAAGAGACCCTTGGCTGGTGCGTTGGTGCGCTAGTGCGTTGCTCGGTGTAGGGGTGGTGGATGGGCATCCCCGGGGGGGCGCTTTCCAGCGTTGCGAGGGGCGTCTGGTGTTAGGCGCTGTCCCTCTCCTGGTCGCCCGTGCTCCGGAGCGGGCAGCCAGGGTTCCGCGACCCCTGTGTCCCGGGTGCGGCCGATGCGGGCGTGTGGGCCCAGCACCGGCCCCACAGCGTGCGCCCTTGCCGGCCGGCGTTGCTCGCTGTGGGGGTGGCGGAAGGGCGTCCCCGGGGGGGGTGCCTTCCGCCGTTGTGAGGGGCGCCTGGTGTCAGGCGCTGTCCCTCCCCCGAGCGCCCGTCCACTGGAGCGGGCAGCCAGGGTTCCGCGACCCGTGTGTCCCGGGTGCGGTCGATGCGGGCGTGTGTTCATCGGGGTTTCCGCCAAAATATCTGTAAATAACAGTTAACCAATCGGTTACCGCAAAATCGCGAGCCAACTGACAGTCGTCGATACATTGACAATCAGAACAAAAGGCTGAAAAATTACTGAAACATTATGATAAAAAAACCCTGTTGATTTCTGATATTCTGATATATAAATCTCCGCTGGCGGCGCCTCAGTACTGAATATGGCCGCTCATAGCTGGAATGGCCAAACCTATCACACTATCACATCAGGTTAGGTCAGGTGGATGGGAGAGTATGATATCAGCCAATGGCGGCTTGCCGGCACATAGATACACACCCCAAGTGACCCAAAGATGGCCACGGGGGTCCAAACCGGCTTCACCCCCCTTCTCAGAGCGTTGTTACCGCTCGGAAGTCATTGAACAGAGGACGGGAGGACCCCAATGGGCTCCAACCCCCCCCCCCCATGTCGCAAGGACACATGGAGGCCCCACACACGTCGTAGGCGTCCCCCACGCCCCAAGGGAGGGGTGAGGACACTGATAATCGGTGCCCTACGCCATATCCGGTCTCCTCATGATCTACAACATGGACCAAGGGGATCAAAGATAGAGAAACGTCGTCGGTCGACCTAAATAAGTATAACACAATGAAATATATATGTGGAGATCGAGTGAAGGGGGTATATGGCCAATCAAGGTCGAAAAATCCCCGGATGAACGCCCTCACCCGACTCCCAAGCACAGAAACAAACAAAAATGCCAAGGGGGATCCATTACGGTGCTACTGCAGCCACCAAATGGACCAACACGTCCTTGACATCCAAAGAAATGTTCTTTTTCTTCAGATAGTCCATCCATACCGTGGTGTACCTCGTCACAAAGCTGCTCGGAGGCTCCCACGAATCCCTGGATGCAGCGAATCCCTTCCAACGGGACTTGATAAAGCCTCCCCCCAGGCGTCCCCGGGTCCGGCTTGTCCGCCAGGATCCTCTCGGCGGTGAAGTCGTCGTCCTCACCCTCGTCGTCCGAGTTCACATCGCCAGCCGTGAACTTGAAGGTGACGGGACGTCCGCTGGGGTCTGGTACTCGGGGACGAAGCTGGGTATGGTCGCGGTCCAGGATCTTGTTATCCCCCACACGAACCGCATACACATCCTGCCCGACCTTCCGCACGATTACCCCCGGCACATACCAAGATGCCTGCCGATGCCTGGACAGGACATCCTTGTGGTGCCGCTCCACCCACACAATGTCTTGGAGAGCATACTTCTGGACCTTTCCCTGCTTGAAGTACTTGGCCCTCTTCTCATGCTCGTCCTGAAGTGCCTTGCACACCTTGGCCGCCGTGTCGTTTGCCTCAGCCATCATAGCATTCGCATCCCGGGCCACTTTGCCATGGTTCAACCACGGGAGAGTGCGTGACACTCGATCCCGTAGGAACAGGATACAATGGGGCGACAGTCCAGTGGGTCCCGGAAGGTGGTGATACGCTTGGAGTACTCTCCACAGCGAATTATACCAATTCCGACCCGGTTCGTCGATTTGCAGCTGGCGGAACTTTTCGAACATCTGCCGCCCGGCCACCTCAGCCCGGCCATTCGACCGGCTGTGGTACGCCACGGTCTTGGCGTGCCCAATGCCCATGTGCTTGCACATCATCTTGAACCACATCCCCACAAATTGACTGCCCCGATCGCTGCAGATGACAGCTGGGACATCAAAAATCGTCAGCCAATGCCTGATCATGGCATTAGCGACGGTCTTGGCCTGCAGCCCCACTCCATGCTTGTCCTTCTTGTCCTTCTTCTTGGACTTCTTGCCCGGGACTGCCACGATATACCCGCTGTGCCTATCCACCGCAAGGATGACACAGTCGTAGGTCTCTCCTTCCACGGTGACCTCAGGCATGGCGAATACATCCATGGCCACGGACCGCATAGGGGCCTCCGGTATAGCCGTATACACCGGGTTGCCCGCTGTGGAGTGGTTGGGGCTCTTCGTAGCCCGACACACGGCACAGTCGCTGCAGTACTTGTCCAGGAGGGCGTAGTACCCCGGTGGGAACTTGAAGCGCCACTCCAGGTCCTGCTGCATCTTGTCCCGACCAGGATGCATGAGCTGGGCGTTATGCCAGTGGTCAATGAGCTCCTCCATCCGGTTCTCTGGGACCAATAGGTTGTCCTTGAGGAACAGTCTGTCCCCATCCTCGGTCAAGCCCTCAGGCCATTCATCGTCCGACGGGACGCTCACGGCATTCCAGTACTTGCTCCAGTGCTCGGATGCCGCATAGTCATCCGACCAGTCCTCTGTGAGCACCGACTTGACTAGCTCTACAGGGGCCACCATCCATTGCTCGAGGGTTTCCTCTCGAATAGTTTGGACGCGGGCGCCCCGGAACTTGGCCAGGTCCGTACGGTTGGCCATCACCACAAAGCACTTGACCCCCTCTTGCTCCATGGCCTTCTCCATCTCGATGATGCGCTTGGCCTCCTTGGTCTCCTCGGCGTCCCCATGGCTGGATATGTCCATCCAAGCCTTGCCCGCGGGGTAAGCCCATCGACTGAGGCAATCCGCCACAGTGTTGTCCTTCCCCGGGACGTATACGACGCTGAGGTCGAACTTGGCGAACGTCTCATGCCATCGGGCCCTCCTTGCCGCCGGTCACGAGGGGGTGTCGACGTGCTCCTTGTGCCAGCTCTGCAAGGATTGATGGTCCGTACAAACCATCACCGGTTGCAATCCGATGTGGCCAGACCACTTGCTGAGCGCACAAACAATGGCGTACGTCTCCTTCTCCCTCGCGGTCCAGGTTCGGCGGTGGCCCTCGGCCAGGATCCGGCTCCAAAACGCCACGGGTACGTGCGACCCGTCATCCCGGACTTGCTCGAGGACTGACCCTACAACATAGTCCGAGGCAACCGTTGGTAGCACGAATCCCTTGTCCGGGTCCACCAGGAATAGCCCCAGCTGCCCTAGGAGTCGCTCCTTCAGGCGGCTGAACGCATCTTCGGCCTCAGGGGTCCAGGCAAGCTTCTTCTTGCTCCCCTTCCGGCCATCGAACTTGCCCACCTGCAGCATCTTGTGCAGCGGCCCCGAGAGTTCTGCATACATCCGGACATAGCCCGAATAGTAATTGCAGAACCCCATGAAGGACCGGAGTTCACTGATGGTCTGGGGCTTCTCCCAGTGGTGCAGGGACGCCAGCTTCCCAGGCATGGGACGGCGTTGCCCGTGACCAACCACGTGACCCGCGAACTCCACTTCCTTCACGAAGAGTGAGGCTTTGGTGGGCTTGCACACCATGTTGTGCTTGTCAAGCTCGCTGAGCACTCGGCGCAGATCCTTCTCATGCGCTTCGATGAGCTCGTCCTCATTCATGTCCTCCGTGCCGGATCGAATGATGATGTCATCGACAAAGGGATCAGCACAGTACCGGACAGGACAGAGTAGGTCCTCCATCATGCGCTGGAAAGCGGCGTTGCCATTCTTGGCGCCCATAGGCACCACTTTCCACTGCATGGGCCCCAGCGGCGTCGACATCGCTGTGCAAGGCCTGGAGTCCGGGTGTAGCGGCATCTGGTGATAGCCGTGTTTCAGGTCTAACACCTGAAAGTGCTGCCCTGGGTCGTTGAGGGTGCCGGAGGGCTCGGGGCCGGCAAGACCAGTGGGGCAGGCACGCGAGGAGTCTCCCTGGATGTTGTTATTGGGGGTAGAACCGGATACTCGAACACCAACGGAGGCGAGAGCAGCAACAACAGAAGCAAGGTCCATGCTGTTTGTGGTCCGGCAGAAAATCCCAGTCTATGAAGAAAATTGAGGCGGATTATTCTAAATACATCTGAGTGTCCAAAACTGTCTGAAAGGATTTAAATAATCCAATTATGTAAAAATGTTTGGCCGATCTGGCCCGCGAGCGCGCGTCAGCGGCAAATGGCTATTCCAGCTAAAATAGCGGAACGCGGCGGATTTACGGGAAATGGACCGCGGAATCAAATCCGGCATATCAGAAATATATAGGAAATATCCTGAGACTGAGCTGCGAGGCGGCGATTCCGCCGAAGCAAAGAAAATGACCAAAATGTAGCCAATCTGGGCAGAATGTCTGAACATCTGAGCAGATGGGGCTAGCCGCACTTACACTCCCCCTCCAAAAACAAACTGGGGTGTGTCGCTACGTCAACGAAGAACGTAGTGCGGGTAAGTCCCAGAAAAAAATAGAAATGTAGCCTCGATGGGGCGAGATCTGCTTGATCTGACCTGATTTGGGCTGAATTGGCACTGAATCAGGCTGGATGAACCTGAAATGAGACAGAATGAGAAGTGACGAACAGTCCTCCGTGCAGTAAAACATTAGGTTAAGGGCTAAAAAGCATGTAAACGTATCGAGAATCGATACCAAACCATGCATTGGTTGAGAATGAGGTAGATTATTGGTGGATTGAGTGGGGGATCAAGAAATGGAGTGACATCTCAGCGCTCTGGCACAGTTTCGCTGTCGCGGGCACGCTACGGTGTCCTCGCCGAACTCTACATCGTGTTATTCCCGCTTTTGTCGTTCTGAAAAGTACAGCATGTGCTTCAGAATTGGCGCATCTGGTGGATGATCACAAAATTCAGCAAAATTGGAATCAAATGGAGCAGAGATGAAGGAGATGAAACAGTCCCAGAGAGGGAAAACAAATACAAATGTAGTCTACAGACCCTAAGTGAACCACCGAAGGTGTGGAAGTTCTTCTGTGCACTTAGATCTAAACAGATCTTCGAGGAATGTGGGGAGATGACAAGGCAATCAACCTAAATTGTCCTAAAATGAGTAAATTCCCTGAGATGAAGGTGAAATGAAGCGGAATGTCTAGAACTGAAACTACTAACACTTTCGTTTAGACTAAAGTTAATATATATTGTCGTTTATTCAGCTCAATTGTGCTTTCCGGCACGTTGGTTCGCGAGCATCTAACAGATTCTATGAAAATGTGGATCATGTGATGATGCATCATGATGGGACATGCTGGCCCTGGATCCTTGGCATGTAACGCGCCGAAGGTTCGCTGAAGGCGCTTTACTGACAGTATATAACTGAGAGACACCGAATTTACAGTGGCGGTGGTGTCAATCGACTTGGACAAGGCCAATCTTTCGATGGAGTCCCACAAGACACTTGGATTCACCATTTTCGACAGTTTCAGGTCGGATTGAGCTCACATTGGCGTGTGCCAAAAATACAACGAAGCTTACGGACTTCAGAGGTGGCTGTTAGAAGTCCCTAGAGCTCCTATCTGAAGGTTGTCTGAACAATTGACGTCTGGGTTTCGTACAACAGTGGCAGAATGATGGACAAACCTGAGGAATTCAAGGTAAATTTGAGGATCCTGGATCTGAATCTGGACTTTGGCGTTAGCATCACAGCAAATGAAGGTATGATCTGAGTTCCTGGCGTCGCATCTGGTGCAGCCAGTACTACAGGGGGTGCCTGTAGGGGTGAATGTCGCTGGAAAGGGCGACTGTCGCTGGCCAGCGTTTTGATTATGTACATTTGCTTCCATCTGCACGAGTAGCCAAATTCCAAAGATGCACAGACCAACAGAGACAAGATTACCCCGAATCTGCCTGAATTAAGCCTGAGTTTGGTTTTTTCTGAACACGGCAGCACACTCCGTGGCTTTCGGTTTTCGACTTTCGATACATTACCGAACGGAGACCAAAGAAAAATGGATTGATTGACGTCAAATTATCAAACATTTGCAGTTCTCCACATCATGACATAAACAGAAAGAATGAACAGTGGATTGAGCAGAATGTGGTAGGATAGCTTCCTCAATTCGGCCAAGCACGAATACATGTGACCACCAACCTGTCTGGCCTGGCCCTCGTACGGCTTGGGCGCTGCAAATCAGCGGCCGAACTTGAAGCTTGGTCCTCATTTGGCTCCTGGGCTGGCCTGACCGCAGGAGGGGGGATCGACGGATCAGCCCTGGAATGTGGCTGCTGAGGGCCGTAAAAGGCTGGATCTCGATTCACCACAGGTCGTTTTCCGTCGCTCTCCACTTGTCTGTCTGGTTTCGACAGACAGTCTGTCAGGAGTACACCAATTTCGGGGTGCTTCTTCAGGAAGTCGATGAACCCCTTGGTGTATCCATGGACAAAAGATTGGGCTGGTTCCCAGTTGTTGTGACTGGAATCAAAGCCCCTCCACTCACACAGAAATTCCCATTCGCCCTTGGCGTCACGTCTAGCTTCAACAATCCTCTTGAGTTCATACTTCCCCCCTTCGATGACCCGATCAGACAAATGTTTCGCAGTCCAAAAAAGGGGTTTAACCCGATCCTTGGGGGAGGGGATCTCTCTCTTGAGGCGATCGCCCGAAACGTCAATCTCCGTGCTGACATCAACACAAATCCTCCACCTGTTCTCACCAAGACGCGCTGTAACAGCGAATGGCCCCTCCCACAAGGGAAGAAGCTTGTCATCTCCGTCCAGGGTGGTTTCGGATTTTCGAAGCCAAACTCGATCATCGACTTCAAAATTGTGGGGGTTTTTTCGGCCTTGATTCTGGACCCAAAGCCAGTCAGCTTGATGCTTCTCGATTAATTTCGAGACAGTTTTATCTGCTCGTTGGACGTCGTCCAAAAACAACGAAGCATCTTTACAGGGGCGAGGATTATTCAACGGCATGTTCCACCAACACTTCTTTCGTCCAAAGACAATTTCATTTGGAGGAAGGCCATGATACAAAGGCGTGTTGTGGTAACGGCGAAGCATGGCGAATAGAATCTCAAGCCAATGGAAATCCTTTTCACTCGCGAGCTCCTTACGAAGCATATTTATAAGTGAGCGGCCGGCTCTTTCGCCAGGCAGCGCTCGATGCGAGTGGATTTCACATCGGAGGTGGTGGATTCCAAGGCGAGCACATAATTCTCTCCACCATTCGGAGGTGAACTCTTTGCCTGAATCCGTCACCACCTCGGATGGGACGTCCCAACCTCCCATCCAGGTCTGCGCGCACCATTTGGCGGCAGCCTTGCCAGTCATCGACTCAATGTTGCAAGGCAACACCTGAATGTAGCCGGAATGACGGCACTGAATGAGGAGCACACCATTGACTTTTTTATTAGTCCAATGGCACTCTTCGTCATCGAGCTCACCGAGATAGAAGAAATCACTGGTGACTCTGTTAAAGAGGCGCTCCGGAATAGGATGAGGCCTCAGATGGCCGTGCTTCTTCGCGCTGGGGGGCGTCGAGGCAGCACATTGGGCACATCCGGCGGCTACTTTCATGCAGTGAGTATATAGCCGTGAGCCAAACAACCTATGTTTAATCATCGACCATAGTCGACGGCCATGTGCGTGGGGGGACTCCCATTTGTGCCACCAGTTTAACACTCGGGGGGCTAGGGCGTCTGGCACACACAATTTACCCTCCATCCACAGCTTCCCCCCATCCAACGAGTACTCAGAAAAAATCCCATCCCTGTGAGGATCTTTGGATTTGAGATTTCCAAAGACCTCTTTAAACATGGGATCCTGCAGGTAATCGGACGTCCAGTCACGGATGATAAGGGAATCTTTAGGCAGGGGTGGAGTTTTGGCCGGATCTCGACGCTTAATGCCCTGGATCAACCGAAATCGACTTACTCGTCGGGTATAGTCAAACCGTTTCACACTCCCTGAGGAGGAATCGGTGACTTTTTCCACGACTTTCAGCGTTTCGGTGCAGATCTCATGAGCGTGCGCCGGATCTGTGATGGCCGTGATGTCGTGACACGGCAATGCGTGCTGTTTAACAGCGCACTGCATGCATGCACGTCGAATGAGTTTCTTTTCTTCCTGATCCCATTCGATGATGACATGGCGGTCCTGCTCCGTACCATGGATGTTGGTACTTTGCAGCCCCTCTGAGGCGGGGTAAGCCAATCGGCTCAGAGCATCCGCTACCGTGTTGTGTTTTCCAGGCAAATACGACACATGGAGGTCATACAGAGAGAGAAATTCGTGCCATCTGGCCCGTCGACCAGCTGGGCTCGCGACAGTATCAATGTGTTCGGTGGCCCAATACTCCAGAGATCGATGATCCGTCAGGACCTCGACTCGATTGGTGCCAACCCACGATTGGTACTTTTTTAAAGCACAGATTATGGCGTAAGTCTCTTGCTCACGCGGCGACCATTGCATTTGGCGTGGGGCTAGCTTCCGAGACCAAAATGCAAGAGGGTAATGATCGCCGGTGGCTTCATCAACCTGTTCAAGGACAGCTCCGATCGCGTACCTAGAAGCGTCGGTTCTAATGTAGAAGGGTCGGTCAAATTGGGGCACATGCAACGTGGCGACTTCACAGAGGGCTGCCTTCAAGTGATGGAAGGCCTCCTCGCACTCGTCAGTCCACTTGACACGAACCTTTGAACCTGCCTTGCCCGCATCTCTCCCTACCTTCAATAATTCAGTGAGGGGGGCAGCAAATTTGGCATAATTCGGCACAAAAGTGTGGTAAAAATTGCAACAACCCAGGAATCCTCTCAACTCCGTGATCGTCTCAGGGCGCTTCCACTTCTGAATAGCGACGAGCTTCCCTGGACTGGGTCGTCGGGTGCCATTCTCTAGGAGAGAACCACAAAATTCGACTGATTTTAAAAATAATTTTCCCTTCTTTGGCCCACAAATCAGCTGATTGGCGTCAAGAATGTCCAAAACTTGGTTCAGCTGCTTGTCATGTAGGGCCACCAGCTCGGCTTCGGTCAGTCCCTCCCCTTCCGTCGCGATGATTATGTCATCTATGTACACACTCACGAAGGCACGAAGCTCAGGATGGGCTGAAAAAAGCACATCTTCCATCATTCTTTGAAAAAACGAAGGGGCATTCTTCAGGCCCATGGGCATGACCGTCCATTGGACTGGGCCACATGGCGTGCACAAACAGGTGAGGGGTCGGCTGTCCTTCCTCAACGGCATTTGGTGAAAGCCGTGACGGAGATCCAGCACAGAAAACAAACGACCTCTCGCCCTCTTGGCGATTTCCTCCTCAATGAGGGGCAGGGGGTGCGAATCCGCCTTGGTTTCGGCGTTGAGATTGCGAAAAATCAACCACCATTCGCCAACCATCAATAGTGTTCTGGTCTGCAGGCGGTGGCTTCGGGACTGTGAAGCGTGCACAGCACCATTCGCTGGTCATACAACCCTCAAGCCAACCAAATTCCCTGAGATTTCTCTCGATGATTTTTCTGAGGATCTCATGTTTGTGTCCATGATTTTCATAAGGGCGCTGTTTTTTTGCCTTGTACCCTTCACGAAGCTCGATGAAGGCTTCACCGAACTGTCCACGGACAGGGGGGTCTTTGATCAACTTTCCTGAAAGGGTTCTGTCCTTCCGTTCCTCAAAAATCTTTTCTCTTGACTTGGAACACAATTCAGTGTCCACCTGATCGCCAGGAATTACTGTCGAAAAAACTTTGGCGACTTCTTCGGCTTTGGCAGGAAGAATCTTCTTACGGATGTCCCTAAACAGGTCCGTATCAACTGCCTCTTGAAGATAGGTGGGTCGTGTGTCGAAATCCCAGAGATTCTCTTCGTGATCCAGCTCCTCGAAAGGATCCATGAAAACTTCCACAGGGGGTTTTTCATAAAAAACTCTGAATTTGCGGCGCGATTTGGAATTTTTCTTCGCCCGTGCACTGAAGATTCTTTTCGATGTCGATCGTATTGGGGAAGAGAGAGCCGAGGCGGATCCATTGGACGTTGGATCACCTTGGGTATCTGACGGACAAAAATCAGAAAAAATAGATTCATCATCAGTACCACGCTCAACCTCAGATTCTGACCCAACACAAGAATCAGTACCAGAATCAGCAGAATTAGAGTCAGAAAGCTTTCCATTCACCAGGAATGCAAGCGAACTCCAGGACTGCTGTGGCAGGGGACCTGTGTCGTCCCTGGCATACAGCTTAATCTTCCTGGGAAGTTCGATGTAATCTACACAAATGTCTTGTAATTCCTGAAACCAAGGCTTGTCGTCCCACAAGGGCACAACTAAAATTGCCTGGGTTTTATCTTGCTTGATTTTGTGGATGACCTGCTGGATTAAGTGAGACGGAGGATTAATCCACAACTTCTTGTCCCATTTATGGGTCCAAGCGTCGCTAAAGTGCTTGTCGAAGCGCTTGTTCATACGGTTAGCAAAGGCATCATACTGTGGCCAAAAGGAATGGTGTTCATGAAAATATTCACAAATTGCATCGCGCCATTTGTCGACAACTCTGTAGGATGAAGAGTGCCAGCGCGAAGGGCGTCGTGGCTGGGAGTCCCTACGAAGACATTCTAACTCTTGGGAGTAATCGGCACTCCCATTCACCTCTGCAATGGTGACATCTTCACCAAATTTTGGTGTCACCTTTTGCTTCAAAAATTCTTCTGCACTTTTGAACCCTGCGTGCAAAAAACGAAATTCAGGACGCTCCAAGGGACCTGACTCCAGCAAAAAACAACGACGATGACCTACGGGCGCTACCCTGTTCTTGCGAAGCCAAGGATGGCCCAAGTAAAGGTCATACTTTATGTCGGCACGATAGAAGTAGTCATCCTTAAGGACAACTTCTTCCACATTTTGCTCTTCCCAAAGGTCTTGAGCGACCAAATGAGTTGATATATAACAACCGCGTTGCCCACCTGCGAGAGAATGTCCAGAAACTCCCTCGAGGGTAACAGGATGAGGCGATTCAAACACGCAGTCGTCGGGTAAGAATGAATTGGATTGGAGATTTACCTCTGATCCATTGTCACACAAACAAGTGGCGAGATGGAAATTTCCCTTGCAATCAGAGACCCACAGCTTTGTGACAAACTGACGGGCCCTGTGCTTGGACTGTACACCAACCTCGTCCACTACAACAGAAGGATCCGCTGCCGGATCCAAGGGAGAGGAGACAAGCGACCCTACATCAAGTAATGGTCGATCTGGAATCTGGGGATCATGCCTGAAATCGCCTGGGGAGGGGCGATTTTCGTGGCTCCCCTAGGCGTTCTGACCTCCAGCGGCTGCGTTAACATTGTGAACACAGCCTGATTCGTCGATCCACTCATCTTGGAACGGATCATCTGCTGGATTCAGGGCATTTTCGACATAATCTCGATCCGCATCGGACACCTGATCTGCACCTGAGACCTGATCCACACGATGGTTGCCCTTTCCACGTCCACGGCCACGGCCGCCGGATGATGGACCACCACCGTCGCCACGCCCTCTGCCCTTACCAGAGAAAGGGGTTCCTGAAGGATTTCCCTTACCTTTACCCTGTGATCCTGGAGCATTTCCTTTGTTTGTACCGGATTGAGGGGTTTGGCCTGGATTTCGATTTCCGCCTCCGGCGTTGCCATTGGGACTTGTCTGGCCGTTCGGCTGTCCACCGGAGCCGGATGGAGTCCGATTTCCTTTGCCTTGGGACCCGCCAGGGCCTCCAGTATTTTTGTTTCCACCGGAGGGGGTCGGATTACCCTTTCCCCCCTTTGCACCATGCACCTGTCTGTCATTCCTGTCTGAATTCTGCGAATTACTGACATTTTCACCAATCACCTTGTGATCGTAAGCAGACCATCGGTGATTACCAGTAGAATGCGTCTTAGCTCGGTTCGTAGAACCTAAAAGAAGGCAGATGCTACAATGATCCTGAACATTCCGGGTGTCATTCACCTTTTTGTTGCCCTTTTGGGCCCCATTTTGGGTGTTTTGCTGGGTATTCTTGTTTCCCCCAAGACCCTCATGGAAATTTTGATTGGCGGCGTCAGCGAGCCGCTCAACCTCTTCCCACAGTTCCTGCGGGGTGAACGAAAACACCCAGTTCCTGGCCTTCAGGCGATGGCCATGGAAACTTACTCCCCTATTGAGGACTTGGACAAACAAGTCCCGATCCTCGTGTTCATTAAACTTGATTTTCCACGTGTTTTCAGTGAATTTCACCTTGGTAAACGACGTGGGGGAACACTTTTGAAGTGATTCCCTGACGGAGAACCTGTTGGCCGAGGCATCGAAGCCATCGACCTCCGCCCACCAGGTCTTAACCTTTTCTTCGGATTGTTTATTCCGAAGGGTGGCGGCAGTTTCGGAGGGGATCTCGTCAAAAATCAGATTTTTCAGCTCGGCACTAGAAAATGTTTCGCCTGAATGTTCAGATTCTTCCACTAAGTTCCAGAAGCGCTGTCTCTTGTCTTGCACTTCGTGCAAGATTAATCGCGAGAATGAAGGAAAATTCTTCAACATCTGGTGGTAATGGTCCTCTGGCAGTCGGGATCCACGTACCTCCAACCGTTCCCACACCTCATCAAAGGTAAGGGGGGAACTTGAATCCTCACGATCACTCCAGGTCCTGAGCCAAGTGTTGGCCGGCGCTCCCTCAAGGCAGTCCAAGAGGGCCATCAGGAACTGATCATCTTGAAGTTTTTGGGTCTTAACCCACAGTTTAAATTCCCGTTGGAACTGAGGCCAACGTCTGGGGTTTCCATTATACTTCGGTTGCTTGGCAACCTGGCGAAGTCGCAATGATGTAGGATTAAGGCGTGAATCCAGCCCAACACCGGCCGTAATGGCAGACACCTTGGCGGCATCATTAGCCACACCAGCTCCGGCGAGGGTCTGGGCGAGCAACATCTGGGCTATTCCATTGGAATCAACAGCAGGAAGGGCAGTACGGGAGGCAGTTCGCTTGGCATTCTGAGCCTCAGTCCTAGCCTTCGCCGACCTACTCTGAGATCGAGAGATTGTAACCCTTTCCTTTAGCTTAGTCCTGCTGATCCTTGCATCGGTGGTCTTAGAGTCCACCGAAGGAGCAATCGAAAAAATTTCTGTCGCCTCCTCCGACGGTTCTGTTGTTTGTTCCACCGATGATGCGCCCTCAGACCGCATGTGTGCCTTGAAAACATCTTTAATTCCCAGCGTCTGAATGATGAGTTGCATTTGATCTTTGAGCAATTGGAGCTCAGTATCTCGCTGTAATCTGCAAGAGCAGTCGGCAGGACAGTACATACCGTGTCCTGAAGGGCCTGAGCAGGCTGTCGGACCGCTAATCTCAGTGGTTCGCAGCCAGGAGTCCACTTGGGGAGCTCCTTCAGTCCTAATTTCTAGGCTTGCCTGCCTGGCTGCCTCTAAAATTCCTTCCTCAACCGCGGCGGCTAGATCGTCGCGGATGGAAACAGAGGGATGAGGGGCGGAGGGCCCGGCAACAGGTGCCTTGGTCTTCTCCTTCGGGAAGGGGCTTGCCTCCCAGATCTGCAAAAAAATGGCAAAAGAGTCATCTTCTTGAGAACACCACCACATCCTGGTATTAATTTCTTCTTGAAGGAGGAAAAAATATTCGAATAAAAAATCAGAGGCGATTCTTTCTTGTCCTATCAGCTTAGACGTGGCTAATAGACAAAGGGCCTCAAGCGCCTCAAGGTTACGGGTCACTTCTGGAGACAAATGGTTGTCCCATTGTGCCCAAGAGGCTGGTCGATTATAGGTAGGTACCTCACCTGGACCACCCATCTCAATGTCGTCAATGTCGGCGTCGATGGTCTCAAAATGTGGACATTGGTAAGGAGTATTAGTACCTGCCAGGTCCGTAAGCTCCACCGGAGCGTTGCCATCGGCGTAGGCTGGGAGATTCCAGCTGCTTGATGGCCAATTTCGACTGGGATCTTGATTGTAATCTGGGCCTCCACAGCTGCTGATTTGTGCCCTTCTTGGGCAATTTGGGCTTGCGAGAGGCGTTCCTCTCAAGGCCTCGTTTGCACAGCACCACGGCAGCGTAATCGTTACGTCTCCGGAGGTGGCGGGGTCTACGGGGCCGTACTGGGGAGCTAGCTGTGGTTGGGACACCAAAGGAACAACATTCAGGTAGCCTCTGCTACCATGAAAGTGCTGCCCTGGGTCGTTGAGGGTGCCGGAGGGCTCGGGGCCGGCAAGACCAGTGGGGCAGGCACAGGAGGAGTCTCCCTGGATGTTGTTATTGGGGGTAGAACCGGATACTCGAACACCAACGGAGGCGAGAGCAGCAACAACAGAAGCAAGGTCCATGCTGTTTGTGGTCCGGCAGAAAATCCCAGTCTATGAAGAAAATTGAGGCGGATTATTCTAAATACATCTGAGTGTCCAAAACTGTCTGAAAAGATTTAAATAATCCAATTATGTAAAAATGTCTGGCCGATCTGGCCCGCGAGCGCGCGTCAGCGGCAAATGGCTATTCCAGCTAAAATAGCGGAACGCGGCGGATTTACGGGAAATGGACCGCGGAATCAAATCCGGCATATCAGAAATATATAGGAAATATCCTGAGACTGAGCTGCGAGGCGGCGATTCCGCCGAAGCAAAGAAAATGACCAAAATGTAGCCAATCTGGGCAGAATGTCTGAAAATCTGAGCAGATGGGGCTAGCCGCACTTACAACACCGTGAAGATCCGCTTTTTCTGTTGTTTTTAGAGGATGGTGTCGATCAGGGGAAGTGAGTACGAGTCGTGCTCGGTTTGCTCGTTGAAACCCCTGAAATCCACCACCAACCTCCACTCGCCCTTCTCCTTCTTGGGCAGGATGAAGGCTGGGCTGGCCCACTCACTGTCGGAGGGTTCGATCCATCCCCGCTCAATGAACTCGGCCAACAACTTCTTCATGGTCTCGGCCCGATCGCCCTGAAGTTGGTACTCCCGATGACGATAGATCTTGGGGTTCGGCTTCAGCTTGATCCTCGCTGTACCAAACCTCCCACGATCTGGAGGGTTCTTGTTGGCGACGCCACTGAATAGCCGCGGATAGGCATTGATTAGCCTCTCCTTCAGCTCGGCGACCTTCGGGTTCTCCTGGGCCTCTTCAGCCGCTTGCTTCGGTATCGATACAACCGACCGCACTGCGGTATAGGCCTCTTCCGGGTCCGAATCGGACTTCTCCTCGTCCGATATGCCGTCTTCATTGTCGTGGGGTGCACTTCCCACCGATAATCTTCGGAAATTTGCGGCGTCGGGCTGGTTCTTGTCGCTATCGGCCCCCATTCTTGGAAAATCCCAAGTCGGCGGGTCCGACCCAACCGGACCATCATATTGGTCCGCGATGTGATCCATGACCCTCGCCACGAACTCATCCTTCTCGTATTTGCCGGTGACCAACATCTTGTCATCCCACCAATGCAGAGATGTGACTATGGCCCGCCTCTTCTTGGCTGCCACACGGTCGTGCATCCCCATCCGCATGTAGTTGACGACGTCGTCGATCTTGGCGCAGGACAGGACGTCAATACCATCAATAGGCTGATCCGTCCCCGCCTTGGGCTCAAACATGACCTTCATGGGCACCGGCTCCACCCTACGGATGAATGCTTCATCACCCGTGGGCTGGGCTTGAGCCCCATCCACCAGGAAAGCCTTGGTACCCCACGCCTGACCCGGGGAGGGCATTGATACACCCTTGGCGTCGATGAACAGCTCCTCCTCTGGCCCGAATGACATCTCGTTCAGGGTGATGGAGTCCAGCGTCGACTTGAGATCTTCCAGCGGACATGGGGTGGATCCTATGCCGGTTATGACCAGCATCCCCTTTGCCCTATCCGCGACGATCTTCTCCACCATACGTCTGGTATTGTCCAGGGAGCCATGCCAATACATGGGCCCCCACTCCTTCAAACCCCAATGCCTATACCAGGCTGAGTCTCCTCGATGCCAATGCCTCCTACACTTCCGCAAAAGTGGGGCATCCCGGGAAGCGAAGACGTCCGTCTCGGGCGCTTCGGCTCCCAGCGTCTGGATCATCCTGTCATACACCTGCGGCGCCATTCCATACTCCGTGAGCTGAACTCCGCGGTCTCCTCTGGACTTGGCACCCACAGCTTGCACCGCTCGGACGATCTGATCCTCTTCCTCAGCATTCCATTGGGATGATCCGCATGCATAGTCCGTGGACAGCCATGTGAGGCATTCATCATCCTCCCGGACCAGCGTTGCACGACGGGGAAGGGCTCCAATGGCGTTGGCCACCATGAAGTCATACCCCATGATCATATCCCAATCTGTAATGTTGGCGACATAGAAGTTCCCGGATAGAGTGCTTCTCTTCGCCAGATCAGGGCGGTTCAAGCGCTCATGTTCCCAGAATTCCATACTGATAGTGGCCTCATGGGTGCCACCACCCATGATCTCTCCATCGGCCACCTTCAGGCGTACCGGTCTACGGCTGGGCTGCAGGGATTCCTCCTTGAACAACCCTCTCCAGGCCAGGCTCACCTGCGCACCCGTATCCACCAAAACATCCACCACCAACTCCTCTTGTCCGCACCGTACACGCACCTTCAAGTGCAACTGCCGCTCGTCACCATGCGGTGTATGGACGACTCTCACGGCATGCAACTCTAGTACGTCCGGGTGCATCAGGACTTCGAGGGTATGGTCACGGATGGTGTAGATCTTGGGCTGGTCCTGCCCGTCCACGGGGCTCTCCGTGGTCGCTCCTTCCTTCTTGCCACGTCCCTTGCCCACATAAACTTCCCTTGGCAGGGCGCTCCAGGGGTCCGGAGTGGCGAAACTCAGTGGTTTTGGCTCTTCTGGAGCCTTCTTCGGCACCCGATGTGCCTTTGCTTTCTCTGGGATTCCACTGTTTTTCGGAGGAGAGACCTCCGAGGTCCCACTCCCGTGGGGGCTCCTCTAGACTTGACTTCCCGCAGCCCCTTCCGGCTGCGATCCGCTCAGACTTTGTCCACCATGTTGTTGGGCTTTGAGTTCCTCCAACGTCCTCAACATGTCCTCAGCCACCTCCTCGATCGACCATACTCGTCGGTCTTGGCCAGGTCCACCACCATAGCCTCTTCCTCCGCCTTTCCCTTGGCCTTTGCCTTGGCCTTTTCCCCCGTCTCCGCCCTGCGCCTTCCAATCGGCAGTCCGATGCTCCTTGGGCTTCTTCTCGGGGTGGGTGGCGAAGTAGGCCTTCTTGTCCGCCTCATACACCTTGCACTGACGGTGGTCGTGTGCATGGTTGTTTCCCTTGCCATGACAGACCCAGCACCCGTCCTGCTGAGACCTGTACTCCCCGAACGAGAGCGGTGGGTTCCCGATCCTCCTTGGCTCTTTGCCCTTCTTGGGTCACACTTGGTTCCATCTGTACCGATCCTGCCCATGTTCCCTCACGTTGTGCGCCACAAACGCGAAGAAATGGGCCTCCTCGTGATCATCCCGGGACCCGGTCCAGTGGTCTTGGCCACTTCCACTACCATCCTCCGCGGAGTTGGCCGTGTCCTCCTGGATCTTCCGATGATGGCGGTCTTCTCGGTGGCCTCGTTGTCCATGGCCTTGTCGATCCTGCACGTGGGCCTGGTTCTTCGCATTGAGCTTCAACTCCATTATCCCGGCGTGGGTGTCCTCTGATGCCATGATCCGTACGGCCACGCGCTTCTTTGCTCTCTTCTTCTCCTCATCCTCCACTCTTCTCTTCCAATGCCCGGGGAGGACGTCCTTCAGCAGGTGTCGGATCTCGCTGGCCTCGTTCCAGTCCTCCACCAGCTTGAGGCTTCTTCGGTACTTGCGGATGTACCGATTCCATTCTCGGACCCTCAGTTCCCCGCGCTCCAGCGGCAGCGGAATGGACCACAAATCCTCCAACTTCCGGTTGGGGGCGTCCACTCGCTCTTCGTCCTCCAGCCACTGGAGGCAGGCCTGCTCCGTCTGGATCAATCCCTCGCGGATCTGAGCCCTGAGCTCCTCCTTCAGGTCCTGCGCCAGCCTGTGTGGGAATGTCCGACATACCCACTTATCCCTTGGCGCTCCCCGCATCTCACCGACGACCTCCTCGGCGAAGTCCTCCCAATCCAGGATGAAGTCGTCCAGGTTGGAGGGGTTGCCATTATAGTAGCGGATTTTGATTCCCCTGAGGTCGTCAATCCTGATGGCGTCTCCGACGTCCGCAGCCACCACTCCACCAACACGGATACCACCTGTGGCCGGGGGGTGTGAGTACACTCCCCGTACATCCCTCTCCTCCATGGAGTGCGGTCCAGTTGGGCCTGAACCCATGGGGTTTGGAATGCGGGAAGGACTTGCTCCACCAGCTGTCCATATCCCCGTAGCAGGGTCCTTCGCCCACAGGTTTCCGCCTGGATGGCCTCGACCATGTCCGTCGGCGCTTCCCATGGTTCGCCCCTGCATGGTCTGGCTCTGGATCTCCTCTTCCGCATAAACTGCATGGGCAGTCGTAGTGGTCGGTAGATCCTGGGCGGCATGGGACATCTGTACCGTCAGGCTCCTCGGATCCGTGGTTACGTGCCCTTCCCGCATGGACCCGGCCGGTGCCGTGTGTTCCCCGAGCATTGTGGATTCGCTGAACATGGGAACAAACGGCAGCGCACCCGGGTCAACAGGCGGAGGCGCGTAGGGTGCCTCTGCCGGGTCGCCCATGGGTTTATCCATGGCGCTCCGGAGGGTCTTAACCCGCTCCACCAGCTCTGCCGCTGCTGGCTTTGCCGGGAGCTCCGGACCCGAGGTGAGGGGCTGTCGCTCCTCTAACCTTTTCAGGCGTCCCGACATGTCCTCCACTAGGTGGAGGAGGCTGTCCACCACTCGATGCTGCTTCTGCAGGGCCAGCTCCAGATTCTCCCCGTACCGGTCCCGATCCGCTCGCAGCTCCGCCATGTCTCTCTCCGCGGCCGACTGGTCATCCAGGATCCCGGCGACGTCCTCCTCTAGGCCGTCCTTCGCGTTTTCCAGGCGGTCGAGGCGATGCACGATGGCGTCCATCCCCATCTTTGGGTACTTGCCCATGAGGAAGGACACGTGCTCGCAGTGGCACTCAGCGTGCTTTCCACCTGATCCGGCGCATCCCACGGTTCCGGGCGCCTCGGACTCCTCCGCCATGGGTGTGTCGCCCATGCTATCCCGCGTTGGCTCCGTGTGCCGGGCCACAGGCGCCGTTCTGGCTCTGGCGGGCCTCTCCAACGCCTCGGCGTCATGCTCCAGGCTGGGCTCGGGGGCCGTGTTCGCCCTTGTGGACGGTCTGGCCATCTCCTCCGACTCCGAGGGTTGCTCATAAGCTGTCCGATAGCCCTCGGAGTGCCCCTCGGAGTCTGCCGCTGACCACAGCCTGACCGGGCTGGAATCCGTATCCATAGCCCCGGCGTCCCCTGCCGCGGGCTTGGGTGACCCGCGCTTCCGGTAGCGCCGGGCCTGTCCTCAACTGCTGCCTGAATGGCAGGTCTCCTCAGAGTCCTCCGCGGCGGAGCGGAGGTTGCATGCCTTACGGCAGCGACGCTCACACATGGAGACCAGCTCCTCCATGTCAAGTCCTCCTCTTCCCGAACGTCGTACTTCTCTTCCGGCTTCAACTTCCGGAGTTCGCCATGCTCCTGAGCGTCTCGACTCTTCTCTGTCTCCAATCTCCGGCGTGGTCTCCACCGAGTCCACAATACGCACCCGGGGCGTACTTGGGCAGGGCTCATAGGGGCCCAAGTCCCCGGGTCGGCGATAGGTAGGGGCAGCAGGTACGCCTCTGCTACCATAAAGAAGGTCCCTACCATGACCGGCCCCTGCTGTGCCCCTTCCGCCTGTCACCCCTGCTGACTTGCTCCTGATCAGCGATTGCATTTCTTAAAATCCAGGGTCCAAAATCCAAAAATATAGAAAATGTAATCCTCCTTCAACCCTGAACAGCAACCAGATCCCACAAATACAGCAATAACCCAATCCACACTGCGGGCTTCCGTTCAGCACACCGGTTGTCTCACGGTGGCGGGCATGTACAAGAATTGCACCAAAGAGGAAAGCCCTGAAATTGGCATATGAACACAAATAAAGCAAGGTTGGGGAAAGAGGTAAACATACACATTCACAGCCATAAACCCCTCATTCCCTGTACTCAAGACCTTCCCTTGACTCACCAACATATTGCCCTGAACCAGGTCAAATGAGATGGCTGAATGCCATGTGTCAAAAGTCACTACATAAACCCCAAAAATGTGTTCGCTCCCAAGCCTCTAAATCCTAGCCCAATAGGGGAGGTGGCGTGTCATGGCCTAGATTGGCACTCAGGACCATGCCCTACCCTGACATAACCTTGGTTGGACTTGGAGTCGATTGGTCTTAGAGAACTGCCCCATGAAGATGACCTCACAACATGGCAAAATCAGGCAAATCACACCATTATGCCCAAAAGTCAATTATATGCTCAAAAATGCATACGGCAAATGTTCATATGCTCCATGCATGTGTCAAACCGGAAAGTAATATACAAGGGCGATATAGACCAAAGGTCCATGCCGGGGAATATACCATCATTGGCTCCAAAACCCCTCCGGTTATGTACATGACATGCTTCACAAGTCAACTCATGAATTTGAGACCTAATTTTGTGAGGCCTCGTGTGCCAAGCCAAAGTGACCACCTGATTCGGCATATGGTGAGGTACAACACCGAAGCATATGCCAACATATAAGCAACATACCATAGTTCACGGATCCCTAGGCACTTTACTGTTAGCCGACCAGTTGAGCACATAAAATACAAAAATGAGCATAAAATGAGGTCAAAAACATGCAAATAATGCCAAATTCAAGATAATTACAATAGTATATAACTTCGCTCACCCATGGTATCAACATATGATTCAAAACACAATTGCTCGGGACCATTTGCAAACAATCCCCCCACTTCGATCCCCACATGGACGCATAGGGACACCTTCGAACCTCCTCCCAACATGCACCATGAAAATGGGAAAATTGATAGTGGCGCTTGTGGGTTGCTCCGTAAGCCCTCCCACATGCACTATATGAGCGGTAGACTTAGTCTGGCGCTATGGAGTTCACCATTGGGACATGGGCGAAGCCCTTGCCACGTATGACTCCATATATCTTCCTACAAACGGAGATATAGAACATGGGCGTGAGCATATCGAAGCACATACCATGCATATAACACATACCCTCAAAAAGTGGCTCCCACCATGATATGCCATGCCCCTCCATGGACATAACTTCACGTTAAAAATAGGTAGGAACCCAAGGAAAGTTGCTATGCAACCCCAACACTCATGCGGTACACTCGAAAGTCGCAATAAAATATTCGGTTGCACGGTCCGAAGAGTTATATATCACTTTCTACCCTCTTGACCATTATCCCTTGCTATACCGGGCATGTGTACACACCAAAGGCGTTTGATGCTTCCTAAATTAAGTTGAGACCAAGGCGGTTCCAACCAAATTCTCGATATTGATATTCCTCGCCGTGAGCCGGAGATATGATTCTTCAAAGTGGTCTCACCAATCACTTTTGTTTCGACTATAACTCCAAGCAAAATGAAGGGCACAACAAAAAGAAAGTTGATTCGTGATCCGGGAAAAATGTATGACCACTCGAGATTCATCATATCGAGTGCGGCGATGTCGAAGTCGAAAATCCGATTCTGGAAGTCTGAAAAAATCGGATTAATTTTGCGAGTGTATAATATGAAAATTGCAGAAGCAACGAACCCTTTACTGATGAAATCTGACCCTTCATCGGGGTTTCCGCCAAAATATGTGTAAATAACAGTTAACCAATCGGGCACCGCAAAAACGCGAGCCAACTGACAGTCGCCGATACATTGACAATCAGAACAAAAGGCTGAAAAATTACGGAAACATTATGATAAAAAAACCTGTTGATTCCTGATATTCTGATATATAAATCTCCGCTGGCGGCGCCTCGGTACTGAATATGGCCGCTCATAGCTGGAATGGCCAAACCTATCACACTATCACATCAGGTTAGGTCAGGTGGATGGAAGAGTATGATATCAGCCAATGGCTGCTTGCCGGCACATAGATACACACCCCAAGTGACCCAAAGATGGCCACGGGGGTCCGAACCGGCTTCACAAGTTCCGGGGCGCTCGAGTCCAAGCTATTCGAGAGGAAACCCTCGAGGAATGGATGGTGGTCCCCGTAGAGCTAGTCAGGTCGGTGTTAACAGAGGACTGGTCCAATGACTATGCGGCATCCGAGCACTGGAGCAGGTACTGGAATGCCGTCAGCGCCCCGTCGGACGACGAATGGCCTGAGGGCTTGACCGAGGATGGGGATAAATTATTCCTCAAGGACAAGCTATTGGTCCCTGAGAACCGAATGGAGGAGCTCATTGACCACGGGCATAACGCCCAGCTCATGCATCCTGGTCGGGACAAGATGCAGCAGGACCTGGAGTGGCGCTTCAAGTTCCCACCGGGGTACTACGCCCTCCTGGACAAGTACTGCAGCGACTGCGCCGTGTGTCGGGCCACGAAGAGCCCCAACCACTCCACAGCGGGCAACCCGGTGTATGCGGCTATACCGGAGGCCCCTATGCGGTCCGTGGCCATGGATGTATTCGCCATGCCGGAGGTCACTGTGGAAGGAGAGACCTACGACTGTGTCATCCTGGCCCTGGATAGGCACAGCGGGTATGTCGTGGCGGTCGCTGGCAAGAAGTCCAAGAAGAAGAACAAGAAGGACAAGCATGGAGTGGGTCTGCAGGCCAAGACCGTCGCTAATGCCATGATCAGGCATTGGCTGACGATTTTTGATGTCCCAGCTGTCATCTGCAGCGATGGGGGCAGTCAATTTGTGGGGACGTGGTTCAAGACAATGTGCAAGAACATAGGCATTGGGCACGCCAAGACCGTGGCGTACCACAGCCGGTCAAATGGCCAGGCTGAGGTGGCCGGGCGGCAGATGTTCGAAAAGTTCCGCCAGCTGCACATTGACGAACCGGGCCAGAATTGGTACACTTCGCTGTGGAGAGTGCTCCAGACGTACCACGACCTTCCGGGACCCACTGGACTGTCGCCCCATCGCATCCTGTTCCTACGGGATCGAGTGTCACGCACTCTCCCGTGGTTGAACCATGGCAAAGTGGCCCGGGATGCGAACGCTATGATGGCTGAGGCGGACGACACAGCGGCCAAGGTGTGCAAAGCACTTCAGGACGAGCATGAGAAGAGGGCCAAGTATTTCAAGCAGGGAAAAGTCCAGAAGTATGCCCTCAGAGATACCGTATGGGTGGAGCGGCACCACAAGGATGTCCTGTCCAGGCATCGGCAGGCGTCTTGGTATGTGCCGGGGGTAATCTTTCGGAAGGTCAGGCAGGATGTGTATGCGGTGCGTGTGGGGGATAACAAGATCCTGGACCGCGACCATACCCAGCTTCATCCCCGCGCACCAGACCCCAGCGGACGTCCCGTCACCTTCGAGTTCACAGCCGGCAATGTGGACTCGGATGAGGAGGGTGAGGACGACGACTTCACCGCCGAGAGGATCCTGACGGACAAGCCAGACCCGGGGACGCCTGGGGTGAGGCTTTATCAAGTCCCGTTGGAAGGGATTTGCTGCATCCAGAGATTCGTGGGAACCTCCGAGCAGTTTCGTTCCAAGGTATACCACGGTATGGATGGAGTATCTAAGGAGGAAGAACATTTCCTTGGATGTAAAGGACGTGTTGGTCCATTTGGTGGCTGCTACAGCACCGTAATGGATCCCCCTTGGTATTTATGTTTGTCTTTGTGCTTGGGAGACGGGTGAGGACGTTCATCCGGAGATTTTTGGGCCTTGATTGGCCATATACCCCCTTCACTCGATCTCCACATATATATTTCATTGTGGTATACGTATTTAGGTCGACCGACGACGTTTCTCTATCTTTGATCCCCTTGGTCCATGTTGTAGATCAAGAGGAGACCGGATATGGCGGAGGGCACCATTTTTGAGTGTCCTCACCCCTCCCTTGGGGCATGGGGGACGCCTACGTCGTATGTGGGGCCTCCATGTGTCCTTGGGACATGGGGGGGGGGGGTTGGAGCCCATCGGGGTCCTCCCGTCCTCTCTTCAATGACTTCGGAGCGGATACAACGCTCTGAGAAGGGGGGTGAAGCCGGTTCGGACCCCCGTGGCCATCTTTGGGTCACTTGGGGTGTGTATCTATGTGCCGGCAAGCCGCCTTTGGCTGATATCATACTCTCCCATCCACCTGACCTAACCTGATGTGATAGTGTGATAGGTTTGGCCATTCCAGCTATGAGCGGCCATATTCAATACCGAGGCGCCGCCGGCTGAGATTTATATATCAAAATATCAGGAATCAACAGGGTTCTTTTATCATAATGTTTCTGTAATTTTTCAGCCTTTTGTTCTGATTGTCAATGTATCAGCGACTGTCAGTTGGCTCGCGTTTTTGCGGTAACCGATTGGTTAACTGTTATTTACAGATATTTTAGCGGAAACCCCGATGAAGGGTTAAGTTTCATCAGAAAAGGGTTCGTTGCTTCCGCAATTTTCATGTTATACACTCGCAAAATTAATCCGAATTTTTCAGACATTCAGTATCGGATTTTCGACTTCGAGGTCGCCGCACTTGATATGATGAATTTCGAGTGGTCCTATATTTTTCCCCGATCACGAATCAACCTTCCTTTTGTTGTCTCCTTCATTTTTCTTGGAGATATAGGCGAAACAAAATTGATTTGTGAGGCCACTTCGAAAGGTCATATCTCCGGCTCACTGCGAGGAGTTCCAATTTTGAGATATGGGCTAGAATCGCCTTGGTCCCAACTCAATTTAGGAAGCGTCAAAGGCCTTTGGTGTGTACACATGCCCGGTGTAGCAAGGGATAATGGTCAAGAGGGTAGAAAGTGATTTATAACTCTTGGACCATGCAACCGAATATTTTTATGCGACTATCAAGTGTACCGCATGAGTGTAGGGGTTGCATAGATACTTTCTTTGGGTTCCTACGTATTTTTAACGTGAAGTCATGTTCATGGAGGGGCATGGCATACCATGGTGGGAGCCACTTTTTGAGGGTATGTGCTATATGCATGGTATGTGCTTCGCTATGCTCACGCCCATGTTATATATCTCCGTTTGTAGGAAGATATATGGAGTCATACGTGGCAAGGGCTTCGCCCATGTCCCAATGGTGAGCTCCATAGCGCTAGACTATGTCTACCGCACATATAGTGCATGTGGGAAGGTTTACGGAGCAACCCACAAGTGCCACTATCAATTTTCCCATTTTCATGGTGCGTGTTGGGAGGAGGTTCGAAGGTGTCCCCATGCGTCCATGTAGGGATCCAAGTGGGGGGATTGTTTGCAAATGGTCCAAAGCAATTGTGTTTTGAACCATATGTTGATACCATGGGTGAGCGAAGTTATATACTATTGTGATTACTTTGAGTTCGGCAATATTTGCATGTTTTTGACCTCATTTTGTGCTCATTTTTGTATTTTATGTGCTCAACTGGTCGGCTAACAGTAAAGTGCCTAGACTCCGTGTACTATGGTATGTTGCTTATATGTTGGCATATGCTTCGGTGTTGCACCTCACCATATGCTGGATCACGTGGTCACTTTGGCGTGGCACACAAGGCCTCACAAAATTAGGTCTCAAATTCGTGAGTTGACTTGTGAAGCATGGCATGTGTATATCCGGAGGGGTTTGGAAGCCAATGTTGGGATATTCTTGGGCATGGACCTTTGGTCTATATCACCCTTGTATATTACTTTCCGGTTTAACACATGCATGGAGCATATGAACATTTGCCGTATGCATTTTTGAGTATATAATTGAATTTTGGGCACTATGGTGTGATTTGCCTAATTTTGCTATGTTGTGAGGTCATCTTCATGGGGCAATTCTCCAAGCCCAATCGACTCCAAGTTCAACCAAAGTTATTTCAGGGTAGGGCATGGTCCTGAGTGCGACTCTAGGCCATGACAGGCCACCTCCCCTATTGGGCTAGGATTTAGAGGCTTGGGAGCGAACACATTTTTGGGGTTTGTGTAGTGACTTTTGACACATGGCATTTAGCCATCCTATTTGACTGGGTTCAGGGCATCATGTTGGCAAGTCAAGGGAAGGTCCTGAGTCCAGGGAATGAGGGGTCTATGGCTGTGATTGTGTACGTTTCCATCTTTCCCCAATGTTGCTTGATTTCTGTTCATATGCCAATTTCAGGGCTTCTTTTTCCATTATTCTATTGGTGCAATTCTATGTACATGCCCAACGCCCGTGTCTCCGTGTGCACCGTGAGACGGCCAGCGTGTTGAAAGGAGTTGTTGAGTGTCAACGCGGGACCTCAAACACCCTTGGAAGCCCTCAGTGTGGATTGTTTGGATTGGAGCTATTGTACTTTGGAGTTGGTTGTTGCCAGGGATCAGGATCTGTGTGAAGGAGCCATATTTTACTATTTTTTGTGGGAAATTGTGCAGGATAGGGCAAGATCATGCAGAACCTGGTGAGAAGCAAGACCATAGGAGTGACAGGCAATGGTGGAAGGGGTACAGCAGGGGCCGGTCCTGGTAGGGACCTTCTTTACCACATGGTTCTGTACCGGTGGTCATAATAACCAGCGGCTGCGCCAGGGAACCGCACTGTGTTTTTTGGGGCGCCTGCGGAAACAAGCACCGTGCTCTGTCCAATGCATAATCAAACACCTTTCAATCGTAAATGGATGGCCAGTGGATCCACCGAAGGCCAAACCTTTTCGGTGTGCACTAGAAATCGCTGATCGCACTAGGACACAAGCAAACGGTCGCCGATCACCCAACGCTACGCAAAGTAAGCTGAATAAGGCGCTCGGCTAAATTTCCAAGCGAACCCACACCCGGGGGTGGTCTGGACCACAGTAAACAAGAAAGCAAAATGAATAACCAAATCGACCGACACGGCAAACCAAGGTGAGGGCAACCTGGACGCTAACGACGGTACATAACGGCAGACACATAAAAAAAATACACTAGTACACTGATGGGACTAGGTAAGAAACTTGACTGGTATGACAGCGTACCCAACGTAGGCAATGTAACTAAACCAAGTACAAACGTAGTACGACTGTACGCATACATTATTTCAAAAAAATCATACAATCCACAAACAGACCTAAACCAGTGAATATGGCGTCTCACAGCCATCCAGATACATTGAGTTGTATCTTACCTTGAGTTCTAGGTATGCGGTAGTAAAGCTAACTACATGCGTATCATCGCAAGAACTGTGCATCATCTAATCAAAATACACCTGTGGACTCGAGGTTTGCTCGTACTCACCTACGCAAGAGTGAACGCAAACTCCTCCACACACGAGTGTACTCCACACGTGCCAGCACATATCCACGCACGCACCGAGAAGTGGCATTCCAGCCCACATTCTCACACCCGTGCTCGTACACACACAAATGAACACCACGCGTCAGTTGCTCAACCATAAAGACGTACGCATGAAGGCAAGCACTCACAACCGGCAAACGCATCATCAAACCTACCACTTTTGCGGCTTGAACACGGCGGTAGCTTAGCCGTACATCGGCGATGACCACGGCTCTCATGAGACGATGAAGCAAGAGAAGGGGTAAATTCATGAACCCAAGCACGAGGCAAATTTTTGGTGCACGTCCGTGCCTCCTACTCACAGAGTAAGCAACATGATGAGCCGTACCATGCACACACCTACGAATAATCTTCACACGCACGACAAAGAGCAAGAACTACTGCGGCAAAGGCAAAGCCCCAACAAAGGGATGCCACATACAAAAATGAGCAACAGATCGACGGATGCAAACAAAGACAGAACAATTAACTACAACGACTTGACAGGACCAACAAACCGACACCAGGGTGGTAGTGGAGTTTCCCACCAAGCAAAATGCTTGGGCCCACCAAGAATATCATTACAAAGACCATAAATTATTCCTAATTGAAAAATGTCGTTCTCGTAATTTCTGCCTTTGGCCACATGGCCTGAAGAGGCGTCATGCCCAGCAGCAAGGCAAGGGCGATGGCGCAGAGGAGGATGAGTCATCGTTCATATCGGCCTGCCCGTCGGTCTTCGTGAGGGTCTTTGCAACCAAGTCTACGACGCCCACATTGCGAGTAGGAACATGGGGAGCGATACCGTTCAACTCGCCCTTCGACTAAGGCAGCAGGAGAACGAAGGCTTCGGTGACTTCTATGAAGTTGGGCACGATGTTCATAGCTCCAACACGGTCACGGAGTAAATCAGAGTGACGGCTGTCCAAGATCATCTTGTCTCCATTGTAGGACTGGATGGTGGTCATGGTACCGTACTCAATGCCGAAGTTCTCACCCTAAAGCTTGCAAACACCGAACGTTCCGTTGGTGAAGCATGAAGCGTTGGACACAACGGAACAAAAATTTACGGGATAAAATTTGCCCAAAAATGTTTCACATCCTATGGGAAACCGAGACACAAGAAAACACGACCCATGGGGCTTGGGAATCCCCGGGGCTAGTCACCAAGGGGCCCGGGTGACTCCACCGGTCCTTGGCAACTCTTGGCGATGTCCAAAGTGTCAAAGGGGCATGCTTGCATTTCTTGCAGCACCCAAGCGGAGGTGCGGCTTTGTTTTTATTTTTAAAGGCCGCCCAAGCGCAAGCGCCCGGTAGTCCGTGAGGAAGAAGGAAAGGGAAGCAGAGCAAGACTCAACAACCCATGGCAAAGCAAGAATCCCCTGCTCGAAAAGAGCATTTCCGGAGTTGGCGCAAGAAAGTCCTAAAATGTGTTGGCTTGCCACAAAATTAGGCAAACCTCTGCTACCACAAAGAAAAAGAGAACTACTCGAGTCCGTAGTAAGTTATGACTTGCTATAGAATATCCCCAAAATGCTTATATTTCAACTACTCGATGGTTAGCAGGACCTATAAAACAAAGATTGAAAAATGGGCTCATAAAACTATGTAATTTTTGGGAGGGGTGCACACGGGCAAAAATTTATCTAAAACAATTTATGTGATTGTTTGCATAAAAATATTTAAATTCAAAATACGCCTAGGGTGATACCCGCAAACACAACAAACAAAACTACAAGCAAGTAAAGGCGAAGCAAGGAAGATACAAAGGAAATCACCACGTGTACGTCCGAGTCATTGTTGACGATGTGGGGCCGCCGTGCCGTTGCCAAGGCCCCACCATTTCTGTTTCTCCACCACGGCGGGTCGTGGTGGCCAAGGCATTCAAGATCCTTACGGCTCTACCCCCATGGACGGAACCGGGCTCACCACGGCTCCATGCTAAACAAAGCATGGGAGACGTGTGACACCGAACCCAATATTATGCTTGCATTACCTTTATCCTTGCTCACATATTTACGTATCATGCGAACAGTATGTTGCTACGTGCGACCACTGCAACTAATCAACCAAGAATACCCCCACACATGCATGAATGCAATGAATGCATGCAGAAGTTAGCAATATTGCGGCAATTCAGAAATATGACAAAACAGCCGGAAACTGATCTATAGTCTCTTGACCTCGGTAAATCAAACATTATCTTCATACGTCAAATCAGACTCTGGTCGCGACCCGAAAGCGGCGCAACAATCAATGAAGGACACATTTATCTGTACAAATCAGCACCATACCATAGTCCATCTGTATCTGTATCTGTATCTGCATCTGTATGACTAAGAAAAAGTGCTTTTCCATTGCTTTGAGGCACACTCTAGTTGTATTAGAGATGCACTGAGCATCCATGCATTTTAATCTTAGTATTGGTCCCACCAAAACTGGTGATAACACATTTTGACCTATGGAACCAAACACCAAATCAGGATATGGAGTGGACCCCTTAATCCCCTTTCAATGTGAAGTAAAACATCTTTTCCTGAGTTGACTGAGCACTGACATACCTAAGGTAGAGCCTATGGATTTATCTATGTTTTTCCATGAATTCTTAGCTATCCTAGTGGTATGCACCCTAGGGGGCTGGGCACCTCTTTTTGAGAGGTCCTGGGTTCAATTCCTGGTCAGCCTAGCTAAGTAGGAAGATCCCATGTGACATGGCAGTGACCTCATCGCCACATACCATGCCACCTCAGCACATATGGGACCCAAAACAAAGAGTGCACATCTCCTAAGATGGCACTATGGAGAGAGAGTGATCCTGAGGCAGTTTTCTAACTCTTTTCCCAAAACATTTCAGCTATCTCTGTGAATATGCATTCATATGTGACCTGAGTTGCAGTTTCTGTGAATATCCAATCATCTTTCACTGTCTACACTGCAGCCCTTCATGCTTTGATCCTCAATCCTCTTCTCTTTGCATACTATTGGCTTGGGCTATCCTGGAGTGACTTGGAGTGGCTGTATTTCATCAAAACGAAAGCTTTTCATCTCCAAAAATAAGCAGCAGGAATCCCTACACCAACAGCAAGCAGCAGGAGAGGCAAAACACAGTGCTGAAAACACTATAAACTTTTCTGGTAGCAGAGGCAGCCTGTCACTGTGCACCGGCAGCGACCCCGCGCCGTACAACCAGTGCTCCGAGCAGGCAAATATAAGCAGAAGGGCGGATTAAGATGGACCCAGGAAGAGTGGACGCCGACGTGAAGACAGCGCCAGCGCCTGAGGCACCGGCAAGGCCGGCGCCTGGCGCTGTACCTTCGGCGGAGCCCTTACATGGGCCAGTGGATACCGCGGAGGACTCCCTGGATGGCCTCCAGACGGCCTTCGGGGCCCTGTCGGTCGAGGAAGTGGTCTCTCAGCCTCAGCCTGTGAAGAGGAAGAGAGAGAACGAGAGCGAGAAGGATGCTGGAGAAGGAGCAGACGAAGGAGAGGAACAAGGGCAACACCCGACGCATGACCCTACCTTCGAAGGCGCACCAAGCGCTTCTGGCCTCCACGCATCACCCTCTCCCATAACCACCACACTCCCAGCCGCAGCAACATCCACTTCCACAACCAACCCGCCTATGGCAGAGGGCACAGGCTTTACTGGCATGCCTCCCTACCCCGCTATTGGTATGGGCCCACCTACCACTGCGCTCCATGAGGCAACTACTGCCAGTGAGCCTGTGGCTTCCAGTGCTGCGCCGCGATGGTATGCAGCTGATTATCCCCATCGACTACATGCCACTGGAACCTATGTGGATGTTCCTGGGTATGCTCCTGGGTATGCACCTGGGTATGCACCCTTGAGTGGGTTGAGGGGAGGACCCGAATCTCTGGGTGGCAGGAGTAGAGGATCGGGAAGATCCTCCAACAGGTCCCTGACGCGGTCGGAGATCAACGAGGTGCTCCGAGGAGCCACTTCAAAAATCGTGGGCGACCTCACACAAGAAATCCGTGAGAAGCTGGAGCCCCTGATGATCCCGTCCCATGCGTCACCTACGACGGTGAGAATGTCACCCCACCGAGTACAGGCTAACCACCTGGCGGCGGGGTTGACAAATACCCTGGGGAGCCTGAGGAGCCGACCGATGCCGACCCCTGCAGCAGTACCGAGAAGTCCATTCGTCCCGAGAACGGCCCAGCCGCCCTACAGCCACGTGACGAACTCGACGAGGGCCGAGCTGGACCAGCTGGGGCTGACAGCCTTGAGGGCTATGGTGGACGTAGAGCCTTTTGGCTCTAGTGATCTTGGCGGAGACCCCTCCGATGACGAGCCGCCGTCGATGGATTCTTCTTCGCCCTCAGATGACGAGGACCCCGAGGACCCCAAGGGTAAGAAGAAGAAGAAGAAGAAGAAGAAGACCCGACGCCCTGAAGGACGCCGAGCTCAGGAGGCGAAGGCTATTGCCACCTCCAAGATAGTGGTGAACCTGCCTGAGTTCACAGGCAAGGACCTCAGCGAGTTCGCTGAGAACTTTGGCCGGTTCCTACGACTGACCGGCCAAACCCACGCGAGTGGGCGAGTGAAGTGCGATCTGCTCCTGCAGTGCTGCAAGACCAAGTACCTGGAGAAGCAGGTCAGGCAGATCGTAACTAACTCCGCCACCTTTGCCGATGTGTTGGTTGCCCTGGAGAGGCAGTACCCAACCTACGAGACCGACCTCTCCATCAGGGCCGAGATCCAGAACCTGCCCGTGCTGCCCAACAACCCCAAACCTGGCAGGGTCTCCGAGCTGTTGGCTGACCTGGATCACTTGGCTGGACGACTGACGCCCGGTTCCTACAGCAGCGACGACCTGCTGTTCTGGTTGTGCGCCAAGCTCCCCCCGAGAGCTATGGGACGAGTGCCGTTTGACGGCTGAGCGCAAGGCTAGATCCCTCCGCTACGAGGATCTATGCGTGCTGCTCCTGGAGATGGCGCTGGAGAAGGAGAGCGACCAGCACCTGAACAACTACCGTCCTGGTGGTGGAGGTTCTGGAGGCAAAGGGTACCAAGGGTCCCGACCTGGGCAGGGGACTACCCCCAAACACGCCCACGCCCGTCTAATGGAGAACGTGAAAGAGCTATTCTGGTGTGATGCCAGAAATGAGCAGGGCCACCTGCAGCACGCCTCTGACTGCGAGCAGCGAGACTGCTTCGTCGTGCAGGGGAAGCAGCAGGAGAAGATCACCGGCGCCAAAGTGAAGCTGCCGGATCATTACCGCTGCACCATCACGTGTGCATTCTGCGGTAAGCGGAAGCACTACGAGGATGAGTGCTACCATAAGCAACGCCTATCGGCGAAGCTTAAGGGGGAAGATCCTGGCAAAAGCTCAGGCAAAGGTGGAGGCAAGGCCAAAGGCAACGACTCCGGCAAGGGCAAGTCGAAAGGACGTGGTCAAGGTGGTCAAGACAAGGGTCAAGGTGGACGAGGAGGAGGCGCTAACCGCCAGCCCGACAACAAGAACAAGGACAAGAACGGAGACAACCCCAACCCTAATCCAGGGGGGAACTCCGAGCCCTCTGGAGGGCAGTCTGGACCTACCACTCGCTCACAAATGCAGGCCCAGCAAGAACAGAGAGCCAAGCGTGAGCATGAAGGTGGTGATGACGGCAACGCTAAGAAGAGGAGCCGTTTCATGAGGATGGCCCGCAAATTGCGGAACAAGGGGTTCGAGGTGACCTGTCCAGCGGAGTTCTGACGGGGACGCTCTGGTGGCACCCAAGACCTGGTGTTTTGGGTACGTACCCGACTAGGGGGACGTGAATACCTGGGGGTACTGGATACTGGAGCCACAATTTCGATAGTGGCCAAGAAAATTTTACCTTGTGGGAGCCTGAAGAACACCATGACCACCGCCGCTATACGCATGGGGGATGGACATGTGGTGCACAGCTGCGGGGACTGTGAAGTGGAGGTACCTATGGGCTCCAGGACTATCGCCCATCGGTTCTATGTGATGGACACTGATGCCTTCGACTTTGTACTGGGGACTGACTTCTTCGTGCAGCACTCCCAGATACATTCCCTGACGCTGCAAGCGCCCTACCTTCTCTACGTGTACCACGGCAGTGGCAGAGAGTCTGTGCCCCTGGAGCAGTCGGAACATACCTCGAGTTACCTGAGGCTATCGAAGGAGGAGCCCTCTAACATGATGGTGGCCTCCAAAACTGAGGACTATCAACTATTGGGGGAAGTCCTAGACCAAGGTCTGAAGGAGTTGGGTTACTCTCGAGAAGACCTAAGTGTGGAGTTGTTCGCCAGCGACAAGCAACATGTACTGGGCCTTTACTGCAGCAAGGGGAAGAACTGCAGCTACAAATTTTACTGGCCCTCTTTCGGGATGGCCTACGGGAACCCCAGGTTCAGTGAACTGGGGAAGGTGCTGACCAAGGTGGCCTTGGAACGTTCCCGTATGGTCCTGTGTTCCCCCGATTGGGGAGCCCATGGGGGCAACGAGTACTGGCGAACCCTCCTTGACAAGCTGACTATCAGCTCTGTGCGGTTACCTGATGAGGCCATCTACGTGCCTCTGGGACGCAAGACGCCCATTGGGAAGCCCGGATGGGGGAGTATGCTAAGCGTGGTGGACGGAGGTCTTACCTCCATTCCCTGGGAGGACCTGGACCCGACTCTGGTCCAGGCCATACAACGTGAAAGCGATGGACTCGCCTTGGGTGACTTGAAGGATGGCCTACGACCTCAAGATGCTGTTGAAACTACACCCGGAGGAGATGAGTACGTCGTGACTGACACCAACGCCCCCAACTCTCCCTGCCCTGTACCTGTACCTGATGGAGTCTCTGAGTGTGGACCATCTGAGCTACCTAGCTCTATCCACTCAGACGACGAAACTGAGCACAACGCCTTCTTCGTGCAGACCGCGGTGGAGGAAGTGGAGAACGCCGAGTACGTCGCCCCACTAAAACCCCTACTCTCCATGAGGGTGGAAGACCCCGTGGATGAGGAGCTGGACCCTCGATCCAGGCTCAGGGAGTATGTGGATTCCAAGAGGAAGATGGTGGCGAAAAAGCTATGCTACGCGAAGCCTAGCCGCAGTTCATGGCCACTGAAGCAAGGACGTATGGGAGACCTATCCCAATTGAAGGAGGACCTCGAACAGAAGATCACCACCTGGCAAAGGGAGGTTGATCTCAAGCTCATGAAGAGCGTGTGGGGCGCCCATGTGAGGACCCCCGAGGAGGACGACCTCTCGGAGGAATGTGTATGTGAACCCCCTCGAGCTTGCCTATGTTGCCATCGTCCACCGGAGATGGTTGAACAAGACCTTCTGTATGCCTACCAAGGGCTGAAGGATACTACCACGGGCGAAGAGTCGGTGGAGGACCACCTCCCGACGTCTATTACTCAGGGGGCAAGCAACTTACACTCCGACGAGGACATGGAGGACAAGATCAAGGTCTTGGACCCGCGGGTACAGAAGCTGATAAGGACCTATCTGGAGGTGTTCGGAGAACTACCCCCTCCAGCCTCATGTGACAAGCTGGTACAGATGGACCTCAAGCTGAAACCCGAGTTCGTGGGTCACAAGATCCGGAGGAGACCCTATCCAGCTCCTAAAGAGCAGGCCGACGAGATCGAGCGACAAATACAAGAATGTATCGACGCTGGCCTAGTCCTGGAGTACAAGGACGGGGACTACCCCCTACACTGCAGCCCCTGTTTCCTGGTGGCTAAACCTGGGTCTACAGCCAAACGGCTGGTAGTGGACTATGGAGAGCTGAACAAGAAGACGCTGAACCACTCAGGGTCCATTCCCAATATGGAGTCTACCCTGGAGAAGATAGCCTCCTGTCGCTACAAGACCAAGATGGACAAGCGAAGCGGATTCTGGCAAGTGGACCTGACGCCCAACGCTCAGGAACTACTGGCCTTCATCACCCCTCAGGGGAGGGTATTCAAGTGGAAGGTCATGCCATTTGGCGTGGCTAACGCACCCGCTCTGTTCCAAGAGCTGATGAACAAGATCTTGTCCATCCTACGAAGGAGACCTAAGGTGCAGGAGCTCATATCCCGCGGTGCCCAGATGGAGGCTCACATCGACGATGTATGCCTCGGGACCAATACCCAGGAGGATCACCTAATCCTCTTGGGTGAGTTCTTTGCGGTCTGCCAGGAGAACCACACTCGACTCAAGCTGGAGAAGTGTGAGTTCATGCAGGAGACCATGCAGTACTTGGGGTTTGACGTTGGCTATGGGTGGTGGACCCCAGCGGCCTCTAAGGCCAAACCCCTGATGGATGCCAAGGTACGACACGAAGACCCCAAGAAAGGACTTCATGATGTACGCAGTTTCATTGGGGCGTGCAACTTCTATCGCCGCCACATCAAAAACTTCACCTACACCAGCGCTGTACTGACTGACTTGATCAAGAAGAGTACTACTTGGCGCTGGGGCCCACAAGAGCAACAAGCGTTTGACGAGCTCAAAGACAAGGTAGCCAACGCTAAGTGCTTGGGCGTGCCTAGGGCACAAGGGGAGATTATCCTGGTGACCGACGCCAGCAATGTGGGCGGTGGTGGAACGTTGTTCCAATGGCAAGCACTAGAGAAGGAGGAGTTCGACTCGGCCATTTCCCAATGGGGGACGGAAGGTCTCAACCGAGATGGAACCCTCAAGCACAGCTACCCTGACGACAAGTGGGTCCTAGTACCTCCGGGCCACTGGAACTGGAAGTGGAACCAGGCCAGGGGGAACTACTCCACCTATGAGCAGGAACTGCTCGCGGGTATGCTGGTGCTATCCTCACAAGCACGACTGTTGGGGAGTAGCCCTGTGGTCTGGCTATGCGACCAAGAACCGGTCCGCAGTTTCCAGAAGGGTCCCCCACCTGAGAAGGCCAAGCTACGTCGCTGGTGGACCTACCTCAGTCAACTACGGCTGACGGTACACCATATCCAGGGAGTGAAGAACGAGTGTGCCGACTACATCAGCCGCAACAACTTCGACGCCCTGATTGGTGCCCGGTCTGAAGCGCTGGCTAAGGAGGCGTTCAGCCGTATGGACGTACACCTGGACCTGAACATGACCATGATACGCCCCCTGGATGGACTCCAACAATCGGAGTACCTACAGGAGTTTGGGGATATCTACCGGCGCCTGGAGAAACGCCTTGAACCCCTCCTGGTCAATCAAGACCAGTGGAAGCGGGACAAGAGCTACCTCTGGCACGAGGACCGCATCGTGGTGCCAAGTGACCGAGTCCCAGCGCTGCTGAAGTGGACCCATGAGTCCAGTGGTCATGTGGGTGCTGACCGTACCCTGAGGCTGTTCAAGCAGTGGTTCCACACTACGTGGACTGATGACCAACTGCGGAAGACACTCCAGCCTATCGTGGACAAGTGCCCGTGCAGGTCCTGTAAACCAGGGGATATCAGGGACAGAGGTCTCTACTCGACCCTGCCCATCCCACACTGTGCCAACAGTGTTCTATACGTGGACTACACGGAGATGCCGAAGTTCGGGGGCTATGACTTCGCCCTTGTGGTAACCTGTGGGTTGACCAGGTTTACCAGGGTGTTCCCATGTACCAAGCAAATTACCGGAGAGGAGACTATCAAGATACTCCTGGAGGAGTGGTTTTGTGTCTATGGGGCGCCCAAGGAGATCAACTCCGATGAGGACGTACGAGTACGCTCAGATACTGGCTGGTACAAGAGGGTCCTGAGATCCCTCAATGTCCAGGTGTCTACGGGGATTCCCTACTCTCACACGAGCAACCCCCTATGTGAGCGACAGATTCGTGTCCTGAAAGAGAACGTCAGGATATGGTGCAAAACTGAACGCACCAGGGACTGGGTGAGACCACTCCCCGTCATATCCTTGATGATGAACTCCCAAGAGAGTTCAGCTACTGGCTACTCGCCACATGAGCTATTCATGGGGCGCCCGGCATGGTTCCTACATGCCCCCTATCCAGAGGACACCCATTCTTCTGTGGGTGAATGGGTCCAAGAGCAACAAGCGAAGGTGGACAAGGCCAAGGCTATGCTCCAGAGAGTGAGGGAGCGTCAGTGGAACAAGAAGAACAAGCACCAAGTACCGGCCACCTACCAAGAGGGGGACTGGGTGCTGGTGCATCACAGTCGACTACCCGCCTGGCCACGCTCTACCAGCGATGACCCATACTTCGGGCCATACAAGATTCTATCTGTGGATGGTCACCGTATCACTGTGCGGTGTTCTCCCCGTCTAGGGGGGACCCTGGTGTGCGCTGCTCAACACTTGAAGCGCTACCATGATCCTGAAGACCTCTGTGGGGAGGAGTGGGAGCTGAACGACGAGGAAATCGCCGCTCTGGACCTACAAGGGGCTGCCAGCCCTATGGAAGTTGAAGGTGAACTCCCCGACATGAACACCGAGGAGATGGCTAAGGAGGGCTTCTACCTGGTGAAGTCTGTCCTACGCCACCGCTATCGCCAGGGTTGGCGCTTCCTCACCCTCTGGGAAGGGTTTGGAGTCGAAGAGGCCACCTGGGAGCCCTTCTCTGCATTAGTCCTACCGGAGGGACGCCTAAACTCAGTTCTGGTTGACTACTTGTCCCAGAACAACCTTGGTGAGTTGCTGAGGCTCGCTGAGACGCTTGCCTCCAAGACTAAAGCTAGGGACTGAACCTTACCCTTACCTGCCAAAGCGTATTGACGCGTTCCCGTGGGGGGCCGGCCACGGGACGCTGCGGTGACACGCACAAGTGAGCAGGCAGGCAAGGCACTACGCTCACAAGGGCATCAATACGCCTGTGTCATGTGACAAAGCGTTTCAGAATCCTTGCCACTCTGCAAAGAGGGAACGAAAGTATGTACAGCAACACATCAGGATATGTACACATGGGGTTAAGACTGGACTGGGGTAAGGGCATCAAGGGACAATAGACACTCAGTCCCGACTCATATCCCAATCCCAGGTCCGACCCTCTCAGTGGCTGATGGGGGCGGGGGCTCAAACACAACCCATGCCCTGCTCAGTCCGGACCCTGAAACCCTGCCCATGGGAGAGGTGTCCCGCACAGCCATAGGCGAGTTCCTGGAGACCAATGGGTTCCAAGGCCAACCGACAGTGGCTCCCTATGCTCCCTTAACGGCAGGTCCCAACTCCACTCTGAGCCAGAGATATGGCCCCGCCATTATCACCCAGGAGTTGGTAGCTGAAAATGGGCTGTTTCAGCCCAAACTGAAATTGGCTTGAAAAACTCCAAAATTGACCCCTCGTCCGGACCCGCTAGAGGTAGGGACGAGGCAACTGACCCTATGCCCTTCGAGTACGAACTCCCTGGAGCCCTCACCCAACCTGGTTCCCTCTGAGGTCCCGGCATCAGGGCAACACGGATGAGTCAAGGGGGGTCATGATGCCAAAATCACCAAAATTGGCGTCATTCCCACGCGCGGCTCGCTCGGCCAAGGTGAGGCCAATGGCTCACAGGGTAGGAGGCAGGACCTAGGACTTATATCTGAGTGTACAACTTGGATTTGGGTCCGGGCTCCCTATGGGCTTAGAGAAATGGGGCCGCCAATTGACCACACGGAAGGGGGAAATTGGGGTCCCAAAATTGGGTCATTTTGGCTGCTTGAAATGAGCCAAAATTCGGTGTGCTCCCAATAGTATATCTCCACGCCGGCTTGGAGATCGGATCCGCCATTCCATACGTGATCCACCGGGAGTCCAACGGAGACTCCCATGCCCTTGGCTCTCAAAGATCTCCATGCCACTCGGCGTGGTGACGATCCCAATTGGGTCCACAAATGCAAAAATGGCAAAATTGCCCATACTCAATTTGGCCTAGCGCCTTGACGAAGGCGGCTCCGCTTCGCCCACGTGGTGTGTGGACCATGGGGACCATTACCCATAACACCCATGTCATATATGGTCCATTGGTCCATGCGTCCGGCGTGCACGAAGGTTAGAACATGGGGCACGGCGGGCAACAAAAGTGGAAAAATGCTCAAAATGGCCAAAATTGCGCACGCTCATGGTTAGGGCAAATGAGGCACGTGCCCGACTTGGACCGGAGTGTGCCATAGGATTGATGTCAAGTCATATGTGTCCAACATATCTTTGGGGCGTCGCCCAACTCCTCCGGTATTGGGAATGGCAGGGTCGCCAAGTGAGCCCATGATTTGGGATAGTCCCAAATCGCCAACATGGCGACCACGGTATGCCAAGCCTAAGAGGAGCTATTCGCCGGGTCCATGATATGTTGGGCACCGAAGTATGTACCCTCATATCATACTTGGGTCATGATGTCAATTGAGCGCCACGTTGAAATACACGGTCGCCACTTGACATCATGACGGGCCAAAAATGGCAAAATTGGCACAAAGACAAACCAAAGTGCCTTGAAAGGCGCATAATTATATTATAATATCTTTGGCTTGGATCGTGCAATCACTTAATCCTTCTAAACACAATGACTTGACACCAATGACCTTCGATCCCACGTATGTGCTCCACTTGGGGCGCCTTGAAAGGTTACGAGCGCTGCTTCCCAAGTGGGCACATGAAAATATGGAAAAATGTAAAATACACACCTTGCTCCCAACGCATCGCTTCGGGATCACCACACAAGCTTCCCTTCACGAAGGTTAGGCTTGCAATTGACCGTAGGGAGTACGGAGAAGGGGCTTGCACAATATGAGGTCCATTGGCGGGCTTGTCTTGGAGCAATGGGCCCGCCAAATGGGCACGCAACACAACACATGGCACATACCAAATATTGCCCAAAAATGTAGCTCCCACCACGATATGTCATGCCCCTCCAAGGGCATAACTTTGTGTCAATCGCTCATAGGAACTCAAGGAGAGTTCCTATGCAACACCAACACTTGCGCGCTACACTCGAAAGTTATCTTAACGCACGCAATATCATGGTCATAGAGTTATAACGCAAACTCTACCCTCTTGACCATGATCCATTACACTAGCGCGCATGTGTAGAAACGCAAGGCATATGAAGCTTCCTAAATTACGTCGGGAGTATTGCGAATACATCCCACGTTTCCTTATCGTCAATACTCGCAAGCGGCACGAGATATGACCTTCACAAGTGGCCTCACGAATCAACTTTGTTTTGCCCATATCTTTAAGACAAATGGAGGGCAGGATAAAAGGGAAGTTGATTCGTGCATACGGAAGCACGTAGGTCCACTCGAAAGAGGTCAAATCAAGTGCGGGGATGTCGAAGTCGAAAATCCGATTTCGACATCCTGAAAAATTCGGATTAAGGTTGCGAGTATTAATTATGAAAATTGCGGAAGCATCCATGCAGTTCCTGGCGACTTTGGAGCCTTCGTGACGGATAACGTTGAAATTTCCATTATAAACAGTTAAACTGGCGGTTACGGTAAAGTCGCGAACCAACCGCCAGCAGTCAAAACAGTGAGTATCGGAACGGAAGCATAAAAATTGACGGAAACAATATGAAAATAAAACCCTGTTGATTCCTGATATTCTGATACACAAATCTCCGCTGGCGGTGCATCGGTTGCCGATGCGGGGCTTCACGGCACGGAACACGCCGTGCATGGGGTTAGTGGACCGGAGACCGGTTGTATGCCGTAACCCGGCCATGGGGTTCTGGGTACCGCTTCACCCCCCTCCTTAGAGCAAACCCTGGGGGGGGCTCGATAACACCCACGCATGGCAGCGGGTACCCAGGACCACTCCCTGAAAAGGGGGGGGGGGTGTCACATCCTCACTTCAGTAAGTCACAGTAAGATAGGTATCCCACAGTGGGATAGGTATGCTGCTGTAACAGCTCGTAGCACGTGTATAGTATCAAGTATCAAGTCCCGGGTCCTGGCGGCGATTGTTCGGCATCCAAAGGACCCGTTAACCCATACCAGGCGCACCGGGTGCCGGCTGCTACGGTCACCACCACAGTGGCAGTGGCATACACGGCCAACATAGGCGTCACACGACGGCCGAGGTGGCCCCACAAGTCGAGAGCGACCACAAAGATCCATCAGGCTACCCCAAGCTTCCCAAGGCCCGCCGACTGGGGAGAGTCCCCACGGGTCCTTCCTCGGGCGCACCATGTCCATATCCATACGACGCGAGTCCAGAGTGCCATAGTCGAACTCCTTACGAACCCCAAATCGTAAGGGAACTCCTCCTGAAGGGATCGGGCATCAAGGCCGTCTTTTCCCTCGCCCTACTACCACGAAGCGTGGCCATACATGAGGGAGTCCTCATGCAGTGTGGGCGGAGGCGTCGACTCCTCAAACCACCAGTTTCCCAGGCAGACTGACCGAGGTCAGGAGCACCGGAGGCCGCCATCCGAATGCAAGTGCGTCTGCAAATCGGTAGGCTCACACTGGGACTGACAGTGGCGGACCGCTGGGAGTGTAGTCAGGCAACTGGGCTTCCCGCCTGGCGCCATCAGGATCTCCACACATCACAGCGAATAGGGCAACACGGTATCACGGGCACTCAAACAGTAGAATCTGTAATCAAGTACTGGTCCAGGCTGGACCAGGCTGTAAGGATATGTACACGGCGACTCAAGGCGCCTCCGTATCCCGATTCGTGGTGAAAAACAGTCCATCCCTCAGCGATGGGCTGATGACACTTAACATACAGATGCACATATCCTGGAGGGCAGAAAAACAAGCAACAATTTAGGTAAATAGGCGTGTAAACACACTCAGAACAGAGTGCCAAACCACGCCACGGTCAGGATAAGGCAAATGCAGGAGGATGGACAGGATAACGCCTGAGTTCAGGCATATATAGTCTCGAGACACACGTCGACTGGTCTGGATTCCGCAAATGCCATGGAACCAGACCACACACCCAAAAATCGCAATGCCGATGACAGCGGCATCCGTTGCGCAACGTCGTATGGGCTTCAAGGCCCCAAGAGCTCAGAAAAACGAAGGTCAGTCGCCCTACCTGGTTTCCCAAGGATTCAGCAGGGGGGGGAGTGACGAATAGAATTGAAAGAGAGGGGCCATCCTCCTCTGGATACAGCAGGGGGGGGTATATGGCCACTCTGTCACCGAAAGATGGGAGAGAGCAAGCAAGTAAGGGACGATTCGTCGGCCTCACAAGCGCTCAAGACGCATCAGGGGAGAGCTCAGGGCGCTGATCAGGCACCCCTGGCTGCAATCGCCCGGGTGAGTGCTGCCAAGTCCGAAACGTGGATCTTGGTCTTGTGTCTGCGGATGTACTCCATGAAGGGAGTATTGACCCGCGGCACGAATGAGGAGACGGGTTCCCAGGTGTCGTGGGACGGCCCATAGCCTCGCCAACGAACCTTGAACTCCAGACCTCCGGGTGCCGAGGCCTTCGGACGCTGAGCCAGGATCTTCTCGACAGTATAGTCGTCCTGCTCAGCATAGTCGTCGTCCGAATCGGCCTCATGTTTGGCGTAGTCCAGGGACACATGTCGGCCACGGAGGTCGGGTTCCCGCACACGGAGTTGACTCTCGTGGCGCTCCCGGAACTGTCCGTGACCCACCTTGATGCGGTAGGTGTCCTCACCAATCCTGCGGACGACCTCGCCGGGTGTGAACCAGGTCTTGGTGCGGTGGGTGCCCATGGGGCGGGGTCTGATCACCCACACCGGGTCTCCCACCCTGAACTTCTGCGCTGTCGAGCTCGGGGCGGACTTCTGACGCTCAGCATGCTCCTTCTCAAGCTGCTGGCGGATGTCCCGCGCCGTTTGCTCTTGCCGCGCGAAGAACTCCTTGGCATCCATAGCCATGCCATCACCAGACAAGGGAAGTCCCCTACCCAGGGGGTCCCTGCCAAAGAGAATCTGGTGAGGGGACAAACCGCCCGGAGTGGGGGTGTCATGATGGGCCTTCAGAGCAGGCCACATCTCCTCGAACCAGTTCCGCCGTGGATTGGTGATGTGGATCTTGCGCAGCTTCTCGAACAGCTGCCGTCCAGCCACTTCAGCACGGCCGTTAGACCGGCTGAGATAGGCGACGCTTTTGGCATGTCGTATTCCCATGAGGGAACACATAGCCTTGAACCAGCCACCAGTAAACTGGGGCCCTCGGTCACTACAAATGGTGCGGGGGATGTCAAAGACGGTCAGCCAATGACGAATCATCATGACTGCCACTTCCTTGGCAAGCAACCCCTTTTTGCGTGCCGGAACGGCAACAACGTAGCCGCTGTGGCGGTCCACACAGAGAACCACACAGTCAAAGGTCTCCTTGCCAATGTGCACTTCGGGCATGGAGAAGACGTCCATGGCCACGCTCTCCATGGGCTGGTCAGGAACCGGGGTCCATTGGGGTTCCCCCTTGACGTTCCGGTTGTCGGGATTGCAGGCCTGACAGACCGAGCAACCCTTCCTGACCTTTTTGATGGCGGTGTAGAGAACGATATGGTCGATCTCGAACCGACGCTGCATGTCAAGAGCTTGCTTCTTGACCCCTGGGTGCAGCATGTGGTGGTGCCAAGCTTCACACAGCTCGAGCACCCGGGACTCTGGGACTAGCAGCTTACCATTCCGGTAGAGCTTGCCATCTTCCTCAGTCAGCCCCTTTGGCCACTTCTGTCCGTCGTCAGGGTCGGTCACAGCCCTATACTCGGCCGCAAAGGCCTCAGACTTGGCGTAATCGTCGGTCCAGTCGTCCTGGAGGCAAGACTCTGGGAAGAGGTGCTTGTCGGACTCAGTTCCCACAGGGGGTGCCGGCCCGGGCCTTCCGCCCGCGGCACCCACAGGGGCGAGTACACTGACTGTTCTGCGCACCCTCGAAGCGAGGGGGGCATCTGCAGCCATGACGACGAAGCATTTTGCACCCTCCTCCTCCATCAGGCGCTCCATCTCAATGATCCTCTTGGCTTCAGCGGTCTCAGCCTCATCGCCATGGGCAGAGATATCCTGCATGCCCTTGCTGGCTGGATAGGCCCACCTACTGAGACAGTCCGCCACGGTGTTATCCTTTCCAGGAATGTAAACAACCGTAAGGTCGAACTTGGCCAAGGTCTCATGCCATCTTGCCCGTCGGGAGGCGGGACCTGAGGGGGTGTCCACGTGCTCCTTGTGCCACGACTGCAGACTCTGATGGTCGGTGCAGACGGTGACGGGATGGAGGGCTATGTACCCAGCCCATTTCCTGAGAGCCATGACGATGGCATACGCCTCCTTTTCACGGGGCGTCCACGTCCGTCTCTGGCCTTCCGCCAGGACCCGGCTCCAGAAGGCCACGGGCACGTGCCTCCCATCGTCAAGCACTTGCTCTAACACAGCGCCAATGGCGTAGTCGGAAGCGTCGGTGCGCAGGACGAACCCTCGGTCGGGATCCACGAGGTGCAGACCCACTGCGGATAGCAGCGCCTGCTTCATCCCCTCAAAGGCACGGTCAGACTCTTCAGTCCAGACCAGAGCCTTCTTGGACCCCTTCTTGGTCTCCTCTCGGTTGCCCTTGAGCATGGTCGTCATGGGGGCTGCATACTCGGCATACATTTTGATATACCCCGAGTAGTAATTGCAGAACCCCAAGTACGCCCGTAGCTCAGAGACCGTCTTGGGCTTTTCCCAGTGCTCAATCGCAGCCACCTTGCCAGGTATGGGCTTTCGCTGCCCGTTCCCGACTACGTGGCCAGCGAAGACCACCTCGCTTACCGCAATGGTGGCCTTGTCACTGCTGCCCGTGAGTTTGTGCCGGACCAGAAGGTCCAGCACTCGAGTGACGTCCCTCTCGTGTGCCTCCAGGAGCTCCTCGTAGCTCATGCTGGGGTCCCCGGACGCGATGATCACGTCGTCCACGAAGGGGTCCGCACAGTCGCGCACCGGCTCAAGCAGGTTCTCCAGCATCCGCTGAAAAGCCGCATTGCCGTTGGTAACGCCCATGGGCATCACCTTCCACTGGAGAGGTCCAAGTGGGGTGCTCATGGCTGTGCAGGTACGGGACTCCTCGGCGAGAGGCATCTGATGATAACCATGTTTCAGGTCAATCACCGTGAAGATCCTCCGCCGGTGTTGTTTTTGCAGCATATCCTCAATGAGGGGCAGCGTATAGCTGTCGTGCTGCGTTTGGGCGTTCAGGCCGCGGTAGTCGACCACGAGCCGCCACTCACCGGCAACCTTCTTGGGGACGACAAAGCAAGGAGAGGCCCATTCGGAGTGGCATGGCTCAAGCCAGCCTCTCTGGATGAAGTCACGGAGGATCTTCTCCATGGCCTCCTTCCTCTCGCCCCTTAGGGCAAACTCCCGGTGACGATACACACGGGGGTCCTGCTTCAGTCGTATCTTGGCCTCGCCATACGGTCCACGCACCGGTGGGGGGAACACAGGCTTGCCGCTGAAGAAGGTCTCGCCATACTTCCGCTTCAGCCTGGCCCTCAACGCCTGGATCTTGGGGCAGTCATCGGACTCCGCCTTGGCTTTTCCGGGCACTTGAACCACGGAGCTTACTTGAGGGGTAGCTACTCCGCTCGCTTTCGGCTCAGGTGGTCTTCCCAGGTGGCCCAAAGGGCCATCTCTGGTTTTGCCTCGGAACAGATCGCCGTAGGTGGGTGGGTTACCGCCAGGCGGCTCGTCTTGGCTGGACATGTGATCCAGCACCCTCTGTACGAAGGTATCCCCGTCATAGGAACCAGAGACGATTGAGTCCACTTCCCACCAGGCTTTGTCCTGGCCTTTGCCCTCACGCTGGTTTCCCCAGTCGTGAAAGGGCTGATCCATATACCCCTGAACCAGATCCCACTCCTCTTCAGTGAGGGGGTCTTCGGAGTCCGATTCTTCGATGTCAACAGGGGGAACCGCAAAGCATTGCCTCCAAGGCTCTGCTATGATGCGGTTGACACACACGAAGTCCGTGGTGTCGGCCTGATCAAGGCCCCCATCCACATAGTGGAATTCTGTTGGCCATCTCTGGGGTGGCATGGGCTGTCCCTTAGCGTCTTGATAGACACTCTCTCCAGCCGGTAGGACGACCTTGTTTAAGGTCATGTTGGTCAATGAGGCTACCCAATGTCGGGTACTTTCCTCCTCGGTGCATCCCATAGGAACAACCAGCACTGCCTTGGAGCGGTCCTTGCGAATCTTCGCTATCGCTCTTGGAATGTCCCAACGGGGGCAATGGATCCACATCAAGCCCTGATGCGGACCCCAGTGCTTCTTCCACGCAGAGTCCTGTGCGCTCCAGTACTTCTCACATACCCGAAGATGGGCGGAGGTTCCTGAAGAGAACGCATCCAGGGCCAGATCCGACGCTCCCAGGTCCGCAACCACTCGGTTCGCCACTTCCGGCCTTACGCCGTACTCCTGATTCGCTGGCCCAGTGGGCTCAGTGTCCAGCGCGGCCACTTCGAGCTGATTGCGTTCGGGGTGGATCCATTGGCATTCCACATGGTGCTCAGGTGACGAAAGCCACGAGAGTTGGTCGTCCTGGTACAGGGTCATGGAAGCCTGGGCCGGGAGGACGCCGGAGTCCGTCTCCATCATGAAGTCGTACCCGACGATCATGTCCCAGTCCATCTCGGCCTCGTAGAAGCTACCGTGCAGGAGGATTTCCTTGCCGAGGTCTGGGCGGCTCAGTTCACGATGGTTCACGAACTGCAGCTCAATGGCCGCCTCCTTCGTGCCTCCCACCATGTACTGGCCGTTCGCCACCTTCAGCCTGACAGGTTTCCGACTGTCGGTAAGACACTCTGGCGGAAGCAGGCCAGCCTTGACCAAGCTGACTTGAGCTCCCGTGTCGACCAACACGTCGAAAACCTTTTCCACTTCCCCGCATAAGGCACGGACCTTAAGATGCAACTGCCGCTCGCGACCGACACGGCGCACGGCGTGCAAACTCAGGATCTCCGGCCGTTCCAGAAGCTCCACAAGCGACTGGTGCAGGTCGTGGACAATGGGCTCAGGCTGCCCATCTGCAGCATCCAGCTGCGGTCCGGGTGATCCTCCGATACTCTCGGATAGATCCTGTAGTACATCAAACACGTTCTTAGTCGCGAAAGACGGACGGGTGCAAGGGTTCGTGCCTTCACTTGCCCTCACCCCGCCTCCGCGACTGGGCGCCGGACCGGGCCTTCCGCCCGCGGCAGTCCCCTTGTGTTTACCGACTCCCGACAGGGATGGTTCGGCGCTTCCCACGTCACCATCCTGGGACCGCCCTAGCTGGGGCCCTTGGCTGCAGGGGCTCCGCTAGGGGGCGTCGGTTGTGGAAGAGGGGGTGTGCTCCTCGGCCTCAACGTCGTTGACGCCCTTCTTTCTTCCCCCTTTACCTCCTCCTTTACCCTTGTTCTTGTCCTTGTCCTTGTTCTGGTCATTCTGGTTGTTCTCCTTGTTCTTGTTGTCCGATCTGGGGACCCAGTTCCTCTTTATCTCCTGGATCTCCTTGGCCAACTCGGTCCCCACCGACGACATCAGCTTGGCCAGCTCTTCCTTGTCCACCTCCATCTTGGTTTCCCGGATACCCGCGGGCGCACGCTTCTTCGACCCGTGCGCCTTCTTGTAAGCCTCCGTGTCGGCCTTGTGGACGGGGCATGTTCGGTGGTCATGGTTGAAGCCTTTCTTCCTCCCATAACACACGAAACAGCCCTGCGGTTGAGCTCGTACGAACTCCCCAAAGGACAGCGGAGGGTCGCCAATACGGCGAGGGTCCCTCTTCTCCTGCTTCTTCCAACCTGGCTGCAGGGGCTTCCAGTTTGCTGGCTTGGTCCCCGCGCTCAGGTTCTTGGCCACGAAGGCACACACGGCCATTTCGGCGGGCTCATCGTCGTCGTCATCGTCGACGAGAGTCTCATCGCCGCCGGCTCCCGCTGGGTCCATGGCAGATTCCCCGCCAGGCCCCTCGCCAACGTAGTTGACGTCGCGGTCGCCGGGCCTCAACCCGCGGGTGTGGTGGAGGTTTCGGTACTCCTTGAGTACTTCCTCGCCAACCCACTCCAGGATCTCGTCGCAGCTCATCCGCGCCGGGATGGGCTGCAGACGGATGGTCTGGCCGCTCAACTCACAGTCGTCAAGGCGCCAAATCGCGGTCTTCTCGCGATCGCCCGAGACGGTGATGAGAAGAGCGTTCCGCAGGGAGTGCCGTTTGACATCCCGGGCCACGTTCTTCTTCGCCCAACTCACCACGTTCGTATGATACTCCTTGGGGAGCATCATCTTGACCGTGTGGTTGGACTTGGCCCTCTTGGATTCCTCCTTGGTGACCCTCTTGATCCATGCTTCCGGTAGCATGGAGAGCAGGCGAGCCTGCTCGTCACCCTCGTTCCAATCCTCCACGTTGCGGCGGAAGAGGGTGTATTTCCCTCGGAAGTCCCGCCACTCTCGTAGGCGGATCTCCCGTCCATCATGCTCAAGCTTGATGGACTTCCAGCGCTTGGCAGCCACCTGCGGAGCGTCCACCCGCTCCTGCTCGTTGAGCCACTTCTTGGCGTCCTTGAGGGTCTTGATTTTCCCCTCCTTGGTCGCCACGAAGTATAGCTCGCCGAGCACTTCCGGCAGGCGGTACCTGAACCGTTTGAAGACATATCTCTCCGCATCCGCGGGAGGTTGGTCTTCAGTGACGGCCAGCCCCCAATCGTCCAGCTTCTCCAAGAAGCGGTCGAGGTTGAGGGGGTTGCCATCGTACATGGGGGGCTTGATGTCCTTCAAGTCTTCCCACACGGCGGCGTCCGCGGCCTTAGAGACCATGAACGCCGGCCGCGAGGTCGACCGAGGTTCCCATCGGCCTCGCCCACGGACTCCCACGGCCGCCACGTCCATCTCCTCCATGGAATCCCTGTGGCTACGCCGCGGTTCCTCCACGTACGCTGAACCGAAATGTTCACGCCGTACTGCATCCATGTACGCATCCTCATCACGGCGCCGGCGGCTGCGTTCAGTGGCCTCCCGTCGTACACCACGCGGCGGGCTGATGTCGAACCCCTCCAGGTCCAGGTCCAGGTCCAGGTCCTCACCTTCGCCGACATCCCAATCCACGTCTCCTCTGGGGACCTCATCCCTGAGTCCACCATAACGTCCTCCAGCCCTGGGGATTGGCGCCGGGGCTGGTGGCGGGCGTCGGGGGCGTACAGGCGTCCGCGGTGGAGCACGGCGGTTGTGGTAGTCCGCGCTGAGCCACTCATCGCGCCATTCCTCACTGCCACTGCCGGGCGGCACGCGCTCGTGGCGGCGGCCCGCGCTGTGGTGAGAGGGGGCGGTGAGAGAGGGGGCACTGGCGCTGGGGCGACTCCTGGGGGCTCCGCCGGGGGCGTGGGGTCTGCCTGGACCTGGTCCGGGTCCCCAGCCGTCGTCCGACGAGCCTGACTCCAGGGGTGGGTGGTCGCTGCCGACTCTCCCACGGGCTTCCAGCGCATCCAGCCTCTCCTGCAGGCCGCTGACGACGTTGGTCAGCGACTTGGTCTCGGCCCTGGCGATGTCCAGGTCCTTCTGCGCGCGCGCGGCGACCGTGGAGATGCGAGCCATCTCGCTCTTGCCCGTGTCTACCTCCAGCTCGAGCAACTGGACTCTCCTGCGGAGGTAGACAATCCACCACCAGGTGGCATCCGGGTCGCCGTTCCCTGGTGGGTCGTCGGGGTCCCCAGGGGGTCCTCCAGGAGGGCCTCCGCCGGGTCCGCCCGGTCCAGGGGGTCCTCCCCCGCCCGGTGGTCCGCCTCCAGGGGGTCCATCTGGTGGGCGTCCTCCAGGGGGTCCTGAAGGTCCTCCGCCAGGGGGTCCCGGTGGGTCTCCGCCCGGTCGCCTCGGTGGGTCCGAGGATGGGCGCGTGATGCCGAACTCCATGTCGTCATCTTCGTCCATGTCGCCCCACCTGGGCGTCTCGGTCACGGAGGACTCGGAGCTCTGGTAGGGAGGAGGGGGATCCTCATCCTCACCTTCCATGGGGACGTCTCCGCCACCTCCGCCCGTCCAAGCCACCACTTGGCGATGTCGACGGCCTCGTTCATCCCCGTCACTGGCGGTGAAGAAGGGGTCACTGTCGTGGGGGTGCCCACCCGCTGGCCTCCGCGGCCTCTCGGGGGTCTTCCCCTTGCCCTTCCTCCGTCGACGGGCGGTGGTGCTACCGCTCCCACTGCTGCCCGTGTCCGCCTCATCCAGCTTCATCCTGGAGGAGGCGTCCCCTTCGAAAAGCCTTCGAAGGGTCTCCACTCGCGATCCTCCCGGGGGAGTCTCGTGGCGGAGTTTGGCCTCTGCCTCCTCCATTGCGGCGGCGGTGGCTGCGGCAGCTCGCGCCTCGGCCTCTTCCCGAGCACGAGCCGCCTCGGCTTCCCGGGCCTGCAGCAGCTGCGCCTTCTGCGCCTCCAACGCCGCCAGCTCCGCCTCCGTCTTGGCCTTCTCCTCAGCGACCTTCCGTCGCGCGGCCTGGATGGCTTCCTTCTTGGCGGCATCCTCCTGGGCCTTAGCCGTCGCGTCGGCGTGGGCCCTTTCCTCCGCCTCCTTCTTTGCCCTCTCTTGGGCAAGCGCCTCTGCCAGCGCCTTCACCTCGGCCTCCTTGCAGGCAATGGCCTCCTGCGTCAGGCGGGCTTCCTCGTCGACTGCCGCCAACTCACCGTTGACCTGGGCAGTTGCTGCACTATGGGCGGCCACGGCCGTGAGTCCAGCCGCGATGGCCGCCACGGTCTGGGTGTGGATGGCCATGCCATGCGCCCACTGCGCAGCCTCCTCCTGGGCGATGCCGGCGGCGCCCTCCACAGCAGCGCTGTACTGCTTGGCCCGTTGCCGGGCAACCCGACGGTTGCAGGGCACCCCACAGGCGCGCTCACAGGCGCGCGCCACGTCCCTTTCGGGAGCGACGCTGCTGCTGGAGCTGGCCTGGTCGGCCGGCGTCCTCCCGCGGTGGGCCGACTCGATGTCGCTGCTGGGGCCTGCCGAGGCCTGCCGGGCCTTCAGGAGCAGCGAACGGGGCTTGGCCTGGGTCTGCTTGGCGACTTGGATGTAGTCGCCAAGGGTGGTGGAGCCGGGGTGGTGTCCACCATTGGGCCGTTGGGGACTGGGGGCTGGGGTTCCGCCCTTGGCGCCTTGGGCGGCTTCGGCAGCCAGGGACTCCTGGTACTCCCGCCACCTCCGGTCCCTCTTCTTGTCCCCGGCGGACCGCTTCTCCGTCCCCGGAGACGCGCTGCTGCTGCCCTGCAGCCTGCGCTCGCTTCCCGGTTCCGGGAACTTCTTCTCGATCACGTCCCACAGGGAGACGTTGATCTAGGCGCCCGACGGGTAGGCGTTGGGCTCCTCGTCCTCCTCAATCCCGTCGGGACGCAGCCCTTCCCCGGGCCTGTCCGGCCGGGTCCACGCCCTCCAGCGCCTCTGCTGGTGGCGGTACTCGTACCCCTCCGCCCGCAGCCAGTCCTCCACGGCCTGCAGGCGGTCGGGGGCGATGTCCGTGCGGAGCTCGAAGCTCCTGGGCATGCCCCCTTCGCACTGGGGGTTGCTGTGGCGGTAATGCTGGTCCCAAACCAACCCACGCAGCAGGCGTGCTGCATGGGGGTGGGGCCGCGGCCACGTCCTGCCCGCTTCCTGCCAATTCACCATGGCAGCGGGGGCGTAGATGGTCTTGAAGTCCTTGATGTGCATTCGTTCACCTCAACGAACTGGTTGTGGTTGTTGGGGAGGGTGCTGCAGCACTGGATTGGAAGTGCGGCTGGTGCTGGTCAGCCGGTGGTTGTGGAGGTGGTTGACGCGGCCTTACTGGTCGGCCGTTGGGACTCCGGGTCGGCCGATGGGGCTGATGCAGGAGTCCTGGTCTGTGCACCTCTTCCACGGGCGCTGCGCGGTCAGGACGATGTTCTGGACGGCGCTGCGGGCTCCGTGACGAACTCGGCGCTGTCGCTGAGTGGCGCTGCGAGCTGCTGCGCTGCGCTGCGAGACGCTGCGCTGCGCTGCGAGCTGCGAGCTGCGCCGCGCTGCTGCGACGCGCTGCTCGGGGTCTGTGGCCCCGAGTGGCACGCGAGGGTTGGGTAACCCCGCGGCGGTGAAACGCTTTTGACGCGTTCCCGTGGGGGGCCGGCCACGGGACGCTGCGGTGACACGCACAAGTAAGCAGGCAGGCAAGGCACTACGCTCACAAGGGCATCAATACGCCTGTGTCATGTGACAAAGCGTTTCAGAATCCTTGCCACTCTGCAAAGAGGGAACGAAAGTATGTACAGCAACACATCAGGATATGTACACATGGGGTTAAGACTGGACTGGGGTAAGGGCATCAAGGGACAATAGACACTCAGTCCCGACTCATATCCCAATCCCAGGTCCGACCCTCTCAGTGGCTGATGGGGGCGGGGGCTCAAACACAACCCATGCCCTGCTCAGTCCGGACCCTGAAACCCTGCCCATGGGAGAGGTGTCCCGCACAGCCATAGGCGAGTTCCTGGGAACCAATGGGTTCCAAGGCCAACCGACAGTGGCTCCCTATGCTCCCTTAACGGCAGGTCCCAACTCCACTCTGAGCCAGAGATATGGCCCCGCCATTATCACCCAGGAGTTGGTAGCTGAAAATGGGCTGTTTCAGCCCAAACTGAAATTGGCTTGAAAAACTCCAAAATTGACCCCTCGTCCGGACCCGCTAGAGGTAGGGACGAGGCAACTGACCCTATGCCCTTCGAGTACGAACTCCCTGGAGCCCTCACCCAACCTGGTTCCCTCTGAGGTCCCGGCATCAGGGCAACACGGATGAGTCAAGGGGGGTCATGATGCCAAAATCACCAAAATTGGCGTCATTCCCACGCGCGGCTCGCTCGGCCAAGGTGAGGCCAATGGCTCACAGGGTAGGAGGCAGGACCTAGGACTTATATCTGAGTGTACAACTTGGATTTAGGTCCGGGCTCCCTATGGGCTTAGAGAAATGGGGCCGCCAATTGACCACACGGAAGGGGGAAATTGGGGTCCCAAAATTGGGTCATTTTGGCTGCTTGAAATGAGCCAAAATTCGGTGTGCTCCCAATAGTATATCTCCACGCCGGCTTGGAGATCGGATCCGCCATTCCATACGTGATCCACCGGGAGTCCAACGGAGACTCCCATGCCCTTGGCTCTCAAAGATCTCCATGCCACTCGGCGTGGTGACGATCCCAATTGGGTCCACAAATGCAAAAATGGCAAAATTGCCCATACTCAATTTGGCCTAGCGCCTTGACGAAGGCGGCTCCGCTTCGCCCACGTGGTGTGTGGACCATGGGGACCATTACCCATAACACCCATGTCATATATGGTCCATTGGTCCATGCGTCCGGCGTGCACGAAGGTTAGAACATGGGGCACGGCGGGCAACAAAAGTGGAAAAATGCTCAAAATGGCCAAAATTGCGCACGCTCATGGTTAGGGCAAATGAGGCACGTGCCCGACTTGGACCGGAGTGTGCCATAGGATTGATGTCAAGTCATATGTGTCCAACATATCTTTGGGGCGTCGCCCAACTCCTCCGGTATTGGGAATGGCAGGGTCGCCAAGTGAGCCCATGATTTGGGATAGTCCCAAATCGCCAACATGGCGACCACGGTATGCCAAGCCTAAGAGGAGCTATTCGCCGGGTCCAAGATATGTTGGGCACCGAAGTATGTACCCTCATATCATACTTGGGTCATGATGTCAATTGAGCGCCACGTTGAAATACACGGTCGCCACTTGACATCATGACGGGCCAAAAATGGCAAAATTGGCACAAAGACAAACCAAAGTGCCTTGAAAGGCGCATAATTATATTATAATATCTTTGGCTTGGATCGTGCAATCACTTAATCCTTCTAAACACAATGACTTGACACCAATGACCTTCGATCCCACGTATGTGCTCCACTTGGGGCGCCTTGAAAGGTTACGAGCGCTGCTTCCCAAGTGGGCACATGAAAATATGGAAAAATGTAAAATACACACCTTGCTCCCAACGCATCGCTTCGGGATCACCACACAAGCTTCCCTTCACGAAGGTTAGGCTTGCAATTGACCGTAGGGAGTACGGAGAAGGGGCTTGCACAATATGAGGTCCATTGGCGGGCTTGTCTTGGAGCAATGGGCCCGCCAAATGGGCACGCAACACAACACATGGCACATACCAAATATTGCCCAAAAATGTAGCTCCCACCACGATATGTCATGCCCCTCCAAGGGCATAACTTTGTGTCAATCGCTCATAGGAACTCAAGGAGAGTTCCTATGCAACACCAACACTTGCGCGCTACACTCGAAAGTTATCTTAACGCACGCAATATCATGGTCATAGAGTTATAACGCAAACTCTACCCTCTTGACCATGATCCATTACACTAGCGCGCATGTGTAGAAACGCAAGGCATATGAAGCTTCCTAAATTACGTCGGGAGTATTGCGAATACATCCCACGTTTCCTTATCGTCAATACTCGCAAGCGGCACGAGATATGACCTTCACAAGTGGCCTCACGAATCAACTTTGTTTTGCCCATATCTTTAAGACAAATGGAGGGCAGGATAAAAGGGAAGTTGATTCGTGCATACGGAAGCACGTAGGTCCACTCGAAAGAGGTCAAATCAAGTGCGGGGATGTCGAAGTCGAAAATCCGATTTCGACATCCTGAAAAATTCGGATTAAGGTTGCGAGTATTAATTATGAAAATTGCGGAAGCATCCATGCAGTTCCTGGCGACTTTGGAGCCTTCGTGACGGATAACGTTAAAATTTCCATTATAAACAGTTAAACTGGCGGTTACGGTAAAGTCGCGAACCAACCGCCAGCAGTCAAAACAGTGAGTATCGGAACGGAAGCATAAAAATTGACGGAAACAATATGAAAATAAAACCCTGTTGATTCCTGATATTCTGATACACAAATCTCCGCTGGCGGTGCATCGGTTGCCGATGCGGGGCTTCACGGCACGGAACACGCCGTGCATGGGGTTAGTGGACCGGAGACCGGTTGTATGCCGTAACCCGGCCATGGGGTTCTGGGTACCGCTTCAGTATGTGTGAGTGTGCTAGTCCTAAGGTCCTGAGAGCAAGCCGCAGAAGTGGTGTCCTAATTATACCCAAGTCTGCGCCCTTGCTAAACCTGGAGGGTTGGCTTATTGATGCCACGGGGTACGCCCCGGGTCTCCCCTCCCCTATGCGCCCAATTTCTGTGCTGGCACAAAACCTTGGGGGAATACCCAGCTTACTAATCCAGGTATTGTTTTCCCTACCTATCTGTCTACTACAGGGAGGGGTGGCCAAAAGCTATGAAGGCATGAAAACGCCGTTTTGCTATGTGGCCAAAACACTGACCTAACCACTGTCACAGCCCACCAACCCTGCTAAAATTGCAGGAAACGGGTGGGACAGTGACACTCCCCCTACAGGTCCTACACACCCTACAGTGGCACCATCCTGGTGGGCAAGCACTGGGCAACTGGCTCTAGCCCCCACTCAGGACTACCACTCCTACACGCACCCTCTACTGGGCGCTGCGAAGGTGAAGGTCTCATGGGTCCTAGCGACCCTCCTGTGAAATGACAAGAGAACACAGCGCTACTAAGCAACTGTGGCCTAACAGGTGACGCCACAACGTGTTTCCCCTGCTAGGGCTTGGAGGGAAGGAGTGCTCTCGCGTGCAAGGCGCAGATGTCGATGAAGTCGGACTCCCTGCTCTGCCACAGGCGGAGCGGAGTTACTTGTTTGTGTGATCTGCGCCCTTGTTTAGCAGGGCATAAAAAAAAAAGGCTGCTGCACCAATCACCCTACCTACCCACCTGTAAAACAAAGGCAAATGGAAGGGCGTTTGCGGCGGAGGAACCAAGCCACACTCCAGGTATTATACCCTTCTCAGTGTGACCTATAATACACTGTCCGCAAACACGCTGCAGAAGCAGCTACCCTTGTCAAGCAAGCAAGCGTTAAGGGACTCCTCAGGTTCTCTTAAAGAACGTACCGAGGAGCCCCTGGGTAGCCTAAACAAGGTTTACCGTGCGCACTTCGCGTGGCCTACCCTTTAATGCGTGTGTGCATGCGCGAGTATGCGACAAGATCGTGGGCAAACCTGCCCATCTGTACTCCAATCACGACTCCACCAGGGGGTGGCCCCGCCTGGGCTTACTCACCTTACCTACCGCTGGGAGAGAGAGCAAGTGAGGGGCGCACGCGAAGAACGTTGCTATGCACTTGTGTGTATGTCTAATCACCCTGATCTGACCGCTAATCATATGCAATCTTTCTAATCAATCCCTCTATCGCGTTCTATCTTTGTTAGCGCTGCTACAAGGCTCGTTCACGGAGACACGAGACGAGCAATGTGTATGCGGCATGCGAGACGAACATACCTGTAGTTTATACCTTATTCATTGAAGTCTTTTCGTTCATTTTCGAATTCTTGAATTTTTGAAGCTTTTATTAGTGTGGGTGGAATCTGTATGTTTATTTATTAATGTGTGTCTCGTCATTTTCAAGACTACGTGAGACATACGTTTATAATTCCATTATTTCTCCATTTTCCGGCGCCTCGCTAGGAGCCGCTCCTGCGCGCCGCCATTTTATGCGTATGAATTTCTGGATTTAAAAAATCCAGAGATGACGATAATTTCTATAAAAATGTGCTTCTGATGCACAATTGGATTCTGCTCAGGTGTGTCGTTTCAGAAAAATTCTAGGCCGTCATTTGACGGATTTTGGTGTCGTCGCTTCGTTTTTGCGTGGATTCGTCCATAAATCTCCCATTCCTGCCTCTGCAGATACCCACACGCAGCCTCGCTGAGTAGGCCGTGTTCGGGCCGAAACGCAGGTGCCTGGAGAGACTGAGCAGAACCAAGACCCCACCAAGGGGCAAATTAATTTCTTTTTCGACTCCCTTCGCCCTAAGACAGGTCACAGGTCGCCAGCAGGTTTACGAGAACCCATGCGAGTGTGTATAATGTGTCTTGCGTTTGGGTTGTGTCGACGCTGCGTCTTGGGGGAGGGATGCATATGCACATGTTTGGCATGCTCCCAATCTAACCCAACCAAGCCACAGGAGCCCCGGCAGCGCCATGAGCGCTGAATCTTCTGTAGGATATGATACAATCAGAGCAGCAAAAAGAGCGCCAGCCATGGTGAGCGCCCATTTTTCAGTGTGAGGGAAACTGTACGTATTTTAAAGTAGATGTGGAAACCAAGGAAAGGCCAAGAAAAATTCCCTTTTTCCTAAAATGCGACAGTGGTGGCCACCACAGCACAAGGGGGGAGTAAGAAAAAGTGCTTTTCCATTGCTTTGAGGCATACTCTAGTTGTATTAGAGATGCACTGAGCATCCATGCATTTTAATCTTAGTATTGGTCCCACCAAAACTGGTGATAACACATTTTGACCTATGGAACCAAACACCCAATCAGGATATGGAGTGGACCCCTTAATCCCCTTTCAATGTGAAGTAAAACATCTTTTCCTGAGTTGACTGAGCACTGACATACCTAAGGTAGAGCCTATGGATTTATCTATGTTTTTCCATGAATTCTTAGCTATCCTAGTGGTATGCACCCTAGGGGGCTGGGCACCTCTTTTTGAGAGGTCCTGGGTTCAATTCCTGGTCAGCCTAGCTAAGTAGGAAGATCCCATGTGACATGGCAGTGACCTCATCGCCACATACCATGCCACCTCAGCACATATGGGACCCAAAACAAAGAGTGCACATCTCCTAAGATGGCACTATGGAGAGAGAGTGATCCTGAGGCAGTTTTCTAACTCTTTTCCCAAAACATTTCAGCTATCTCTGTGAATATGCATTCATATGCGACCCGAGTTGCAGTTTCTGTGAATATCCAATCATCTTTCACTGTCTACACTGCAGCCCTTCATGCTTTGATCCTGAATCCTCTTCTCTTTGCATACTATTGGCTTGAGCTATCCTGGAGTGACTTGGAGTGGCTGTATTTCATCAAAACAAAAGCTTTTCATCTCCAAAAATAAGCAGCAGGAATCCCTACACCAACAGCAAGCAGCAGGAGAGGCAAAACACAGTGCTGAAAACACTATAAACTTTTCTGTATGTGCAGTGCAACGCTGTTGCCGTGACCGTAGCGCCCTTTTTCTTACTCGGCATGTCGTCCTCAGGGTCGAAGCGAAACCCTGCCGCAGGCGCTGGCGCAAACTGTCCGGGCGCTGGCGCATTCACAGACACATTCACGGGCACATTCATGGGCACATTGCCTTGCACATTCGGAAAAAAATTCGGAAAAAAAACTGGAAGTCCCACTGGACGGGCCACCGGAAAGCTGTAACCACCCATACCCAAAGGGAACGGATGGTGCAAAGGGTACACAGGCTGGGCGACAGGGAGCGCGTTCGGATTAACGGTCGGCACTTGGGGCAGAACCATATTCGGCATGGTGTTCGGAATCGTGTTCGGCGCCACCGGCGCGGCTGCATTGCAGGAAGTCGGCTCGTCGGGGAGCAGAGAGTAAGCCTTGGGTTCGAACTTGCAGTCGGTTGCCGAATGCACATTGCCTGCCATCGCGTCAGCCACCTTTCGCCGTGTCTCCTTCGAGACATTGTTGTAGATCGGCAGTCCTCTCATTCACACTAATACACTTGGCAAGATCTGCTGTAGACACGGCAGCATTGCTTTGAACGCGGGAGATTGCAGCCTGTCGCCCAAGGGCCTTTGTCGTCACGGGCCGTCCGAGAACCTTTGAGGCAAACCGACCGATTTGCCGCCGCACATTTCCAGCATTCGCAGCACTTTTCAGCAGCTGGCCGTCGTCGCCCACTTCACGGAACATCCAGTTGTACGGCACTCCAGGGGGCGCAGCGCGCAGGTCGTCAAGCTGATTCGACAGAGCTTCGATGATGCATAATCGTTTGTCCGGCCCAGCCACCAACAGCTGATTGAAGAACGGCAGGTCCGAATTCGCAAGACTGGGTATGCGTTGCTTGATTTCGGGGAAGTTCGGCTCACATTGACCACTGCGAAGGTTCTGCTCGGATCCAATAGTCTCCTTTGTCAAAATGCAAGCGATCACACATCTCAACCCGGATCGGCTCAGTGTGATTATCAGTCGCATCAGCTGCCTGGCACCCGGCGAATTCCAATCAGTGCTGCGGCACAACTTGATCAGCTCCTCATCCGTTACTGGTGGCTCTTTGGGTGCCTTGTTCTGTTGCAAGTACCATAACTTGTAGCGTCGCATTGCATCTTTCATCATCGTCCAGTAGCGAGGCATCATGTACTCATTGTGCACGTAGAAACCAGAACTCGGGACTCTGCGGCAGTATACATGCATGAACGCGTTCGTATACATTACGAAACTCCTTGGACTGAGCGTGTACACCTTTGGTTTTCGCTGCTTCTCATTGGAGCTCTGGACTGCAATGGCATACTGCAAGCGGCGATCCATCAACTCCTGCTTCTCTGCTTCGGCATCCAAGAGAGCATGTGGACTGCCGACATAGCGCGCCCAATTGATGAACCAGTCGTCCACCGACGAAAACTCTGCTCCGATGAGGTCCTTTGCAGCAGTGAAGGCCTTGCAACATTTCAGAGCGTTCACGTAACTCACACACTCTTCACCTTGTGGATCGGCTGGTGCATCGTCAAACAAATCTCCCGTGAACTGTGGTCCTGCGGGCGCTTCTTGGTACAAACCTTCCGGCGCTTCCTCCTCTAACATCCGTGTGACATTGTCGAGCCAGACATGGATAGGTGGCGGGCCCTGTGCATTGAGCTTCAGTATCTTGGTTTGGGCCTTTGACATGCCACAAAGCGCCACAAAGCCTGAATTAGAAAAAAGAAAAGTAAAAATAGTAAAAACAATAAGACCCCTATCACATTTAGGCAATATCCGCAGCCTGTGGTAGATTGCGCGCTCCAATGTGCCGGCCTATCGGCCGTCACATTGGGCGCGATAGGCCGGCACATTGGAGCGCGCAATCTACCACAGGCCGCGGATACAGTATTGGATATAAAATGGTGCTCTTGTACACAGCCGTGCTTTTCTACTCATAAAAATTTGTCAAACAAGTCATCCCCAGTTGGATCAGCCTGGTCAACCTCTTGCCTGCCTTGCATACATTCATAATTCCTTTCGTATGTCAGCCGCACGTAATTTTTTCAGGACATTACATCTTTGAACTCCCCGCTGGATTGCACTCGTTATTGTTATACGGCCAGTTTTGAGAAAACAGTACAACCATACCCCAAAGTCATACTCTTGAGCAGTATCGTGGGTCTAGAATGGACCGAGGAGTGTTAAGCTTTGGATCAAGTCTAACCCTCCAAAAACTCTGACCTATAATGCTCCTCAGATGAGGTTGTCGTGAGCCCTCGGGGTAGGTGAACACTGAAAATTAGCGATGCCAGTCTTCATGTCAAGTGCCACCACTCTACAAGGATCTCAAACTTTCGAACAACACAAAAAAAAGTTTGGTTCGTTGTGCACAACCTTCTTCCAATCGTGGAATGGCGGTTATGTGTCTCTCTTGTGTACAGACTGCAATGTTCGCCACCAGGATCCGGCGCCACTCTGCTTTTGACACATCCACTAAAGGATTGCCTTCCTTTTTGCTTGGCAAGAGTGTCCGTGGAACTCAAGATGACAGTATGAAGATGGCAGTCTTGATCTCGTACATTTTTTGTGGGTTTGTGGCGACCGCCTGGGCCACCTGCTACTTCTTACTCACGGCGTGGTGGTCGAGCCTCTTTCCTCTCGTAATGGCGCTCTTGTGCTTCGGCGCAGCCGCTCACCTGTTCTTGACGGGCGAACTTACCTTTGCTCGAAAGGGGCTCTGTACCGGGCTAGCAATTGCTAGTCTTGGTGTGCATTGGTCGTTTGGGGGCAGTGTCAACAGTTATGGGGTGGTCAATTGGGCGTTCTTGGGCCCACAAGTGCTGATAATTACGGGGTATGTTGTTTCGTGCACACGGGAATGCCATAGAAGTTACTGGGTTGGCGGATTCATCGACGTGCATCGAATCCTGGTATCAGTGCTATCCTTTTTGAGAGAGTGAGTGCAGACAGATGTGCTCGTCGCGTTCACAACCGTTGTCAGTGTTTTGACCTGAACGCACATGCGCTTTGGCTGTTGAGTTGGTGCTTGCTCTGTGAAGTAGTCGTGTGTGCCCAAGGATTTGTCGTATGTTTCGGGGCTGGTACCATGGATAATGGTAGGCATGCGAGCGCACAAGCCGAATCAAGAGCGGGGCTTGTGAAAATATTGTCAGTTCCACAGGTCCACATAGAGTGTTTACCTCCTGGATTCCTGTTGCTCGTTACTAACAAAGAGGTACCTCGCACCCTTTCCGTGGTAGCAGTGGCAGACGGTGAGCCCGACTGAAGTGGGTGGGAAAGGGAACGAAAAGCCAGAGCTCACGGACCGACTTGCTCAGACAAGAAGAGCATGCGCTGTATGGGCCCAAGGTTTGCAGGTTTGAGGGATCCGGAAACCAGTGAAGTACCATGGCGTAGAATTCGGAATTGGGAGGCTGAAGTCAAGACAAGGCATTTGTGCAAGCAGGGTGGGGCAGAAGTTTGAGTGTGTGTGCTTTTCGTGCAAGTGGTCGGGTGCGTGTGCCGATGCGAGGGGGACAAGAGTGACAAGGTCGTTGAAGGCCGGTCGGGTGAGCGGGCGCACTCCGCGGCATGACAACCTGATGGACCCATCGGTGCTGCACGTGCGCTCCATCCATGTAATCTGGTGCGCCTGTCTGCAGGTGTTCTGTGCGGCACAGTGCTGGCCTGCTGATAGCCATCATCGTTGTGCTCATGGGCTTTAGTATCGCTGAGGGCCTCGTGGAGGGGGCACGTCGAGAAGTATTGTTCCCTCCAACATTCCGCCTCACACCCCAGGAAGTCATCTTGCCAGCAACGTGGCAATTCATCTTCCATTTTTTGAATGCGGTGGTTCCAGGAGTAATATCCTTTTTCACCACCCTGATAGTGCTCAGGCAGTCACAGGTATGCCACCCCCGGATCCTCTTCTGTTGCTTGTCTGTCACCAATTTCTTGCCATGGTTGTCTTTTGCGCCTTGTGGCTGGTCTCTGAGTCCCTTGGCTATGTGATTTTTTGCGACCCAGGCCTTGGCACAGGCTTTCATTTTGTGGCAGTGCAGGGGCTTTCGATTCCTTTGAACCTTGTCAACAGATGCACAAGAGGCACCTGATGATAAGTGTCGAGGAGACCCAGGAGCTGAACAGGGACCTAAAGGCGCAGAAGAAGAAGTTGGCCCGTGAGCAGCGTCTGGCACATAAACTCATCAGCAACGTGTTTCCAGAGGTTAGACCTGCAGTTTTTCTCACCCCTGCTGTCTCACTCTAATCCCTGATCTCCTCTTTCCTCATTTTCTTTTCGCCCCCAATTCTCCTTCTCCCTGGCCCTTAACCCTGAACAGCACACAATCATTCGATCTCCTCCTTTCACTGACCATCACAAGTGAAAACCCTTGTTGATTGCGGTGTTCGCGTTGTAAATTTTCTTTAGCCTGTTGTTTTCTCTTTTCCCCATTTAAACCCCCCCCCCCCCTATAACCCCCTCCATTGTTTTCAGTCATCCAGGGACCTATAGCCCCCCCTTCTCACCCAACTTCAAAGACAGAGCTGTGCAAGGAGACGGACCAGCAAAGCGTGGGGGCCACAACTTCAGGATACTTTGCTGCCAGTTACTTCTTCCACATCTGCATCGAAGAGGGCTGTAACCTTTTCTTTTTTGCTGGAGGCTGGTATCCATGAGGGGAAAATAAGCAGAAACTGAAAACACAGAACAAACAACAGATGGCGCGAAGCGCATAACGCAAAATTGGACAAACGGCTGACCTATAACCCCCCCCCCTTTGGCTCGGGCATTCATCAAGAATACTATAACCTCCGGGAGGGCTATAGGTGGTGGGGGGGGGTTATTAATTCCCTGAGTCATAAAAACAACACCAGCAAAGAAAACCACGGAAATGATAATGCACAGCCACTTATTTTGTTAACAAGCTTGCAAACTTCCCTGGCAAGAATGGGTGAGGGTTGTCACACCACATGCTCCACCAATGATGTTCATGATGCCGTCTTGACCCTTGCCGAAAAACTTCCCCTGGGGACATGCCGAAGTGCAGGCGCCTGTCCAATGTGGCCAAAAATTGTTGGAAAACCCTGTTTACTATGGACAGCATAGGGATGGGGCCCCAGATGAAGGACACACCCACCTTCCGGAAGCACCCGAATATATTCCGGAAGCGTTGGAATATATTCCGGAAGCACCGGAAAATATTCCGCAGGATCCGGAATATATTCCGGAAAAGGCAGGTAACTGTGTCTTGATGAAAAGGGCCTGTGTTGGGTACTTTGGCCAACACACATAAACATCCTTCCGACTGCATGGAGGTGTCCCATCGGAGGATAAAATACTTTCGAGTCGAGCTTGTGCCAGGTCATTCTCACAAAGAGCCCCCCTTTTCTCCTTGGCTTTGAACTCCCAATTACCTGTTACCGGTGGCCTGACGGGGGGTGACCTGAATTAGCACGAGCTGACGAGCTGGGGAGCTCACGGTGGACAAAAACATGTCAAAATGGGTGCTCAAGGTGTCCAACGTGGGCCATATTCGGGAAGCATGTATATCAGAGCGCAGTGTCAGTGTGGGCAGAATAGGACCCCAGTGGATCCGAATGTGAAATGTGTCTAAAGTCATGGACGGGTAAAGTGAGAGAGACGGAGAAGGAGAGGGACACTGAGAGGGAGAGGGAGAGGTAGAATACAAGGGACAAGAAGAGAGGCAGAGGCAGAAAGGCATAGAGGTAGAGGAGGATGCACACATAAAAAATGACCTTAATTTGTCGATCTTCTCTGTCCACACACCCGTGCCCTATTCCCTCTTTCGCTCTACATCTCAGAGGATAGCAGGCAGTCTCTTGGCATTGTTTCGTGCATATTCGGAAAGTGGAGCAATTATGCCAAGCAGCCCTCGCAACCGAAACAGCCCTCGCAAAGCTGACTCGGATACCGAGAGTTCAGATTCTGAGGTATGCACAAGTTCAAGTGTGTTCATGTGTGCGTGCGTGTGTGCGAGCGAGCGAGCGTTCTGATCGCTGGCGCGTGAAGCCTGAACTCTCTCTCTCTCTCTCTCTCTCTCTCTCTCTCTCTCTCCATCTCTCTCTCTATGTCTCTCTATCTCTCTCTCTATCTCTCTCTCTCTCTCCATGGCACCCTTTCAGGGTTGGTATCCCCCCTCTGCGGTTCACTTGGTCCATACCCCAGGTAGTGCATGCACAGCAATTCAGAGAGATAGATTGGTCAAAGTGTAGGAATGAGGGATGGTCAACAGGGGGAAATGGCCGGAAGACACCACAGTGGGCATTCGCTTTCCACTTGAAAACAGGCTACAGTGCAGTAGTGTGACAGCTGGCTGGTATACATCAGGGGTGGATATAATAGTGACGACATTACCAGGGTGGGGGTGGGGGGGGGGTGTTGAGCCGGGAGGCAGTGATGACAGAATGACGATTACGATTGCGCCATCAGTCCTCTTGTCAAACTGCTGGCAAAACTGCCGGATCAGTCAAACCGGTAAATCGTAATTGTGATCATCATGGGGGGGACCCCCCCCACTATATCCACCTCTGGTATACATGACAGACAGCTCTGTCCCCTTGCAGCCCAAAGATGTCCATTGTGCATCACGCTTTTACACCCAATTTTGTGATCAGAATATGCCCTTTTCATTTTATCCTTGTAGGATTGTAGCTCTGTCTGCACCTTTGCAACCCCTTTTTGGTTGCAAAATAAAGAAAGGCATGGGCAGAATGGCAATACATTTTTTTTGTTCTATCGTAGCAATGGCAATTGTTGGGATTATCCACATACAAGACCCCAATTTTTTTCGGGGGATAAGTCTTTTTTGTACCTAGGTTTATATAGAAACAACAATAACTCCACAGCTCAAAGAAGAAAATCACGGGCTTGCCTATTGGATCTCCAAGGACCCTTCAACCAATGATGAACGAGGGGTGAACAACCAACTTGGGCAACCAAAAAAAATTGGCCTTTGGAGACATAGGCAGTTTTTTTTTACCTGATGTGTTTGCACCCAAAATGCTCAGATTTGAATGGAGAATTCAAATATGACTGATGGGCCTCGCGATATGCATCAATTTTGATTCCACGCCGTCGACAGACCCCAAGAAGGCAGGGGTCATGTCGCAATTTTGGTTCCTCCCCACTTCGGGTACCTCGAGAAGACAGTGGTTGCACGGCTATTTCCTTTCTCTCCAACTTTGAGTTCCCCAGGGTGGCAGGAGATACGTAGCCATCTTGCTCCTCTGTGCTTTGGAGCTCCACGAGATGGCAACACACCCAAAACCTGCCCCAAGACAGCCAAGTCCCCAAGCTGAGAGGCAGGGGCTAAGCTGAGGCATGGGCTAAGGATGATACGGCAAGGATAGAGGAATCATTGACGCAGGACCTCACACTATGTTACGAGGGCGCCCTATTCTCCAAGCAGAGCGCGCCCTGTGTGCCACTGCCCGCCCCAGGCGGGCGGCTGCGCTACGGGGCTGCGAGCGGGATGCTTCCGGGCGGTGCCCGTGGGGGCCTCCTGGCATACTTGAGCAGACCCCCCCCCCCCCCCTCGAGGGGGCGTCGGAAATAATCCATCGGGAAGCGGTCGCCCAACGGCGGCCGCATACGGGCAGGCACTCGCAGGCGCCGGACCCACGAGTCCTGGCAGTGCGTCCCCAAGCGCATAAGCTGCAGCATCACCTCGCGGCGTGCCGCAAAGAATGGGCAGGCCGAAAGCCCCGTGCACATGCGGCCCCCCAGGGGGAGGAGTGAGCGGCAACGCCCCAGAGGGGCCTCGCTCAGCAACGTGCGTGCCGCTTGGTGGCGCACCGCCAGGCCCACTGCCTTGCGCAGGACTTGGGCTCGCTCCCCCAGCGACAGGTGCGTGCCCCGCGGCTAGGTGGCATTTCGCCATGCCCACTGCCTTGCGCAGGACTTGGGCTCGCTCCCCAAGCGGCAGGTGCGTGCCCCGGAGCCGGTGGTCCGGGGAGGGTGGGAGCGCCCGCCCCACAAATGCCTCATAATCCAGGGCCAGCTCTGCCCAGGAGACTTCCGCCGGCCCCGGCATCCATACCAGCGCCCGGGCCCACCAAACCAAGTCTTGGATGAAGTCCTGGGGCCACCGCTAGCCCGGCAGGGTCCCCGGCCGGAGCCGTGGATGGTGGCGGACTGTGTCCCCCGGCAGGGGGCCGACGAAGTCGTCCCAGGGGTAGGGGCTGCGGGGCCGCGGACGCGGCTGGTTCGGGAAGAGGGCGTCGCCGTGGCCCGGTTGGTACCCCTGGCTGGCTGCCATGCGGGCAGCAAGGACCGCCAAGTACATGCCGTAAAGGCGGTATAGGAACTCGTCCAAGAGCCCCCGGTCCACCCCCTGCGCCAGCCGGAGGGGGAAGAGGCCCGCCTTCCGGAGGCAGGATGGCCACTGGTCGGTCCCAGGTGGGGGATCGCCGTCGCCGCGTTGCTGAGCCAGGGGTGCCATGTCCCTCTAGCACTTTCCCACTTCGGGCAGTTTCACATAACGTGGACTTCGTCCTTGTGTGCCGCGCCGCAGTGGGGGCGCGTGGAATTGGTGCGCCTACCGTGGCCCGACACCCTGGCCGCTGTCTACAGGGCCCCGGCCACGAGGCCGCGCAGCAGCGATTTCTCCAACTCGGTGGAGGCCGCCCACAGTGCCGCGCGGCAGACCGGCCGTCCGCGAGGAATGGCAGCGAAGGCTGTCCCAGACCCGGTGCTTGAGTTGGCGTAGGGGCTCCTGCACAAAGTGCAGTGGGTGCTCTTGCCCCGGGACCTCCTAGCACTACCAACCCTCGCGCGGGCTCCAGCCCAGGGTGACCGCCGTGCGGAGCGCGCGCCCCACCGGGCCCGTCCCGGGGGGGGGGGGGGGGCACCCGATTCCCCGATAGCCTGGCTGAAGACTTGGGTGACCCCCGGCCGCCCGCAGGTCGGGTTCCGTTACCGACACGACGGCCACCCCATGGAGCGCCAGCGGGGTGACCAGCATGCTGATAGTCCGCTCCCGTTGGTCATAGGTGGTGCGGTGGGGGAGGCGGCAAAGGGCGCTCCGTCCCGCTTCCAGGCGCCGGGACACCATGTACCCTTCGTGAACCGGCCGTTTGAATCCGAGATTCACGGTACCGTGAATTTCACCTATTTTTGCTGTGTTTTGCTCGTAACTTGGTGCCAATGTGTGCGTTTGCTATCTTCGCCCAAAGTGAGATCCAACAAATGTGTGCAAATTAGAGGTTTGAAGTAGCCACCCAAATTCACGCATAAATTCACGCTAGGTTCACAGATTCACGAGAATGTGAAATTCGAACGAAATTCGTACGAATTTCGTACGAAATTGCCCCAATTTCCACCTTTTCGCTTTCTCACAGCTCTCAAAGCCTTTCTTCGCATCTTCTTTTCACCATGCCCCAACAGACTCTGTCACAGCTCGCCGGCCTGCAGTCGCGCCCCGACCCCGCTGCCGACACCTCGCCCACTACCAAGCCCTCCCCGTCGCCCACCATCAATTGGAGGAGGCGACGTACCAGTCGGGGGCACTGGGGGTGGATGATGTTGTGGGCTGAGTAGCATCCCTCGACCCCTCCCCCGATGTGATCCACATCGACCTGCGCAGCCCCACCTGCAACTCCTACCTTGGGGGGCGGGCCTGGGCCACAACCTTGTGGAGGGAACTGCGCCGCCAACTCCCCTCCTTTAAATTTTTGCATCTGACCCCTCAACTGCCAGCCTTGACCAAATCCTCAATTCCATGCGCACTAATCCGGTGGGGAAGCCTAAGGACGCCCACGTCCAGGTGTACCCCACCACTAACCTCGTGTATACCCCCCCCCCATTGCGACATGGTGTGCCTGCACGATCATGCTGCAGGTGCACCGGCCGACCACTCCCTTTTCCCCTTCTCCTGGCACCTTGCCAACCCCCGGTGGTGGGATGATTTGGGCATCGCCCCTTTCCATCCCACCGTCCCCCCACAGGTGCACATTCCCGACATCACCCACCCCACCTTCTACAGTACAACTTCTTTGCAATGTTACCGTGGTGCCTCATGCGCCCCCCCCTTCATTTCAATGTACCTGCGGCTCACTGGTGGCTAAGTGGAAATGTGAAGTTGGGGCTCATTTGGGGCTCGGTTGTGCATTGCGATGTCTTTGTGCTTGTTTGTTGTGCGTTTTGCATGCTAGGTAATGTGCATTTAATGTTTTTAGAAGTTTTAGATACTCACTTGGTCAAGGTTCAAGGTGGGGGGTACTTTTTTTGGCGACGGCTCAGTTGACTGAGCACCCGACTGAGCCGTCACTGAGCGCTCAGTGAAAGCGCCAAATGGCTCAGTGAGCGCTGAGTGAGCGCTCATTGAGAGCTAATTGGGGGCTCACTCAGGGCTCACTCAGGAGTTTCTCCCCCTTTCCGCCCTCTCTTCCCACCCTTGCTGGCCCACACTTCACCCTTTTCACACCAACATTGGTCCGCAGTTCTCACCACGTCTTTTCTCCAAGAACTTGAGCGTGCATGCACACATACATACGTGCATACATGTACCCGTGACGACAAACACACAAACATCCAAACACACACACTTCGTCAGGGACACAAATATCCAAACACATACACACACATACACCATACACACGTCCACACACACATGCACATGCACAAATTGACAACCACATTCATTCTTGTGTGCAATTATCTTGCGTGTACACAAAGACATGGCCACATTGAACCATGTGAAGTGAAGGGCTAGGGAGAGATGGTTACGGGGTTGGGGTTCGGGGATATGAACCTAACCATTTGCGAGGGTGTTCCTTGTTGCCTCATGAAAATGGCACCCCCCCCCCCACACACACACGGGCGCGCGCGCCATGAAGCACAAATAGGGCACAGAGGTTATTGCTCGCTTTTGTGAGGTTGATCATACAACCGTCTTGACCTACACCATGACACATTGATCCCCCTCCCTCCTTATCCCCTCCCGTCCCCTTTTGCCATGCCTGATCCCCCCGCTTACCCCATGCCAACCCCTTCTCTTATCTTGCCTGTCGCGTCCCCTTGCCCTGCCCTTGCCATGCCTTCCCTATTCATTGCCATGGCATCGAGTGCATGATGGTGGCGGCAATGACGATGACCTTTGCAGGTATGTTGTGCTAGTGTGTGTGTTCGCGGGTGTGTGCTTGTGCCCATGCGCATGTGCGCAAGTGTGGATGGTTTGTTCCCTCTTGGTTTCTCCTATTTAGTGTGTTTGTATGTATGTTTGTGTGTGAGTCGGGGGGGGGGGGGCTTGCTTGGATCGATGCGTGGGTGAAGGTGTCCTTGTGCGTCACTGTGAGTGTGTGACTGCATTCTTTGGTTTCCGGTTGTCTAGGTTTGTGTGCGTACGTGGATTCGTGAATGTGTGTACGCGCAGGTGTGTGTGTGTGCAAATGTGTGTGTGTATGTGTGTGTGTGTGTGTTGCAGCTTTTGCAGCTGTTGTTTTGGATGTTGTTGTTGGTTTTGGTGTTGTGTGGCATAGGCTTTGATTGTGTGCGCATAACATTGTGTTTGTGGCTGCAGATGCAGGTATGCTTGTGTTTGTGGTTGTGGCTGTGGTTCTGGGCTTGCGTGAGGTCGTTGTCATGGCTGTTGTGGTAGCTGTCGTTCTTGGTGTGGTTATGGTAGTGGCTGTGGTTGCGGCTTTGGTTGTGGGTGTGGGTGTGGGTGTGGGTGTGGGTGTGGGTGTGGGTGTGTGTCTGCAAGCTGTGTTGTGTGTGGATTTGGTTGTGGTTGTGTCAGTGTGTGTGGCCCTGGCTGTGGCGAAGGTTGCAGTTGCAGCTTTCACTGTGGCTGCAGCTGTTCTTTGGGTTCAGGCTGTAGCTGTGGGGGGGGGGGGGGGCGGGGTAAAGGACTGCAAAGAGGGGGGCTGAAATCACCATCCACCCCCTCCCAAAAAAGACCGCACCAAGTTTACAGTGACAGTGTACAGTGACAGTGTACAATGACAGTGTATAGTGAGGGCATACAGTGAGTGTAGAGTGACAGTGTAGAGTGCTAGTATAGAGACGCGGGCATTGTGGCGGACGTACTGTGTGTGGGGATACATTCTATGAGACCTTGGGGAGTACAGTGTACAGAGTACAGTGTACAGTGTACAGTGTACAGTGACAATGTACAGTGATAGTGTATAGTGACAGTGTGCAGTGGCAGTGTGCAGTGTGCAGTGACAGCGTACAGTGCCAGAATACAGTGTACCATGTACAGTGACAGTAGACAGTGATACCATTGACAGTGTACATGGACAGTGTACAGTGACAGTGTACAGTGACAGTGTACAGTGACAGTGAACCATGAGTGAGCCCTCACTGAGCGCTCACTGAGCCATTTGGCGCGCTCAGTGAGCGCTCACTGAGCCATTTGGCGCGCTCACTGAGCGCTCAGTGAGCGCGCGAAACGGCGCAGTGAGCGCTCAGTGAGCGCGCCAAATGGCTCAGTGAGCGCTCAGTGAGGGCTCACTCATGGTTCACTGTCACTGTACACTGTCACTGCACACTGTGTATTGCACACTGCACACTGCACACTGTGTATTGCACACTGCACACTGCACACCGTGTGTTACAAATTGCACACTGCACACTGTGTAATACACTCTGCACACTGTGTATTGCACACTGCACACCGCACGCTGTGTATTGCACACTGCACACTGCACACTATGTGTAGTGTGCACTACACAGGGTGTAGTATGCCGTGTGTGATGTAATCCACACGGCACACCGTGTAATGCACACTGCACACTGTGTCATGCACACTGCACCCTGCACCCTGTGTATTGCACATTGGGTATCGCACAGTGCACCGTGTGCAGTGTGCAATACCCGGTGTGCATTACGCAGGGTGCGGTGTGTAGTGTGCAATACACAGTGTGCAGTGTGCAGTGTGCAGTACACAGTGTGCAGTGCGCAGTGTACACTGCGCACTACACACTGTGTAATGCACACTGCACACTGTGTCATGCACACTGCACACCGTACAGTGCAAGCGTTCTGGCGCTCAGTGTGCAGTGTGCAATACACAGTGCGCAGTGTGCATTACAGGGTGTGCAGTGTGCATTACAGTGTGCAGTGTGCAATTTGTAACACACAGTGTGCAGTGTGCAGTGTGCAATACACAGTATGCAGTGTGCAGTGTGCAATACACAGTGTGCAGTGTGCAGTGTGCAATACACAGTGTGCAATGACAGTGTACAGTGACAGTGAACCATGAGTGAGCCCTCACTGAGCGCTCACTGAGCCATTTGGCGCGCTCACTGAGCGCTCACTGCGCCGTTTCGCGCGCTCAGTGAGCGCGCCAAATGGCTCAGTGAGCGCTCACTGAGCGCGCCAAATGGCTCAGTGAGCGCTCAGTGAGGGCTCACTCATGGTTCACTGTCACTGTACACTGTCACTGTACATTGTCACTGTACACTGTCCATGTACACTGTCAATGGTGTCACTGTCTACTGTCACTGTACATGGTACACTGTATTCTGGCACTGTACGCTGTCACTGCACACTGCACACTGCCACTGCACACTGTCACTATACACTATCACTGTACATTGTCACTGTACACTGTACACTGTACACTGTACACTGTACTCTGTACACTGTCCTCCCCAAGGTCTCATAGAATGTATCCCCACACACAGTACGTCCGCCACAATGCCCGAGTCTCTATACTAGCACTCTACACTGTCACTCTACACTCACTGTATGCTCTCACTGCACACTGTCATTGTACACTGTCACTGTACACTGTCACTGTAAACTTGGTGCGATCTTTTTTGGGAGGGGGTGGATGGTGATTTCAGCCCCCCTCTTTGCAGTCCTTTACCCCCCCCCCCCCACAGCTACAGCCTGAACCCAAAGAACAGCTGCAGCCACAGTGAAAGCTGCAACTGCAACCTTCGCCACAGCCAGGGCCACACACACTGACACAACCACAACCAAATCCACACACAACACAGCTTGCAGAAACACACCCACACCCACACCCATACCCACACCCACACCCACACCCACACCCACAACCAAAGCCGCAACCACAGCCACTACCATAACCACACCAAGAACGACAGCTACCACAACATCCATGGCAACAACCGTACGCAAGCCCAGAACCACAACCACAACCACAAACACAAGCATACCTGCATCTGCAGCCACAAACACAATGTTATGCGCACACAATCAAAGCCTATGCCACACAACACCAAAACCAACAACAACATCCAAAACAACAGCTGCAACACACACACACACACACCTGCGCGTACACACATTCACGAATCCACATACACACACGAACCTAGGCAACCAGAAACCAAAGAACGCAGTCACACACTCACAACCACTCACGCACAAAGACACCTTCACTCACCCATCAATCCATGCCACCCCCCCCCCCCCCCCCCACACACAAGCAGACATGCAAACACACTAAATGAGAGAAACCAAGAACGAACAAACCATCTACAGCTGCGCACATGCGCATGGGCACAACTACACACACATGCAAGCACGCACACACACACCCAAACACATAATAGCACAACATACCTGCAAAGGTCATCGTCATTGCAGCCACCATCATGCATGTGATGCCATGGCAAAAAAATAGGAAAGGTAGGACAAAGGGGACGGGACAGGCAAGAGAACAGAAGGGCTACGCAAGAGGGAAGCGGGGGAACGGAGCATAGCGAAAGGGGACGGGAGGGGATAAGGAGGGAGGGGGATCAATGTGTCATGGTGTAGGTCAAGACGGTTGTATGATCAACCTCACAAAAGCGAGCAATAACCTCTGTGCCCTATTTGTGCTTCATGGCGCGCGCGCCCGTGTGTGTGTGGGGGGGGGGGTGCCATTTTCATGAGGCAACAAGGAACACCCTCGCAAATGGTTAGGTTCATATCCCCGAACCCCAACCCCGTAACCATCTCTCCCTAGCCCTTCACTTCACATGGTTCAATGTGGCCATGTCTTTGTGTACACGCAAGATAATTGCACACAAGAATGAATGTGGTTGTCAATTTGTGCATGTGCATGTGTGTGTGGACGTGTGTATGGTGTATGTGTGTGTATGTGTTTGGATATTTGTGTCCCTGACGAAGTGTGTGTGTTTGGATGTTTGTGTGTTTGTCGTCACGGGTACATGTATGCACGTATGTATGTGTGCATGCACGCTCAAGTTCTTGGAGAAAAGACGTGGTGAGAACTGCGGACCAATGTTGGTGTGAAAAGGGTGAAGTGTGGGCCAGCAAGGGTGGGAAGAGAGGGCGGAAAGGGGGAGAAACTCCTGAGTGAGCCCTGAGTGAGCCCCCAATTAGCTCTCAATGAGCGCTCACTCAGCGCTCACTGAGCCATTTGGCGCGCTCAGTGAGCCGGCTCAGTAAGCGCTCAGTGAGCCGGCTCAGTGACGGCTCAGTGACGGCTCAGTCGGGTGCTTAGTCAACTGAGCCTTCGAGAAAAAAAACCCCCCGGTCAAATCCTCTTGGTTTAGGGATTGGTGTCCCTTTGGGGACATTCCAAAACCCCAACCCACCCCCGAAAGCCACAACTTTTCACATCAAACCCCTTGAAACACACCACGTAGCCCCAAATGAGCCATTTTAGCCCCAACTGAGCCCCAACTTCACATTTCCAAGTGAGCCGCAAGTACAAAGTGAACCCCCCCTCCGCACTGAACCCCTTCCCGACCCCCCTCATGGGGTGATGGGCAACATCGACCCCGCCCCCGACAGGGTTGGCCCCTCCCAGCCGCCCCTCAACTTTGTTGATGGGAACGGCTACATTGTGCTTTGGGGGCTTGTGGAAGCACGGGATTGCGAGGTGGGGTGGAACAAGGTGATGAAGGCGTGGGGCAGCGGCGACGAAAAAGTCGTCTCAAAAATTTTTGAGCTGCTTTTCAACGCCGCTCGGAGTGAAGATCAGGCAAGGGATCCTGAGCTCCCCCCGGCGTTGGCAAAGCAAAAGCTCCCTTGGGTCGGGGGTCGGGGGGCCTCTCTTCAAGAAGTTCCACCCCCATCTCACCGAAAGTGTCCCTCAGGTTGCGGACCTCCACCCAGTGACGCCGGGCAGCGTCATCGTGGCAAGTGTGGGGAGTGGGGCCCAGCTCCCCCACTCCGATGTCGCCACCCACCCCGAAGTGCTCCCCCCCGACAGCAGGCCCCCCGACAGCAGGGACATCTCGGGGTGCCACCTGAGTAGCTTCCTCTGCTTGTCAGAGGACTACCAGTTGGCGGTGCAGGAGGGGACGGCCCTGGGGGAGGCGGGGGAGGCGCGCCGGGACACCATTCAGCTGCAGAGGGGGGACCTGCTGCTGATGGTGGCCACCAGCCGCCACCATGGGTTGCCCGCCCCCCCCGACGCCAAGGATGGGCTGCAAGGGGCTCTTTTTAACTTGTGGACCCCCGACCCCCGGCACCGCCACCACCAGCCCAACACCACGCACCTAGACCCCACCCCCCCCCAAGGAGGTCCTGGACGTTGCTGGGGATTTGTTCAGCTGGGACTTCCCCAGCGTGGACCAAGTGTTGTGGGTGGGGAAGGGGGCGGTTGGGAGGGTGGGGTTGTGGGAGGGGGGTGCTGCCCAGGCCCTCCTCGCCGACGCCCCCGAGGCGGTCCCGGCCGGCCCCCCCACCTGCCCCTTCCACCCCACCTTCCTCTCCCGCTCGGCCCCGAGCTCCGACCTCGCGGTCATCGAGGTCGGCGAGCAGTGCACGCTCTTCTTTGTGGGGAGCGTGCACCAGATCGAGGTCTGCAGGGGGGACAACGTCAATGCAGAGTCGGAGATCCACTTCGCCATGTCGGGCGTTGCTCCCCCGATGCGGCCGACCACGCTGTGGCATCTGGTCAACACTGCCCCAGCGTGGCGGTCGCGCAGATGCTCGAAGGCAGGGGCATGGTCAATCACATGCCCATGTGATTGCAAGGTGTGCTTGCTTGTGTGTTTGCTTTCTTTATTGGCAAATTGGACGAAATTCATGTGAAATTCGTACGAATTTCACGTGAATGAATGTGTGTGAATATTGAGGCATTGTGAAATTCGTACCAAATTTGTACAAATTTCTGTGAATTTCGTCCAATTTGTACGTTTTATTGTTGCATTGTTCCATCTTTGCTCCCCCATTCTCCATTGGTGCCTTGCACACTTCTCCCTGTCTATAGGTCCCGTTCCACGCGTGGTCGCCGGACATTCGGCACCACACCCGGCACCGATTCAAGCCCCGGCCCCGATTGCAGGAGCCCGAGCAGAGCGAGCTGCCCGGAGGCACCGGTGATGGACGGACCCCGAGCTAGGCCGGCAGTGAGCGCAGTGAGGGCTCGCGGCGCTCTGGACGCTCTGCAGGGGGCCACAGCGAGGCCAGCTCCGGTGCGGGGCATGCGCCGCGGGAGGTGGTCGTCCCCATGCCATCTCGCAGGGACTTAGGCACCGCCCACACCGAGCCCCCCCTGGACCGGGTCACCCTCGCTCCCAGGCAGCCGGATCCGGCCTGGACGCAGAAGGTGCCGCCCGGGCCCGATGGGCGGCAGCGGCATCTCTCTGCCGTGTGGTACATGGTCTTGGAGTCCCGGGGGGTGCAGGGCACCCTCCGCATCTCCTTCCCCTGCCCCATTGTGGTCATGGGGGGTTCCAACCTGCCCGAGGGGCAGGAGCTGGTGGGCCTGTTTGCCTGCAGGCTTGTGAGCGGGCACTGGCGGGTGCAGTTGGGGGTGGCCCGGATTGGGAAGGAGGGGACGGGGACCACGGCTGGGGTCTTTGGGCTGAATGTGGTCACGGGCCGGGAGAAGCGGAGGCCGGAGTGGGTGGACGTGGCATGGCTTGCCATGCGCGTCCATGTGGGGAGGCAGCGGAAGGCGGGGGGGGCTAACGTCTTTGACGTCGAGGGGGAGGACGACGCCCCCCCCACCCCCTCGGCCCGGAAGCGGAAAGGCCGCCCCCCCCAAGGGGACACCGAGCCCCCCCCCCCCTCCCCCGAAAGCCCCGCGTACGGCCACCCCGGTGGAGCGAGCGGAGCCGGCGGCAGGGCGGGGGCAGAGGGGGGCGGTGCACGAGTGCGTGGAGCAGCAGCAACTGCAACGGGCGGGGGTGTGGGAGGCGCGCGCGATCAGCGCGGAGGCCGCCAACCGCGACCTCGAGGCCCGCCTGTGCAGGGCCAATGAGGATAGGCGGGCCGCCGACCGCGGTTGGCGGACGTCACCAAGGAGCGGCACCGCCTGGTCACCAGGGTGAAAGCCCTGGAGCGCGACCTGGGGACGGCGCGCAAGGCCGCGGGGGCACCGGCAAAGGCACCAACAAAGACAGGGGAGGGGGTTGAGGGTGCCGAGGGCCCCCCGGGTGAGAGGGCAGGGGGCCCCCAATGCTGCCGCTGTCCCGTACCTTTCTGGCCGGCGCGCAGGCCTGGCATGCCGAGGCCGAGGCATGCGCCGGCCAAATGTCGGCCGTGTCCACAGGCGTGCGGATGGTCATGATGGCCACTGGCTAGCAGGCCAATGTGGACACCGTGGCCCCCGACGCCCCGAGGGTGAGTGCCGCACTGGAGGATGTGCGACGGCGGTACCCCCCCCACCGCCTCACGTCAGCGGCCATGGACCCCTCCCTCGCTGAGGCGGTGGTGGAGCAGAGCTCCCAGGGCTCTGCTAGCCGGAGCTGTGCTCTAGGGGGGGGGGGGGGGCGTAGCCCACCCTTTATCTTGGGGACCACCCGTCCCTTCTAACCTACACGGATGTTATTTGTACATTTTTATATATGAATATATGTACAAATATACTCCCCCCCCCCCCCCGGCATGGGCGGTTTGACCGACATGTGGGGTACCCCCCCCCCCCCCTTTGCGGAATTTTGAGCACTGTTTGTATTTTAGTTGGTGTATCCTGTGCCCCTAATCTGTTACACTGCTGACTGTGTGTCAGCCGGAATGTTGACCATTGGACTGGGTGTGTGGTAACCCCTGAGCTTCAACCTGTGCTTGCTTTGTGAGGGCCAACGAGGGCAAGAGGATGAGTCAAGTGTTTTCTTTGGAAAAAATTCTCTTACATTCACGTGAAATTCGTACGAATTTCGTGCGAATTTCACAATGCCTCAATATTCACACACATTCATTCACGTGAAATTCGTACGAATTTCGTGCGAATTTCACTAGATTCCCGTGAAATTTAGTTGCCTGGGGCAGGGGGATGGTAGAAACCGGCGATAAATGCCTCCCCCATTCCACAGGTCTTGTACCTAACACCATGCCGCGGCCAACGGAGCCATTCCATTTGTTAGCGGATCGTACACGACGGAGGCCCCTGCAAGAGCTCCAGCAAGTTGTTACCAAGGAGCTTGCAGCACGCTGCACCGTCAAGTACCTGCCCGACACCGGGCAAATAGTGCTTACCCCAGAAACACGAGTTGTAGTGGCCGTCTAGCCTGAGCCCACCATGGAGGAGAGGTTGATTATGGCCGTCTGGCGGATCCAGTCGTTGCACCTCTGTAGGACGAAGTCGCGGTACCTAGTGGGGAGCATGACGTACGGTGCCACCGTGTGTTGGGTCTGCATGCGTAACCGTGCTCTGTGCCTTGCTACCTTTGGCACAGCAAGTGCGATAGATGGCAACTGGGAAGGGGCTGTTGCCATAGGTCCTATATATAGGACCATTGATTATGGCCTCCATGGGGTCCTTCGTGTCCTGTTGTGTGGCATCAACGGGACACGGGACCTAGTTGTACAATTGACAGGGAAGGCACCGGCCACTGTGGCACGCACCATGCTGCAACCGGTTCTAGATGAGGCACGGCTTGCAGCACGAACTTGCACCCGTGCCTCATTAAATAATGAAAAGGCAAACAGCAAGGGGAAGGTGAGGATGGAGTGTGGTGCTGCCATCCATTTCATGCGGAACAGGGGTTGGGAGAAGATAATAGATGCTTGCCTACAGCAGCCTAGTGTGAGGCAGCATCAAGTAGGAGGAAAAAGTTGGGAGTCGGTGTGCAAAACATGGTGGGAGAATTTTGCAAGCATGTGTGTATACGCTTGGCGTTCCGCATGGTTCTCCGGGGCCGACTTGGGGCGGCTCCGGAACCATAGCATAGCCATGGGCACCTTTGGTCGCATGGGTGGGATGCGACCAAAAGGGCACAACATGGGCAAGGGCCCATAAGTGTACAAACGTATGCAAGCCGCACAAGAAGACAGCTTCTAACTGACATGCAGCACCTTCAGACTCTACAGCGGCGGTTCCGGTGTCGCAAGAAGCGGACATGAGATCACCACACAAACCAAGACCATTGTTGCCTGTGACCGGGGTGCATGCTGGGGTGCATTGGAGAGCCTACTAGGGCTGGTAGGACAAATCAGGGGATGCACACCGGTAACATAAGTGTAAAATCACGTGAATTTACGTGAAATTCGTACGAATTTTGTACGAATTCACGTGAATTCACGCCTATGAATTGGCTACAGGCTTGCCGGCACCTCCCGTTTTGGGCGCGCTTTGGGCATGGTGCATGCTTTTGGGGCGGGACCTTCATTGGATGATGCGTAATGAAGCTGGGGGAAGAATTTTACCCCCTCAAATCCCTCAGAAGGAACCAAAAATATGGCGTTTTCCCCCGAAAACCTCAAAATTTGGGTCGATTCACGTGAAATTCACGCATTTATTCAAACGGCCACTTATCCCCCGTTCACGAAGGGTACACACCGGCCCCGTGATCCGGGAGCCCCCAATGGCGACGTTGATGCCGAGCTGGCGGAAGGTCGCCGCCAGCGGGATCGGGACTCCCCGGAACGGGCCGCTGGGGCGCCCTGTTCCCCCTGGAACTAGGAGCAGGATTTATCCACGCGGACGTGTTGGCCAGTGACCTGCAGCCCCTTCTCCGTCGCGGGGACCGTCCCCTGGAGGGAGGCCGCGCCCAGGGTCACCGCCTGGGTGTCATCCGCATAGCCCGATGACCCCAGCGTAGCGTAGCCGGGGCCTGAATCCTTGAGGGGGAGCGGGGCCCCGGGCTCCAGGTCTTCCGCCGCGTCCTCGTCTAGAACGGGGGGGAGGGCGGCCGTCCGCGCACACCTGCCGGCGTAGGGAGTCCCCCTCCCATTTCCAGATCGTGGTGAGCACATTCACCAGGAGCACCGACATGGGGCACCCCTGGAGGATGCCGTTGGTGGCCTCCCACCACAGGCTGAGGCCTGGCGATGTTGAAGCCCCGGTGGAGCTGCTTGTACATGCCCATGCCGTGCCCGGGTCCATGCCCAGCTCCAATGCCAACACGACCGCCTAGGGGATGAGATCGAAACACTTGACGTAATCGATGCTCATCCCCGCGACGGTTCATCCTCGGAGGCGACACAGCTTCAGGAGGACCTGTGTCACTGCCGCCCCATCTAGGACGCACCTGGCGGGGCGGAAACCAAAGGCCACCGGGTGGGCCCAGGACTCCTGCCACGCAATGGCGTCCGCAAAGCGCACACCCGCCCACAGCCGGTAGACCATGGACAGGACCGTGAGCGAGCGGGTGTTTAGGGGCCCTGACGGGCTCTCCTTGGGGATGAGGGCTGTGTAGCCCTCGGCCAGACGGGCCGGCCACTTGCCAAGGCGCTCTACCTCTCGCAGGAGGTCCGCAAACCAGCCGGGGTGTCCACTTGCCCCAAGTGGGCTCCATGTTCAATGAGGGGATATGGAATGCCCAAACGAAGACTTGGGAGGGTAGTGCTAGCCGGCGGACCATGCAGGGTGATGAGGCCAACTACACGGCCTTCCTCCTTGGGACGCCTTCCTTGCAAGCCGCCGGCTGCAGTACGCAGCGAATTTTGAAATTGCCACGTGCCTGGGTCGTCTTGTGCATTTTGCACTTGACAATGGCCATGGGCTGCTTGTTGGGGGAGTTTGTCGACCGAGAGGCTAGGTCGGTCACCCCCGCGCTCCGTCAAGACCTGCAAGTTCTCGTGTCGGAGAGGCATGCAGGTTGGAGCGTTTATGGGTCAGCTTCTCCGGACGGGGAAGAGACGGCCAATTTTTTTGACGCATGGCCGGATATTGCTAGGTGCCTCGGCATTAGGTCGAGCACGGCCACCCTTCGCGTCCACGGTTGATCCCCCCCGAGGATTACCTTTGCCTCCTCCTTGGAGGCCCCCCATTGGACCAGCCCCGTGTCGATGATATCTTGAATCACCTAAACACTAGACATGGGGGGTGGTTAATTTCGTTCTAGTCTAGTGCAATCTAGCTTCTAGCGAGCGGTGTTCGAGGCTGACTAGATCAAAACTAGAACGAGTGAAAGGCACTAGGTGAGAGGAGTACCTCCCAATTGCTCTTCCACAACGTCCCAAGGGTGTCCATGGCCTTGTCATCGCAATTGGCCATGCTCAACACCCAAAGGCCTGCGGGGGAGCGGGGCAAGCGGTCGAAGTTGGCCAAGGAGATGGTGAGTTGGGTCCAATTGCCCCCGGCAACGGGGTAGGCATCTCCCCGGACGATGAACGTCAACGGGAAGTTGCGGTTGATTGACCGCACCAAGCCCGGCCGGGAGAGAATGTATGTGACCCATGAGGCGAAGGGCCATGAGATCCTGGTGGCCTTGGGCAACACCGTGGCAACGGGGTCATCCAATTGCACCGGGGCGACCAACTCCTTCCAACGGGCTTGGCAGTCCCGCTCGGTACAAATTGGACGGGAGTAGGGGCCACCGGGGACGGTGCGTGGATAGTCCAACTTACGGAGCGTGTAGAGCTCCGAGAGGGTCCTCCACGAGGACTTGGGGGCCCTCATGTTGAGCACTAGTTCACACATGGCCGTGGGCACGAGAAGGGAGGCGGCGTATGCCTCAACGGCGGCCTTGCATGCCTCACCCGTGGTATGGGTAGAAGTGGTGGAGTTCACATATTGGACGGCGTTGTTGAATTGCCGCCGTGCTAGGGGGCATGATAGCGCCCACGTGGCCAAGTAATGGCCCACCCGCTCATCCTTGAGGTTAGATGCCCCACTGAACTCCCGTAGTGCCTTAGACAAGAGGAACGTATGCTTTCCGGTTGAGGAGGGAGCAAGGGGGGAAGTGGCGGGGCGTTTCATTGCAAAGAAATGTGCAACATCTAAGCGCGAGAGAAGGAAGCATGGAACAATGAACTACGGACAATAGCAAGCATGCACGGCCGAACAATGAAGAAATTGGGACATCTAGGTAGACATTATGTCGTTCTAGTATTGATCTAGTCTAGGCTAGAACTGCTGTTTCCCCAGTAACAGTAGTTGTACACCATTCTTTGTTTTGTTCATTATGATGTCCTGTTCCATTCAGAATTTTTACAAACTATAACAGGGCCTTCAGACGAAGGTGCTGTTCCTTTTGCTGCGCAGGCCGGACAGCTGATCTAATTCCACTCCTTTGAGAGCTGTTCATACTGATTTCGTGGTCTTCAATTTGGTGGCAGCGCAGTAGTATAGAAATGGAGGATGATGCACTGTCGTTCGCGGATTACATCCAAGGAGACGCCCATGGAGATTTTCGGCTTGGGGCGGATACCAAGTCTTGGATGCGTCGAAAGCTGGTCCTGATGCGAGAACTTCAGGGTATGCCTGACGAGGGGGAGGCCTGGGCCAAGAATTTCGCGCCCACCGTCTCGTTCACGGGCTCTCGGGACGAGTTCACCGACCGCTTGGTGGGTTACATGCTTCTGGAAGACGTCACGCTGGACTTCGCCACTGGGGCGTTCAAGAAGTCTTCCTCCGCAGCACCGACAGTGCCGGCGCCTGGACAGGTGGACCCTGCGATCCTTAAATTGCTGGAGGACCAGGGACAGCTCATCAAGTCCCTTACCGCCAAGGTCCAAAGCATCACTGAGGCGCCACCGAAGGACCAGTTGCAGGTACCTGCATTATCACTAAAGGCCATCCACGATGCGGACACAGCCACCAACCACCCCCAGTGGATTAATCGTGCTCTCTTCCTCCTGGTACGGCTGCTCAAATTCGAGAATGTCCCTGCCTCCGCATTCACTATGATTCCCAAAATGTCCGATGCCGCGGCTAAGGAGATCATGCTGGGCCTCACTGACGAGGACAAGAGGGACGACACGCCGTGGACCGACCGTAAACACCCAGATGGGTCCGACAGTATGGACACATCCGACTCCGCGCAGGCCTCTCAGAGATTTCACACCCTGGTGCAGGCGCTGTGGACGCTCGTTTTCTCTGCGACGGCCTCTTACAAAGAGCGGTACGAGGGGACGTCTGGTTCTTCATCTACCTCTGGATCTCAGAAGGAATCGGATGTTCGGCTGGAGGAGGGCCTGTCGGAGGCGGGCAAACGCCTAAAGAAGGCTATGCGACGGGGTTTCAAGGTCATCGACGGTGAGGAGTTCTTCGAGATTCACAAGAATGAGTGGGTACGCACGACTGAGGATCCCGTCGGCCTATGCAAGACTTGCAAGGCTCGTGGTGAGGTGACCCGTCACTGGGTCTGGAGGTGTCCCTTTCTTGAGTGACGCGACGCGCCGGGGGGGCTGGAACCGGTCTTGGAGCTGGCGAGTTCGGCGGTGGCAGTGGCACCGGTATCAGAGTGGGTCGGAAAAACCATCGACTGGAGATCCATTGCGGCCTTGTGGCGGGAGCTCGGGTATGCGGATCCGGCGGACGATGTCCAGACATGCCTCATCAGCACTTGGAAGGAGGGGACACGAAATTCCTACGGTTCACACCTTCGACGAATCGCCTTCTTCCATGGGTCGGCACCGGCGGGGGACACGCAGAGCCTGGCGGAGAGTATTTTGCTCCTCCTCTTCCGATCGGGATATCGACCCGCAACGCTGCGGGGCGCCGTGTCAGCGTTACACGCAGTGTGGGTCATGGGGTGGATACCGCCACTACGATGGGAACGCCTCTGGCGCCTCGCCCGTGCGCCGGTGGCTACCCCGGGAGACCGCCCTTACACAGGCCCCCACGTTCTGCAGGTCATGGCCGAGGCCTGCCAGACACCGGAGGACTGGGCTGTCTTCGCCGCCGCCGTCCTCTCCTTCAGCAGCCTCACACGCGTGGGGGAAATCGCGTCTGTCCGGCGCTCCGGCCTGCGGGGGAAGGCGCTGGCTTTCTGGGGCCTCAAAAGGGACTTGCGCTGGGTTTCCCGTGACCTCGGCAGTTTTGCGGGCGAGTGGGCCCACTGGTTGCGGCGCCAGTTCCCTGGGCGGGACGTCATGGTCGATAGAGCCGCCGTCCTCGAAGAGGGTATGGCCAGGCTGCTCCAAGGCAGCCCTTACGCTGCTTACCGCTGGCACTCGTGGCGTCGCGCGGGGGCTGCCTTCCTCCGCTTCCGTGGCCTCCCCTGGCGCTACCTATGCTGGTGGGGACGCTGGGCCAGTGTGCGCATGGCGCCCTTCTATGCAGCGGCACCGGAGGACTTCACCTTCCACTCGAGTTCGCGCCTACCTTGGCCAACGAGTCAGGGGGTCAAGTGGATCACCACCGACACGGCGGAGTTCTGGCCGTCATCGCTCATGGGGCTCTGCTTGCCGGACGAGAGGCCCGCTAAGCTCCCGGCCACCGGATCGAAGCGCGACAGGGGTTCCGAGGCCGTGGTGGAAGGGGACGACTCCGGGGACGCTATGCAGCCGCCAACCGCCAAGCAACCCTCACGACCCGCGCCACCTCGAAAACCTCCGCGGAGAAACGGGCAGTCGACCCCCTCGGGTCCGTCGGTGGCTGCCCCGCAGTCCGCGTCGACCACAGAGCGCCGAAAGGTTCCACCCCCACCGGCCCGAGACTCCCCTCCTGGAGATCCGACAGGAGAGGGCATAGCCCCCGACTCTTCCACCCCCGCGCCAGCCCCCGAGTCCGGCTCATTGGTCGGAGCCGACAGTTCCCCCCAACGCCAGTCCGTTGCGCGAAGTTCAAGGGACGGGCCCGGGACCACCAGCGCACCACCCCCGTTGTGCGAGGAGGAAGCGGCGGGTCTGGACTTCTTCGCATGCGGTCTCGAGGAAGAGGTCTCGGAGCTCCTGTTGAACTCCCGCCGGGGACAGCAATGGCTGGATCGCGTGTCCGAAGGCTTAAGGGTGCCTCTCGCGGACAGGGGTCTCGTCAGGTCCCGGATCCGATTATTATTGATGAGGGGTAATGTGGTGGCGAGGGATTTGGGGGTTTTTGATTTTCTGGAGGCGGCTGTTGCAGCGCTTGACCGCCTGGAGCCAGACCTTTGGCCGGTGGTTTTTCGTGAATCGACGTCTCCGAAGCCGATCCTGATGGGATTGTCCCTGGACGTGCTGGAAAGGGGGATTGGGGCGGTGGGTAGCATTCGCATCCCGGATTTCATTTGGCATGCAGTGGCCCCAAATGATGTCCTGTCGGTGTCTAAGCGCGCGTTACCGGGCATCCGAAACATTTCTCGTGAAGGTTTGGTGATGGCTAGAGCCTTGGTGGGGGATGGCGTTTTGGCTCGGTGCCCTTCCAACCTACCCCCTAATGGCTGGCTGTTCCCGGTACCCAAAAATTCGGAGAAAGCGTCCATGATTGTGCATTTGGTGCAGTTCAACAAGCAGCATGCCAACCGCCCGCCGTCCTTCACCCTCCCGGTCGTAGAGGATTTGGCTTTCCTCATTGAGCTGCATTACTTGCGGGCGGGCCAGGGGTGTCTTGCGTTTTCTGAGGAAGTGGGCCGCTATTTGCGCGACCCTTTTTTGCGCGCGCTCGATGACCTGCGTTTGGAGGCGCCTGAGGGGGCCCCCCTGCTGGCATGCCATGTTGATCTTAAGAATGCATTCTGGTCGTTGCGTTTACCCGATGCCTTCAAGCAGACCTTCAGGGTCAGTATTGACGGACAGACGTTCGCCTTCAATTGCCTGCCTTTTGGATGGCAATACTCTCCAGTGATTTGCCAGACCGTGCTAGGCTACTTGCTTCAGGGGCTGGATTTGGTTTCGGTTTTGGTTTTGCACTATCTTGATGATTTTCTCGTTTTGGGATTCGGGGCAGGCAACGTGCGTTCAGCGGCGGCGCGACTCTGTGACCTGTTGGGACGTGAGGGGGCGATCATCAGCCCCAAGAGCATCCTTGAGCCTGTGCCGTCCATTGTCTGGTTGGGTAAGCAATTGGTGCTGTCAGGGGCGGGACAGGGCGTTTTTGTGGTCCCCAACCAGTGGATCGTCCTGGTGGGTCTATGGTTGCGCGTTGCGCTGCTGCCTTTGTCCCGGAAGCTCGCTCGACGGGTTATTGGCCGTTTTTCATGGGCCCTAAGACCCCAGGTGGGCGCTTGCCCCTTTTTGGCTGGTTGGTGGTCACACGTTATGTGGGGCTCTTCCTTTTTGCCCTCAGCCCCCTTGAAAGTGGTTCATAGCCTCCTGCACTGCCTTGTCATGTTACGGCGTGGTTGGACTCCGAGACGAGTCGATTCCTCCTCTTCTGCGGGCAGAGGCCTCGTTTTCGTCGACGCTGCCTTCGATCTGGACCGCTTCAAGGTGGGTCTCTGGGGTCCAGCACTGGGGGGCGGGGACTTCGCTGTGGGCACGAGGTTTTGACGCAGCAGGAGGCATAGTTGGACTCCCTGGTCCAGGGCCTTAGTTTCATAGTCAATGTGGGCTGGCCCGTCTTCAGGTTGGTCGGAGACAATGCCTCCTCCATCGGCCAGATGGCGGGAATGCGCGCCCGGTCCGGTTTAAAGAGACATAACAGGAACCTGCGCAGAGCTTTCTACCTACTCCAGAGATCTGATTCGACAGTTTTCCTCGAGTGGGTCCCAGACGATTTGAACCCGGCCGACTGTTTCTCCCGTATTGACGGTGATTTTGGCGGCGACTTCGCTGCGGCGGGGTCGGCATCTTGGGACAGATTTCGGTCCCTGCAAGCTTTCCCCGCCCTCCCTTGCCCTGTGTGGGTTGCGAATTTGCCCAAGGGGCGCACTGCTATGGACCGCCAGCTTGCAGAATGTCCTGTGGGGGCTGTCTCTTAGTGTTGGCGGAACGCTTCGCAGGGCGGGATGCTGGGGGCCTCTTGCCACTTTTCGGCGGGTCCCTGGTGTCCTCTTGCCCGTAGAGACTCTGCCTTCCCTGAGGGACCTGGCCCAGCACGGCTGCTTTCCGTTACCGGTGCCTGTATTTTTGTTTTAGGTGCAGTATCAACTCTAGTGGCCTCTCCACGACCGCGCGGCCACGTGCTCTTTGCTGGACGCCTGTTGGCTGGAATGCCAGTGGCGAGTTCGCTGCGGCGTTTCCCACGGTGTCTGTGCTTGGAGGTGTCGTGACCGCGTGGGAAGACACAACACTGTCTATGGTCGCTGGAGTATGGCTTGGTGCTGGCTGAATCACAAAGACCGCGCACCAGGAAGTCATATGGCCTTTGAATGAGTTTTGTTTTGCTTGTACAACTGCTGTTTCCCCAGTAACAGTAGTTGTACACCATTCTTTGTTTTGTTCATTATGATGTCCTGTTCCATTCAGAATTTTTATAAACTATAACAGGGCCCTCCCACCCACCCAAGGGAGGGGAGACGGTGATGGGGTCCCACCCGCCCGCCCATATTGTCACTGTACGAGTCTCTATGGAGGTGATCACCTCTCATGATGTCGAGGTGCTGCGCACCAGGAAGTCATATGGCCTTTGAATGAGTTTTGTTTTGCTTGTACAACAAGATTGGGTCTTTAACGTGTACCAAGGGCGGCGGTGGTCGCCGCCTGGAGAGCGCCTGCGGAGGATGGTATCCCCCATGGGCGCGGTCCCGCCGGCTTGGGGGACGGGACGTCCTACCCAGGTAGTGGTCGCTATCTGGAAGCGCCTGCGAGAGGTGGCCCCCCCCATGGGCGCGGTCCCACCAGCGGGGGGGACGGGGCGTCCAACCCAAGCTATGGTCGCTGCCTTGAGAGCGTGTCTTGGGGGTGGCATCCCCCATAGGTGCCCAGGTCCCGCTCAGGCGGTGGTTGCTGCCTTGAGAGCTCATGTGGGGGACCGTACGCTCCATGGGCGCGGCCCCACCGGCTTGGGGGGAAGGTGTCCCACCTAGGTGGTGGACGCTGCGTGGAGAGCGCCTGCAGTGTACGGTATCTCCCATTGGCGCGGTCCCACCGGCTAGGTGGACGGGGTGCCCCGCTCAGGCGGTGGTTGCTGCCCAGCGGGGCCCCACCAGCTACTGCGACGGGGCTTCCCGCCCGGGCGGTGCTTGCTGCCCGGAGAGCGTCGGCAGTGGACGCCCCCCCCCCATGGGTGTGGTCCCACCGGCTGGGGGGACAGGGTGTCCCACCCACGCGGCGGTCACTGCCTGGAGAGCGCCTGCGGGGGACGGTATCCCCCTCGGTGCGGTCCCACCAATTGGGGGGACGGGGTACCCTGCCCAGGCAGTGGTCGGTGCTTGAGGATCGCCCACGAGGGGCAGCCCCCCCCCATCGGCGCGGTCCCACTGGGTTGGGGGACAGGGTGTCCCACCTAGGCGGTGGTTTCTTCCTAGAGAGCTCTTGCGGGGGTCGGCATCCTCCATTGGCGCGGCCCCAAGGCGGCTTGGGGGCTGGCGTGTCCCACCCATGCGGTGGCCGCTGCCTGGAGAGCGCCTGCGGAGGATGGTATCCCCCATGGGCGCGGTCCCGCCGGCTTGGGGGACGGGGCGTCCTACCCAGGCAGTGGTTGCTATCTGGAAGCGCCTGCGAGAGGCGGCTTCCCCCATTGGCGCGGTCCCACCAGCGGGGGGGACGGGGCGTCCAACCCAAGCTATGGTCGCTGCCTTGAGAGCGTGTCTTGGGGGTGGCATCCCCCATAGGTGCCCAGGTCGCCCTCAGGCGGTGGTTGCTGCCTTGAGAGCGCATGCGGGGGATCGTACGCTCCATGGGCGCAGCCCCACCGGCCGGGGGGGCGGGGTGTCCCACCTAGGTGGTGGTCGCTGTGTGGAGAGCGCCTGCAGGGTACGGCATCTCCCATTGGCGCAGTCCCACTGGCTAGGTGGACGGGGTGTCACGCTCAAGCGGTGGTTGCTGCTTGGGGAGCGTCGGCAGGGGACGGCACCTCCAACGGGCGCGGTCCCACCGGCTTCGGGAACGGGGTGTCCCACCCAAGCGGTTGTTGCTGCTTGGAGAGCGCTTGCAAGGGACGGCATTGGCCAATGGCGCCGGTGGGATGGGGTGTCCCTCCCTGGTGGTGCTCACTGCCTGGAGACCGCCTGCGGGGGACGGTATCCCCCATTTGCGCGGTCCCTACAGCTGGGGGGATGGGGCGCCCTGCCCAGGCAGTGGTCGCTGTTTGGGGAGCGCCCGCGAGGGGCGGCTCCCCCCATTGGTGTGGTCCCACTGGGTGGGGGGACGGGGTGTCCCATCCTGGCGGTGGTCGCTGCCTGGAGAGCGCCAGTGGGGGAGGGCATCCCCCATTGGCACGGTCCCACCGGCTGGGGCAACGGGGTGTCCCGCCAAGGCGTTGGTCGCTGCCCGGAGAGCGCCTGCGGAGGACGGCATCCCCCATTGGCGCGGTCCCAACGGCTGGGGGGATGGGGCGTTCCGTGCAAGCGGTGGTCGCTGCCCGGAGAGCGTCTGCGGGGGTCCGCATCCCATTGGCGCGGTCCCACTAGCTGGGAGGATGGGGCGCCCTGCCCAGGCGGTGGTTGCTGTCTTGGGAGCACCCGCGAGGGGTGGCTCCCCCCTTTGCCGCGGTCCCACTGGCTGGGGCACGAGGTGTCCCACCCAGGCGGTGGTAGCTGCTTGGAAAGCGTCTGCGGGGGTGTGCATCCCCCATTGGCGCGGTCCCACCGGCTGGGTGAACAAGGTGTCCCACCCAGGCGGTGGTCGCTGCGTGGAGAGCGTTTGCCAGGGACGGCATCCCCCATTGGCGCGGTCTCATTGGCTGGAGGGATGGTGTGTCCCACCCAGGTGGTGGTCGCTGCCTAGAGAGCGCCTGCGGGGGACGGTATCCCGCATTGGCGCGGTCCCACCAGCTGGGGGGACGGGTTGTCCCACCCAGGTTGTGGTCGCTGCCTGGAGAGCGTCTGCGGGGGTCCGCATCCCCCATTGGCGCGGCCCCTCCGGCCGGGGGGATCCGGTGTCCCACCCAGGCGGTGGTCGCTGCCCGGAGAGCGCATGCGGGCGACGGTATTACCCATTGGCGCAGTCCCACCGGCTGGGGGAACAAGGTGTCCCACCCAAGCGGTGGTCACTGCCTAGAGAGTGTTTGCCAGGGACGGCATCCCCCATTGGCGCAGTCTCATTGGCTGGAGGGATGATGTGTCCCATCCAGGTGGTGGTCGTTGCTTGGAGAGCGTGTGTCGGGGACTACTACCCCCGTAGGCGTGGTCTCATTGGCTAGGGGGATGGGGCGTCCCACCCACGCCTGCGAGGGGCGGCTTCCCCCATTGGCACTGTCCCACCTGCTGGGGGGACGGGGTGTCCCACTCAGGCGGTGGTTGCTGCCTAGAGAGCGCCTACGGGGGGGCGGTTACCCCCATAGGCGCGGCCCGACCGGCTGGGGGGTGGGGTATCCCACCCAAGCGGTGGTTGCTGCATGGAGAGCGCCTGTACGGGACGGCTTCCCCGAGTGGTACTGCCCCACGGGCTTGGGGGACGGGGTGTCCCGCCCAAGCGGTGGTCGCCGCCTACAGAGCGTGTGTGGGGGATGGCATCCCCCATAGGCGCGGCCCCACCGGTTGGGGGGACGGGGCGTCCCGCCCAGGCGGTGGTTGCTGCGTGGAGAGTGTCTTCCGGGGACGGTACCCCCAATAGGCGCGGACCCACCGGCTGGGGGCGGGGTGTCCCACGCATGCGGTGGTCGCTGCCTGGAGAGCGCCTGTATGAGACAATATCCCCCATTTGTGCGGCCCCACCGGCTGGGGGGACAGGGTGTCCCACCGAGGCGGCGGTCGCTGCCTAGAGAGCGCTTGCGGGGGACGGCATCCCCCATTGGTGCGGCCCCACCGGCTAGGGGGACGGGGTGTCCCATCCAAGTGGTGGTCGTTGCCTGGAGAGCCTCCGTGGGGCTCGGCATCCCCCATTGGCGCGGTCCCACCGGCGGGGGGGACAGGCCTCCCACCGAAGCTGTGGTCGCTGCTTGGAGAGCGTGTGTGGGGGATGGCATCCCCCATAGGGGCGGCCCCACCGGCTGGGGGACGGGGCGTCCCGCTCAAGCGGTGGTCGTTGCCTGGAGAGCGCCTGCGGGGGACGGCATCCCCCATAGGCGCGGTCCCACCGGCTGAGGGGACGGGGCGTCCCGCCCGGGCGGTGGTCGCCGCCTGAAGGGCGCCTGCGGGGGACGGCATCCCTCATTGGCGCGGTCCCACCGGTTGGGGGTATGGGGCGTCCCGCATAGGCGGTTGTCGCTGCCTGGACAGCTCCTGCCGGGGGCGGTAACCCTCATCGGCACGGTCCCACCGGCCGGGGGGGGCAAGGTGCCCCACCCGGGCGGTGGTCCCTACCTAATGAGTGTCCGTGGGGGATGGTAGCTCCTTTCTGTTGCTGCCCCACCGGCCGGGGGGACGGGGAGTCCGGCCCAGGCTGTGCTTGCTGCCGGTAAAGCGCTTGCATGGGACACAATACCCATCGGTGCGGGCCCACCAGTTGGGGGAACGGGAGGGTCCTGCCAGTCGGGGGTCGCTGTCCGAAGCAGCCCCTGTCGGCGCGGGCCCACGGTTGGGGGGCAGAGAGTCCCGCTCAAGCTGTGGTCGCTGCCGGAGAGGCGCTGGTAGGGGGTGGTAACCCCCAATGTGGCGTGGGCCCACCGGCTGGTGGGACGGGAGGGTCTTGCCCAGGCGGTGGTCGCTGTCCGAAGCAGCCCCTGTCGGCACGGGCCCACGGTTGGGGGGCAGAGAGCCCCGCGCAGGCTGTGGTCGCTGCCGGAAAGGCGCTGGTAGGGGGTGGTAACCCCCAATGAGGCGCGGGCCCACCGGCTGGGGGGGTGGGAAGCCCAGCCCAGGCGGTGGTCGCTGCCTGTTGATTGCCTGCAGGGGGCGTAGTCTGCAGCAGCCTGTGCCAACCGGCCGGGGGGGGCCAGGGGCCCTGCCCAGCTGGTGGCCGTTGCTAAGACACGTCTTGCCCGGCCTCTTCTACCCGTCTACCCCAAGCAGCAGGCATGCAAGGTAAAGAGGCAGTACCGGAGACCATAACCCCGGGGTAGCAATAGCGGGGACTCACCGTGAATCCACTTAACCAAAACCCTAAGTTCTGCCGGGGCTTAACTCCCGAACAGTACAGGCCTTAGGGCCCCCTTGGGCAGTTTAAGCCCGCGGGGATGCGAAGAGGCATGACTGCCAGCACTTACGTCTGGCCTGTCATACCTAGATAATTGGGTTCGCCTCAACACGGCCGGTTGAGTCCGGCTCTGGGGGGCGCACATTTACTGGACCTGGGGGAGGCCGTTAAACGCTTTCAGCATTAGTTAAGGCAGTATGCAGTGTGTTTGCGTTTATTACATAATGTACACTGTTACCCCGCTGACGGTGTGGTGTGGTGTGGTGTGGTGTGCTGTTCTTTGTCTCATACGACACTGTGCTATTCAGAACAACGCGGACAAAGGGGTCAAAAGCGTCGCTTGGAGTGAGGCCCGCCACAACGCTAGCGAAGATATCCAGGCGTCGCCCCGGCAGCGGCTGCAGCGTACACTCACCCACGCTGTCATTGCTCGTAGAGGGGATTTTGCAAAGGAGATCCCAGGTCTTGTGGATGCAGGACAGGAGGAAGGTCGGGCCCGGCGCATCGACACGCAGGCGACACTGAGAACCCAGCCCGGGGCTCGTTCTCGAGCAGAAGAAGTCGTGGAGGAGTATATTGCTTCGTTTTCGGGACAAGTCCATCCCTTCGCTGTCGTTTCCTTTGCAGATATTGTTGGTGTGCTACTGCGACTTGCTGTGTGCTGTCATCGATCGACTGGGGGATTGGACGACATACGTGCCGCTGCGTGTTGGCATCCCCGCAGACATCAGATGTGCTGCCTGGGTTACAGACCAAATATTACAAGATGTACCACTCTGTATGACCCAGTATACGTGATGAGGCTCCGTATCGCACAGGGCGCCTGATGTTCGACTCAGCATGATACTGCACATCTGATGCATTACTCAGCACACGTGATGAGACTAAATGTGACAGACTAATTATCAGCTGCGGACCAACTGAACTGCGCGGAAAGGCAACAGGCAGCCTCATCCCAGCCGCTGTCAGCTTCGAAGGACGATGACCCAAGGGCTGTTGGAGGCGAAAAGGCAGCGACCAATGGTCGCACTGCCGCCCTCAACCTCCCATACATTGTTATCGAAGCCCAATCTCTGTCCGCTGCACGGCTTTTGGGTTCAGATGTTCTTAATTTTGCTTTCATGTGACCAGAACTCCGAGGGATATGGTCAGAACAGCAATCCTGCTACCCAGCCACCAACCCGGACTCCGCTGCTATTAGATAATGAGAGACAGCGTGTGACCCTAAAGCTGTGATGTGGCAGAGATACAAGGGCTTCGCAGTGTCGTCTTATATTCAAAAGCCCTGCCAGAGATTCCATGGGATGGGGTGTGGGTGTGGGTGTGGGTTGCTTCGCTCTCTGTGCACATGCATTTGGACGTGCGTGAATCCACACCTCTCCTACTTGCACTTCTTGCCTCAGGCTTCACCACAATGGCGTCCATGGTTCCTGCCTCCAACTTGGTGCGGTATCTGGACATACTTTTTGGGAAGTTTGACCAGGTCAGTACTGCCCTCCTCAGAGTCAGGGCATCACCCAATCTGTCCTCCATCCAGATGAAGTACTTTCTCACTGAGGCGTGGGGCGGCATGAGTCATTTGGGGGGGGGGGGGGGTAGGGTCATCGCCAAACCAAATTAGATATATTGGTTTGGGATCATCGAAGGAGGGGCCAATTAGGTTTGGTGATACACTGAGTTATACTGTATGTTTTGATTTGGTGTCCCTGCCTCTTTGACATTCGGTTTTAGTGATCATAGATGCTGATGCCCAGTTTCACTCAGGGCCGGCACACTGTGTTGATCTCTAACCCTGGCCCTGCCTGCCTCCCTGCCCTGGGCCCTGCCCCTGCCCCTGTCCCTCTGGCCCTGTGTCATGGCCATGAAAATAGCGGCCTACACAGGTTTTGTAACCCCAAGGGCCAGCCATAGACCGAGGCCCTTGAGCATCTACCCTGCCCCTGCTCCATGGGGGGGGGGCTGACAAGTCTGAACACCCCACCCCTCCTTCCTCAAGACGTACCACGAGGCTAAGGGCAGGGGGAGGTCATTTAACCCCCCCCCCCCTTTCTCCCCAAGGGCATGGACAGGGCCCATGGTGGGGACAGCAAACAGGTCCACGGTGAAAAACCGCACCGGAGAGGGGACAGGCGGCCTTGGCCTATGGTTGGCCCAGGGGCAGACCGCCTAGAGTGGCTCTGGATGGTGGATATCATTGACTCCATCTTAGGGACCTGCTTCGGGTCAAGAGGAGGTCAGAACCGTCAGAGTCAGGAAGAGGGAGCAGGACAGGTGGCAAGGGGTGGGGTTCGTGTCCGCCGGTACAACGGGGAGGACGGCCAGCACTCTGAGGAGGTTGCTCTGAGGGGGGACCACTGGCATGGACCAAGAGGACCAAGAGGGTGTGACCATGGTTCCCTTGCGCTAAAAGGCTTGTGCCCTCTTTAATATGGTTCTCCCTCACCCACCCACCCAATCCACAATCGCACATCACAATGCACAACCGTGCCCACACATGCAGACACCCACACCCACCCGCCCACACACACACGCACAGGTGTTTTGTTTTGCCCCCGCGCGAGGTAACACTGCCTCGGCATTGAGGGACCTCATCAAAGACGAAGTGGCCGCAGCAGTGCGGTCACCAGCGCCCAAAGTGCGGGAATGTGCCCCCTAGTCGGAACGGGAAGGGGAGCTGCCGGAGATCATTAAGCGGCTGAAGGACACCATTCGAGACCTGCGTCAGGAGCTCCAGGAGGCTAGGTCATCCCGCTGAGATGGAGACTCACCGTCAAGGCCTCCACCCTCCTCTCCTTCGCCTTACTCTCCATTTGGGGAGCAGAAAGCCTCGTATGTTGCGGCCTTGAAGTCCAAACCTACTGCAGGGAAGAGTCACATAATTGTGCAAAGCATCCCACAGCAGGCAGACCCGGTGGAACCTGTGGCAGCCGACACGGCCAGACTGGTGCAGAAACACTCCTGCACAGTGGTCCAGGGGCGTATGAGCTGCGAAGACGATGACAAGAAAAGTGTGGGGGCGAAATAAATCGCTGCGGGGAATAAGGTGACGAACTGGCCTGTCGCCAATAATGTGGAGACATTCAAATGAGTCCTGCTTGTCGGTCACACCATATACAATGCGCACTGAATAGTAGTTCAAGCCATGGACAAACATGCCACAGTGGATGCGAGGTCTGCTTTGGTTCTTGCCCTGCATGGAGCCAAGAAGGATGTGTCTGCAGCAGGGGTCCTGCGCATGCTTGGACGCAGCCACGACAGTCTGCGAGTCAACTCATGTCACAAACAAATAGCAGTGCTAATACAGCGACTCTCCTGGAAAACCAAGGAAGCTGGGACCATGGTCAGCCCACCAGGGCACATAGTATACGTACAGTGGACACGCACGGCACCGGAAGGCACAGACGCGGAAGATCAGGAACCGGAGCCACTGCCGCAGGACAAGACCGCTGTCAGAGTGGTCTGCACTTTGGACCCCCAGTAGCTGCGCAATGGAGGGGAATCAGCCAAAAAGACGAAGTCAGTCATGACATGCTGGGAAGTCACCAGCCCACTGCTAGAGCCCAGGTTGACCTCATCCCCCCCCCCCCCCAATGGTGGTGGGGAAACGAGGCACCAAGCTGGAGGTCACCATGGCTCTCCCATACCCGTTTGCCAAGCAAGTGCTGAAGCACAGTGGATACAAGGAAGGGGTGGAATACCGCCTGTTTCTCAGCCAGGATGTCGATCTGGCAGAATTGAAAGCCACATGTGTTGGCTGAAGCTCCCCGAAGGGACAGAGAGGCCTATACCCCAGCAGCATCACGGACTGCAGGATCGCGTGTGGTTCGCAGGTATCCTCTCCGGCGACAAAGAAAACCGCATAGGCGTTCGGGTCTGGGGCGGACTAGTCTTGCCTAAAATCCGACAAGAAATTGCACACTGCCTGGGCATATGTGTCCCTCCGCTCATCACAGCTGCTCGTGTCTACGGGTACAGTCTCACCTTGGGTCTCGCCTCAGGGGACCAGCAGGTTGCACAGAGGGAAGCCACAAAAGTTTTTGGCCCTGAAGTAACTGTCGTCAGCACACGCCATTTGCAGAGATCTAGACTAGTCCCACCGGTGTACGATGTTGAGCCCAAAGGGGTACCCGTAGGCTGGGAGGGGCCGAAGCCCCCCACCAACGACACACGCCTCCAGAAGAAGTCGTGGCAGAAAGTCGTCACGACAACAATAAGACAACAATATCGCTCAGTAGGAAAGAATGCCACACTACCAGCAGTTGTCGGCTATGTAAAGCCGGCGGACTCTATGGTAGTGGACGTGGAAGCCACAGACAGTGCCAACACAGACCTCTTGTAAGCATTCTGGTGTGTGTTGATGTTAACCCCAACCGTGGGCCTGTTTCATTCATAAACACAAACGTGACTTCATTACGTGTGCACTACGAGTCCGTTTTTGGCTTCAATGCTTGGCTTTATCGGGCTCTAGGAAACCAGATTGGCCCTCTCTAGCCAGCGTTGCATGCAGGCGCTTGCACACGAGGAAGGGTGGGAATGTTTTTGGGGCAGCCCACTGGGATTGCCCACGGGGGGGATCTGAGGAGCACCACAGGGCAACGTGGGGCTTCTCTACAAAAAAGGATGGATGTGCCACAAGGTGGATATCAGTGAGGATGACCCCCTACAACAAAACCTATGGCACTCAGGCCGATGGCTGCATGTTATTGCGGGAACGGGAAAAGGAGACGAGTATATAAATGTGCAAGTCATTTATTGGATTGCGGGCAACCCCACCCTCAACAGGGAACTCTGGGAGGCAGTGATCTGCTGCTCCGGCGGCTTGGGCAATGCCAGTCTAATCCTTTTCACGGATGCCAATTTTGACTTCAATGTCCTGACAAAATCGCCCCCTGCACCACTAACTGCGCTGGCAGATGGCTAGTTAGTAGATGCAGACGTGGCTTAGAGCCAGATACATGACACACAATGTGTGAGTCGGTACATACATACAAACGGCTCCTCATCGCGTATTCATGCGCTGTTATTGGACCCACGGCACGCGGGATCCATCACACAAGTAGAGGAGGTAAAAGAACATGGGCTGCCAGGACACGTGGCAGTTCAGTACACACTGGACCTCTCAGGCCCCAAGCAGAGGGTGGTCAAGATGCAGAAGTTAAGTCCGTTCAACACCCCCCCCCCATAGACAATGGGGACTTATCCGAAATATGCAGCACGCTGCTGCGCAAAGCGGAAAAGAAATGGAAAACATTGCTCGAGGCACAAACGGAGGTAGAGGGAATACTGGACTTGGATGGCCGAGGAGACGGGGCTGGCACTCAGCTGCGACTCCTTCACAACAGACACAACTGACCCCCTCCCCTATGCCCTTGGCACGATGGATAGGGGGCGAGGCACAGACGAGATGCTCATAGAAACAAGATTGGGCCCTTCCAAAACCACCAAACGTGGCACCCCACACACGCGCTTGCTTTCCAAAATACAAAGTGCCCTGGGCACGCTGAGGCGTGTTATTCGCTGGGCCAGAATGGTCATAGGCCCAGGGAATCTGCACTCTGCCACACGCAAAGCCAGACAGAAACTGACCAAGCAGGGTGTCATTCCCCTCCAAATCCGGCAAGACTGGGATGCGGGGTGCAGGAGAATGTGCAAGATCCGCAAGTTGGTACGCGAGCACGTCCCTAGAGACCTACGTTAAATCCAATTTGTTAAATCTTCAATTTTAATTTTTGAAAGGTGTTAAATGTTAAACCAATAAATTTTAACGTGTTAAACGAGAATACCTATTTTTTTCTAGATTTTAAAGTCTTTGTGCCGTTCATTGCATGCGTATGCTAGGGTCTTGAGGCGGTTTAATGTGTCAGAATGTTGCCCAATGGGTTTGTAGAGGTGTTCGATTGCCTAAGGGTTGGGTGTCCAACCCTTAGTCCTCTTCTTTGTGCCCACCGCCAACCCCACTCCATACACCCTTTTCCCTTGTGTAGCACTTGTTATGCCTTTCCCTCCGGACATTATTCTGGAGCTTAGCATGACGCTTGTGCGTTTGAGTGGAGCCAAGAGTTTGCGGGACCCTTTGGTCTCCCAACTCCCTGGTGAGTGGGTGGCTTCATCTCCCTTGGCCCGGGCCCGATGGTCCGATGCCACGATGCCAGTGGGGCAAACTTCTGTGGACGCATCTTTGGATCGACCACATGTATTATTTTGCAAAGAAGTGGAGAATCTTGTCAAAGTTCTCCTGCTTTGCCATGGAGCGAAGTCACCGGAGGCTGAAGCGCATGTTGCGCAACAGCTGGGGCCTAAGCCTCCTCCGGGGGAGACTAGGGGTGCAAGTGGGGTTGTGGCATCTACCCCTCCCTTATTCGTACTAAGGAAGTGGAGGCGGTGAAATAATACGCCTCCTTCCTTTTTCCCGCGCCCGATTTTATTGGGCTCCTCATGGACCTCAATGTCACAAAGACGGGGTTCCGCCAGCTCTCCGAGTTCATGACCCGGCGAGGAATTGACTATATGGCCGCTACGGGCCACACTTTCCCCCGCCCCATCCCAACGCGGCAAGCCTTCTTGGACACATAGAAGGATATGGCTAAGCCGCTAGAGTTGCGGCCCCACGTGAACGTGGACGACCCACCCGCTAGTGGCCGCAGTTGGCCCGTGCACTCATGGGCCCGCTACATTCAATCGCGTCCACCGCTAGTGGACACCATTGATTGGAACCGGCCCCTCACGTTCATTGTGCGCGGGGATGCCTACCCGTGTGCCGGTGGGAGTTGGACCCAATTGTCTATTGGGCTCCTCAACCACGGCAAACGGGGCCGCACACCCGTCTACTTGTGGGTCATCGGGATCGCCGTGTGCGGCGACAAAGACATGGCCGCTTTGGCCACTATTTGGGCCGAGAACCCTCAGGTACTTGGCGCTTTTGTGTTGCATTGAATTCGGGCTCGCTTCGTTTCAAAGTTCCCCGTTTAAAAGCAAAAAATTGCTTAAAATTTAAGCCGAAAGAAATTTGATGCTAAAATTTAAACAAAAAAGTGATGCCCGGATATCAATGCACACACTCTTTTGTAGGTGTTGCAGCCGATTCACGACTGCAAAAGTTTCTGTTGGGCATCCAATTGGGTGCCTGCTGCGCTGGTCCTTGGGGGTGACCGGCCGTTTATTCGCCGCCTCATTGGGGTCTCCACATCACCCCAAGTGGGGTCTATTTACAATATGGGGGTGTGGGACAAGGCGGCAGCGGCGTGGTTGCGGGTGGACGTGCGCCGCACTTTGGACAACGAGGCGGCGGCCCGTCACCAATATCAGGTAACGGGTCGGAGCTTGGATAATGGGGGGTGCATAGCGGAACCCCACATCGTGGTTGTCCGGTGTTGGGTTTTCCTATGCATCCTCCATTGTTGCATGGCCATTGGGCGGCTGCGGGTCGCTTTTGTTGAGGCGGGCGTGGAGTCACTCCCCAAGGAGAATGCGGAGGCCGTGCAACGGTTGTTGTACCGGGCACGCACGGGGGTGAAGCTGGGTGCCATCGCCGCACCCGATGGGGAGGAGGCCAGGGCTCTCTTCCTTGCATGGGAGGAGATGGGCCCACTATTGGCCTACGCGCCGGATAACCCCGAATGGCAAGCCCTTGTTGCCATGAGGGATCTCCTTCGGGACTTGTACTGCGACACGCCCCCTCTCAAGGACCTGGGGGCATCTGCTGTTGCGCGGCGGTACCGTGCACATTGCTGCAAAGCCGCCTGCCAGTCCAACTACCTCCTCTACCTGGAGGAGGATGTGACCACGGCAGTGGCTAATGCGGCACACTTGGGGGTGGGTTTGGGGGCGGTGTGTGCGGATGTGGTAGAAAGCCTAAATGCAATTTCAAAACGGGCCTACAACGATCACACGCCCCGGGGGGATGCCGGGGGCCACATCCCTAGAAAGGGAGGCGGAGGTAGTTTTGCAAATATGGGAATGGTGGTTTCTGAAATTTGATCTACCCTTTAGGACCCAAGGAACCCCCCATGTGGCCCCATGTACAATGGCCACACTCATGTCTAGCCATAGCCCCCCACCCATGTCCCTTTCCCTTGCACCCCCAGCTCTTGTTAGTCCCATGCATGGAACCCGCCGCAATGGAGGCGTTGATGGAGAAGATGTTCGAGAAGATGAGCGACAAAGTGGTATGTGCTTGTGTGTGCGTGTGTTTGCTTTGCTTATGAAGCGAATTCGTAGTCAATAGTTTTCGTTTAAAATTTAACGGGGGCGTCGCTGTTTTTCGTTTATTTTTAACCTCGGCGGTCGTTTAACATTTAAAATTGAAGCTAAAAATGAAGTGTTCAAAATGAAACCAAAAATTTTAACCCCTGGTTAATTTTTGCATCTGTTCTCCTTTGCAGATGCGGCAAGTGGAGGACCGGCTGCAACAGGGTGCAGCACCCCCTGGGGGAACACCTCCTCCAGCTCTTCCACCTCCTCCGCCTCCACCAGCTCCAGCAGCTGCAGCAGCAGTGGGGGAGGGGGGGGGGGGGCGTCCGTCGCCGCCTCCTTTGAGGAGTGGCCCCGGGGGCGGTGCCGGGAGAAGGAGGAGAGACGGCGCGAGAAGGAGGAGAAGAAGGGGGCAAAGGAGGAGAGGAGGGCCGGCCAGTCACGGGGGGGGGGGGTTAGGGCAGAGGAGGGGGAGGTGGTGGTGCCAGAGGGTGGGGATGAGGATGGGGAGGGGGATGAGGTCCAGGTGCAGCCCCCCCCCCCCCAACCCCCTGTTTTACCCCTTCCCGAGTGGCTGCAAAAGGCCTTCGGGAAAGACCCAGCGGTCTGCCGCAAGGCAGCCGCTGCCCCCTGGTCTGCCCAAGTCCTTGAACAGGGCTGTGGGCCAGACCAGCCAATTTTTTCTGACCCCAGCAAGGGTCACTACACCCTTCGCTGGGTTATGCGCCGACTTTTCCGGTGCCTAATTAGGAAACATGGGGAGGGCAAGGGGGAGTGGCGGAGGGATGCTGCCAAAGGGGGCGGCTTACACTGGCAGCCAGTGCCGGGCGGTCCCATGTCCCCCCTCCCCGAGCGCATCAGCTCAGGTTCCCTAGGGGCCCTGAACTTGCTGTCCGACCCCCGGGGGGTCAGGTTTGGCACCGGCCACTACCTGGTGTGCCTCGAGCACCGGGTAGCCCTGGGCTCGTGCCAGCAATGGCGGCAGGGCAAGTCGGTGCAGTTTGCACCGGTGTGGTCTGCCCTGCTGTCCCTGCCCACCCCCCCCTACGACCCTGCGGCCCAGCACACCTATGAGGGGCTGGTGCCCGGGTCACGCACAACCCGCGGCTTGGCGGCCGTCACTCAGAGGGGCCCCCTGGAGGCCAACACCGCCCCCGCCACCAACGCCGCCAATCCAGTGGAGGCCCCCAGCCCTGCCTCGAGCTTCATGCAGGCAATGGGGGTGCTGTATGCGCTGGGGTGCCCAGAATTTCAAACAATTACAACTACAAGCCCACTTTGTGGGCACACTTGGGGGAGGTAGGGTGGTTGGGGTGTGAGGATGGGGCGCTTTGGCGGGGGATGGGTGGTGGGGAGGGAAGGGAGGTGAAGGAAGAAAGGGAGGGGGCAAGCATCCCCCCCCCCCTCCAAGCCCAAGGCCCCCCCCAAAAAAAAAACAAGGGCAAAGCCCCCGCCCCAAAGCGGAAGCGGTGGGAGTCGGACTCGGACGCCGGGTCCGACAACCCTCCCTCTTCCTCTTTGTCGTCCCCCGACGAAGACACCCCCCCCACCCCAACAAGAAACCCCCCCCCCCAAAGTCAAAGGCCGTCCCCGCCCCAAAAGAGAAGGGGCGGGAGAAGAAGGTGGAGGGGGGTGGGAAAGAAGCGGGGGCGGCCAAGAAGGAGGAAGGGGGGGAAGGACCCCCCGATCCCCTCGTGGGAACCCCCGCCCACGTCCCATACGGGGGCGGGGTAGAGGTGGGCACTGTCCCCGGTGTCCACACCCACAAGAGCGGGGTTGTTTGGGCGAGATACCCAAACAACCCCAAGCTCTATGAGGTGGAGCGCCACCTCATCTTCGGCACGGCCGAAGCCGCGGAGGCGCACCTCCAAAAGGTGCGCAAGGACAAGACACCCACCACCCCCCCCCCCCCCAACAAAGCCGGCTAACCCCCCGACTAACCCCCAAGAAAACCGTCAACCCAAACCAAATACCCCCACTAACCCACGTAACCCCCCAAGCGATACCCAAGCTACCCCGGCACTATGGGACCCAAAAACGGGCTCCCGGGCGGTTTAAGACGGCAACAATGGCCGGAATGGCCAAGCACATGAGCCGCAAAGGCTAAAGGGTATGTTCTATGTGTTTTTGTGCTTGTGTAGGGAGGTTTCATTTTTGGAAATTTTGTTTAAATTTTGTTGGTTTAAATTTTAATCGCGGCGACGCATAATATTTAAGATTTACAAAATTTAAACGAAAAATTCATCTCAAATTTTAAAGCCGAGAGCCATTTTAATATTTTTACGCATCAAGACGGGTGAAACCCCCCCCCCCCCCAAACCGAGGCGTAAAATGGTATACACACACACAAGGCACCCCGGGTGAAATTTTTCCCAAGCGACGCCCCTAACCCCCCACAAAAAGTGCATACTTTGGTTTAATCAATTAATTTTTGGCCAAAAATTAAAAATATTGGATTTGATGTGGGTCTGTGGCGTTGTGTCTGCAGGACTTGGTCTATCTGCCCCCTGACCCCACAACACCGGTACCCCCCCCCCCCCCACACTGGTGGACATTGTGTCGCTGCACGACTCACTGCAACAGCTGGGCAGATCTTATGCCAGGCAGTAGGAACGGGAACGACTGCGCAAATGGCGCGACAAAATGGGCGAGGCATGGCTAGACCGCCCCAAAGAGGTATGCAAATGGATAAAGAATGCGTTTCAACCCCCCCTGGTCATGCTGAAAGACCCAGGCACAGGAGAGCCGACGTCTAATGTGCAAAGAATGGACGAAATTTTACACGAATCATGGGACAAAGTTATGCGCAAATACGCAGATACCCCAGATCTCGACCTGGACAAATTTGTGCAACAGTATAGCCATTTCATTGAGAAGAAGGCAGACATGGCCTTAGCCCCCATCACCGGAGCGAGACTCCGGAAACGACCGAAGAAAATGGGGGTGCACACATCCATGGGCTTATATTGGTGGTGCGTGGCGGACTTGCTGTGCCCGTATGACACACTACTGAACATGCTTGCTGATCTGCTGACAATTGTGGAGGCAACAGAGAAATGGCCACGCATTGTGGCCAGGAGCTACGTCTCTTTCATTCCCAAGGGTGAAGGCATGCTGCCCATGCAGCAAACGCCGCTTTCTGTGTTGTCGCAACTGTGTAGAGTATGGGCAGGGATAAGAGTGGAAGAGTGCATGGTATGGCAGGAATCATGGGCGCACCCACATGCCTTTTCCTTCCGGAAGAAACACGGGGCTGCAGACGCCGCAGCGCTCATCGCTATGCTAATTGAGCTGCACAATATCATCCAAGAATGCCTTGCGGGCTTAGGACTTGACTACCTCAAGTGTTTTGACTTGATTCCCCAACAAGTGGTGCTCCGAGTAGCCATCCTGCAGGGCATGCATGAGGGAACCCATCGGGCATTGTGTGGCATGTATGCATAGCTCACGAGATGTTTTAAAATAATGGGCCGCCTGTACTCCTTTTTCGCAGCAACAAATGGAATTTTACAAGGCTGCCCACTCAGCGTTATCCTTATAAGCCTTCTCACCAGCATCTGGAAGAAGGTGCTGGATGTGCAAAAGCATGCCACACAGATCTCAGCCACAATCCTCCACCCTGGGGGGGGGAAGGTATGTGTGTATGTGCGTGTGTTTGTTGTTTGTTGTTTGCGTTTGTTTAAATTTTAGGACGCTCCGTTTAAAAGTTTTGCTTTCATTTTTAAAATTTCGATCGCTGCTTCAGAAATTAAAAATTAGCGTTAAAAATTAAACCAAAAAATTTAAAAAAACTCGCCGAAAAAATTTAGTCTTCCTCCCGGACCACAGCCACTGCCTGCTTGGGGGGGCGGGACAGCCGAAGCACTGCAATTCATCATCACCGCCCTGGGACATGTAGATGACATATATGGGATGGCGTCGGGGCAGCAATTTGTCCAGCCCCTCCCAGCCTCCTGAAGTGCACGCACCCGTGGCTACAGGTGACAGGATAGGACGTAAACTCCAAAAAGTCGGTAAGTTTCATCATTCCCAATAGCCCACGGATAGCCCAAATGAGAGGCACCCCCGTCCCCAAAGAAACGGAGTTCCGCACATTGGAAGCAGGGGTTCAGACCACTAGCGAAGTTTTCTCACGACCGCTTAATCTCAAAAGAATCAGCAAGGCCTCCACGCTTCTCGAGGGGGTACATGGCACCCAGGGAAATTTTGAGAACCGGTGCAAGGTCGTATCTACCATGGTCAATGCAATAGGACTGCATGCATCGGAGATAGTGCCCATCGACCTGAAAAGTGTCCGGCCTTTCGAAACCAAAATAATGTGCACTATCTTGGGGAACTCTAGACTAGGCAGGGCAAAAGAAATTGTCTTCAGCATCTTGTACGCAGGCCGCAGGATCTCCCCGTTGTTGCACACGCCGCATGCCAAGGTATTGAAGCCGAAGGCGGGCTGGTGGGAGTGGGCAGTGCTAGGCTCCACGGACACACCACAACTCACCGGGGGACTACAAACTCGTCAAGCACAACATACCGGAATAGCTACGCTCCCAACTGATCACAGCACTTATTGCACACAGACCCGGACAGTTCGCAGCCATGCACTACCGCACAAACAGCCGGCTCATCAATGCCAGCATTACATCTTTTATGTCGGAGCTAGAGTGCGCACTCCTACGCACACTCTTGGCAGCGGCGCTCTGCACAATAGTCTGAGCGTACCAACGGGGACTCATTACGTCGCCACTCTGCCCCTATTGCAAAGCCACAGATGAAACTGAAAAGCACATACTATGGCATTACACGGCTTGGGCTCAGGCACGGGACACACACACACACACAACAACTGCACGCACTCGCAGCCAAAATGCCGGAGCTCCCCCCCTTCTCAGCGGGGCCCCCCTGCCTCAAAATCAACGGCTTAGCCCCCCCATCAACAGGCAAGTGGAGCAGCATGATGTGCCATTTATTGGGGCACTGCACGCCATGTTCGGTTGTGTGTTGGCAGCTCGAAAAATACACAATCAGAACACACCTAAGCTCTTTTCGAAAGTACGTGCAAATTTAGCCAGGGCATACCCATGGCAAGCAGCTGATGGCACCCCTACCCGGCCCCTCTGCGACACCGATTGTCTCGCTGCACAATCCCACCAAGTGCACCTGGCCCTGGGAGGTGGGTTTCATAACGGACCAGCTGCGCTAGATGAGAGGCCTGCAGTGCACCGACGAGCCAGGCACTATCACTTTCATTGAGGCAGGGGGGTCCTTAAGGGACGAGATTTTTTTTTTGTTAAGGACAGCCCTTCAGGACCGCCCCTAGACGCCTTTTTGCCCCGGCCCAACGTGGGCCATGTCTATCCCCCCTTTTTGGGGATCACCGAGAAAGCAGGAGTTACGTAGCAAATCCGCCCTCTTTTGAGCGCCACTTTTGATTCTGCCCCCCGCTCGGAAGCGGAGGGGATCGCCGAGGCGGCAGGGGTTACGTAGCCACCTTGCCCACAAGTGGGCCACTTCTGATTTTGCCCCCCGCTCTAAAACGGTGGGGATCCCTGAGGCGGCAGGGGTTACGTAGCCACCTTGCCCACAAGTGGGCCACTTCTGATTTCCCCCCCTGCTCTGATTGTACCCACCGTGCTTGGCTTTAGGGACTCACAATCTACGCTTTGTTGCGCGCCCGTGCATGCACTTTTAAGGCAACTGGTGGGGCAGCTCCCCATATGAAATGTGAAGCAGCAAGTGGTGCCCAAACCCAAACCTGCGTGTGCCGAAACCTAAACCAAAATGAATGCACTCACCGCAGAGCGATGGGAGTAGGCACCCAGGAGAGCACTCGCCGCAGAGCGACGGGAGTAGGCACCATTTGTGGCATTCTTTTCCTCTGTAGCAACGATTGCATTTGCTGTGTCTCTGCTCTACCTTCTACTTGGACCCATGGCGCATTTTGGTGTACGTTGCGTAGTATTTCTGCCCGACATGCATGTGCTTATCGTGACCTACCATGCCCCCACACTGGAGGCCGCCGATGCCGGACCCCTCCTCAGTGGTCATGTCAGTCACGTGTCCACAATGACGTTGGGCGCCTTGATTCCTAGAGTAGGGGATGTGCTACTCGAGTCCGCTGTGCAGCGTGCATGCAACATGGCCTTCACCTTTGCACGGCATGTGGAGGCGCACGAGATTTGGCTACGGACGGTTGTGCACTATGAGACCACATTCAGCTGCACAATGATGCCGCTAATTTACGATTTTGGGGAGGCTCGGCAGTCCGTGGGGCTACCGTGGCAGGGGTGGATATAATAGTGACGACATTACCGGGGTGGGGGTGGGGGGGGGGCGGGGGGCGTTGAGCCGGGAGGCAGTGATGACGGAATGACGATTACGATTTGCACCTTTTTCGCTTTACAGGTATGTGTGTTCGCAGAGTTGGATGAATCTGCAGCTGCGCTACCACCTGGGTTTTGCACCCCTTTCCTTGCTGTGTCATCACAGATTGTACCCCACAGTCCCTTGCGCTTTTTCTCCCTTTCCCAGGACATCAAATGCAATTTTGTACCTCCTTGCTGCTTGCAGAAATACCATGGTTTTTCTCCCTTGTTGCGTTCCTGCTACCAACACAAATGTGGTTGTGAAAACTGTAAACAGTGACAGGGTGCTTTTTTTCCATTTTCGCTTCCGGTGCTGCAGGCCTCTTCCACTTTTTATTTTGTTCTCTTTGAAATGGAGGAACAAAAGAGAGACCGCCAAATCTGGACACCGGATAAATGTCTGGGGATCGTAGGCGCTTCCAAACACGCAAGCGCAAGACCCGGAGTGACAAGGGAAAAAAGCGCAAGGTTCTTGTTGTACAAACCTGTGATGACAGCGGGGATGACAATGCCCTGCAGGAATTTTGCATGGCTGCCAATGCGCCTGCTGCAGATTCATCCAGTAGCTCGTCTGGAGCCTCGTCCAGTGGTGTTGTCGTCTCCATCTCAAGTTCCAGCTCAGACAGCTCCAGCTCAGGCAGTGCAGACACAGATGGTTCCGAACTGCAAGCCATTTTGGCAAAATGTGTCAAGAAATAATTGCACACTGTGAACTGTCTTCATGGGATACATACAGCACTGTGCACTGTAGTGTTTTGTGTCAGGGAGGGCAGATCAGTGCAGTAGCACAATGGTATGATGCCCAGACTTGAGGAATCTGGGTCCTGGGTTCAATGCCAGCTGGACCCAAACTGCTGGCGCTTTTTTTGGCCATCAGACCTGGCGCTTTTTTTTTGTCAAACTGCCGACAAAACTGCCGTTCAGTCACACGGGTGAATCGTAATCGTAATCGTCATCGGGGGGGGGGGGGGCTGGGGGGGGGGGACCACCCCCCCCACTATATCCACCCCTGTACCGTGGAACCCTGTGATCATTCGTTGCCCCTTCGATTGTGATGAGTTCGAAGAGAACTTGAACAATGAGGAGGAGGCGATCATTAGTGCTCGACCGCAGCCCTGGGCGGAACATATGTTGCGGCGTGTGCGGGCTTTTGAACATGTGCAATGGCTGCGTAGGGTAACAGCAAGATGCCGGTTGTGTGGACGGTCTCGCATGCAGTGTAGTTGCCCCGACCTGGGGTAGATGTCAACCACGGTCATTGGAGGGAGAGGGTGCCTATTTGGTTTTGTTGCTATGGGTCATATCGGTGGGTTCACTCCTTTAGAATTTCTTTTTGTTGACATGGGGTGCACGAAGAAATCCGAGAATGCTCGGAAAAAGCGGGACCAGTTGGTCAAGGATGTGGCTGAGGAAGTGCGGGCACCGGCGGGCTGTGCCGCTGGCGATGGAACATTCGGGTGGTTGAACGCTGCGTCACCGGATTTGATTGAAAAAAGCTTTGCTCTTGTTCATGTTGAATTGTGCAGGGTGTGAGGTAGGGTTCAGATGCTATCATGCAACACATGTGGGGCTAGGATCATATGGTTGTGTGCTTATACAAATTTGGCGCTAGGAACTCATGGTTGAACAATTGGGAACACCGGGGTGAAGACATGTACTGTCCGCGGGCTCTTTTGAAAATACCAGGTTCTAGAACAATTTTTTCTTTTGCGTTAAGGACCCCCCTGTATTGAGCTGGCTTTAGATTTTGAAGAATTTGCCGAGCGGACACTGCCGGCTGCACCACAAGCAAAATTCAAGGGGCACACGCTGCCTCTACAAGAGAGAGCCCAGGTCCTCAGGCTGGCACTATGCACTCTGCAACGGTTGGTTAAATCAGGCACACTACACCCCGCCAAGGTCATGACGCCTCAGTGCTGGTCCCAATTGCGGTTCCGGCGCTGGCAGGACTGAACAGACCATAGTTCGCCTGCCGCTCAGCCATGATATCTCACATGGAACAGCTAGCACGCTACTGTGAATCCACATGGAAACTACGCACACATGCACGAACACATGCGCAACGCCCGTATGTCTATTGTGTGCGACGTACACGAAGAGGTGGAAGAGGCACGCCTGCAGTGTGCTGTGGCAGGTAGCCTAAACACGGACTCATGCCGTCCTCATCCCCATGCGCCAAGGGGGGGCGCCACTTTTGCGAGTGACCTGTTTCCGGTCATTGGGTCCGGCCGTGTCCCACAAGCGCCATATTGAGTCACCGTGCGCCGCAGGGTGGCAACCAACGCACAGATGCGAGTCACACGCGTGCCGCAAGCACACTCACTATGCCCAGCACAATGTTTGCGAGCGTGTTCCACGTGCAAGAGGCTGAGAATCCCAGCAGCGCTATGCTGCAACAAAGGGCACCACAACCCGGGGCACATAGACCGGCGCCCGCTGTCGAAAACATGCGCCCTTCATGGACTTCCGCCCTGCCACCCGATGGTAGTGTGAGGGGCTTGGGGAGCACAGGCACTGGCGTTTGCGTGGGCCTTCGGGTGGTGTTGGTGGCCCGGTGCGTGTTGGTGCTGGTGTGCACACTTTGTGGTGCCCGCGGGCACGGCAATGCCGTACGCCTCTCTGCATGAGCGTGCAGCAACACATCCCACTCACACCGCGTGTCTCGAAGCGACGGAGACACGAGCCCCCCCCCCCCCCCCCCGATCGCCTACGGCCGCTCTGCCGCAGTGAATCGCAAGACGACGGGATGGACGTGGCTGGCCCCTTGTTTGGACAGGGGCATGGAAGGGCAACACAGGAAATAACATAAAGCCCACACACAGAGGTTCTGACTCTGTGGAAGAGTAGGAAGTGTACACAACAGCCAGCCCCGCCCATGTGCCGGGTTACTGGTGTACATCCAGCTCAAAGCCACATATGGGTCTCCCTCATTGATATTACCGTCGCACAGCATCCGGGATTTTAAACGGCCCTTGCCCTCTTTAATAGTAGCCACTTTTCTTGCTCCTTCACGCGGTTGTGGTGTTACCCGATGGTGCAAGACTCAGTGACCATTTCTGCGGGCTAGACTACCCACTGTCTTCCCGCGCGCGAGTTCGAGCAGCACACACAGTGCCCGCGCCGACACAAAGCGCCGCCCACCCACGGTGTGTGCCCACGCCGGCCGTAGCTGCCTGTCTCTGCTACCGTTGCCATGGCCGATCCCAACGACCTGGCGACAGCTCTAGCTGCAGCTCTGCAGCCCACCCTGGTGGCCATGGCCGCCGCAACAGCTGGGGCCCTACAGCCCCGGCTTGGTCCCGCACAGGGGGCCCAATCGACGTCGATGCGGCGCCCGGAGCCGACAACGGTGGCGGCGTGGCGCCGGCTGTGGCTGGACGCGGCTCGTCGAGATCCTGGCCGAAGCGCGACCAGCCACTCCCGCCGCCCACAGCGGAGACGCAACGCATCGAGGCGCTTGCACGGCAAGTGCAGGAGCTGCAACGGCGGCTCGACCTGGCCTACGCAGAGCTCTCCGAGTACCGCAGGGGGGGCCATCACTAGGGCAACCCAGAATGCCCCGCGCGATGGCACGGGAGTTGGAGCGGCGACGGCCGGGCACCTTTGGGGGCTTGGGCGGAGCCGTGCACCGACAGGCGTGCCGGGAAGGCTTGCAGGTTGCCTCCACGGAGGGAGCGCAGCATGCTGCGGAGGTTGCTGGCCGGGGCAACGTGGACGACGGGCAGGGCGGTGGGGCACGCCATTCTGCAGTCAGATAGGTGCCCCTTCTGCCCCAGGGCGCCGCAGACAGAGCCGCACGGGAGGCTAGGGCACTGCTGGCGTTTGGCGCTACCGGCGGCCTAGCCGGTATGCCTGACAACCACAGGCCTGCTGCCACTCGCTCCGTTGGGCGCGGGCGAAGACGCTCAGGTGGGGCGGCTGCTGTACAGCTGTATGGCATGTACCTCGCGGTGCCGTCGGCCCGCCGCGCGGCGGAGGAGGCGGCGAGGCTGGGCGGAGTCGCGGCCTCCACGGTGTTGGGCCCAGCGTGGGGTCAGGGCCTGGATTCGCGGCAGGGATACCGGGAGCAGCTGGCGGATGAACCGTTGCGCCCCGCCCCAACGCAAGACCCTACAGCTGCCGCAAGGCCTGCTGGCGGGATGGCCGTGGGAGCGCAGCTTTGTGGAGGCCCTGGTGCGCTGGGCCTCGGCGCTACAGTGGGTACCGGGCTCAGGCCAGGTCACCTACGCCGAGCTGGCCGTGGACTTCGAGTCCCACAGCAACCGGGCGCTCCCGGCCAGGCCAGGCCATCCGCACGCCCGGCAAGTGTTGTCGTTGCGGGCACAAGTGCTGCGGGAGGCGCCCGACCTGCTGCAGCCCCTACTTGCCAGCGGGACCCTGCTAGAGGGACGCTTTCGGTGGATGTGCACGTCTCAGGTGCCCCTGGGGGCTTCCGCAGCATGGGGCGCACGGAGCAGCCGGTGTTCGCGTGCCTGCCCGACATGTAGCAGCACATGTTGCAGCTCTAGCGGCACTGCTTGGAGCTTTGGATGTGCCGGCTGTCGACCCAAGGGGCTGGCCGCAAGGACTCTTTCCTGGCACGGTACTTGCCGCGCCGCCCTGGGGGAGGGGCTGCGGCGCGCTCGTACAAGATCGTGCGCGTGCAGCGCCCGAGGGCAGTGGGTGTGGCCCGGCCGTGCCCGCCACGGTCGGCGGACGTCAGGCCGGTGCCGTGGCGCCTGTGCCCCGTCCACGTGCACCCGCAATGCAAGCAGTGCCGGCTAGCGCGGTGGGGAGTGGCGCACTGTTGCGCGCGGGGGCATGCGGGCCACCCAGCGGCAATGGCGGGGGCAGCAGCATCTTCACGGGTCCTGCAAGTGTCGCTAGCGCCCCCGGAGCCACCACCGGAGCCGTTAGCCAAGCGCCCCTGCGTGGCGCCGGTACCGGCGGTGGCGGGCCGCCGCCAGCGGCCGGACTACCGCTCGCTTAGCCCAACGGCACGGCGCAGCAGGTGCCGAGTACTCTGCCCTGGGTGGGGAATACTGCCCCCCCCCCCCCCCCCCCCACGGGATCTAGCGGGCGCCCCAGCCGGGGGGGGGGGGGGGCAACCGGAACGGGCCGAGAGCCTCAATGGCTTGGGACTAATGGGTCTGGGAGGGCATCTACACCCCCCCCGCCCCCCTTCCCCCGACGCTGGCGCCCTTGGTGTCAACACCGCCCCCGGCGGCGGAGCCTAGGGCCGCGCAGCCCATGAGCGACGTGGTGCAGCGCCAGAGGCGCCGGGCAGCAGTGACCCCAGCCACACATGCCGCCGCCGGCGCAGCGGGCTGGAAGGAGGAGGTTGGGGCAGCGACGCCCCATGCAAACCCTGTGCAGGGCCCCCGCGTGCAAGTCATGCACGGGGCACTGGGGGGTGCGGCATTGCTGCTCCAGGCACCACGAGGGGCACCCTCGACTAGTGCCAGTGGCGGGAGGTGCGCACCAGCGCACGCTGTTTGGGCTGGGGGGCCTGTGCGCGCCCTGCCCCCTCCCCCAGAGGGGGGGGGGGGGGGGCAGCGACAACAACAGTGGGGAGGGGGCCTCATAGGGCTCGGGCGCCGCGCCAGCACCCACAGGGCGCTCGGGGCACTCGGCAGACACCTAACCCTGGGCGCCTAGTCCTTCTGTCGCGCCGCGGCACCAGTCCTTCCGTCGCGCTGCGGCACCAGGGGTGGGTGGGGGGTGGGGAGGGCCGGCGCAGCCAGCCCCTAACCCATAACCCCCTCGCCTAACCCGTCGCATAGCGTCCAGGACTTTAATCGGCCCTTGCCCTCCTTAATAGTACAGTCCTTCCGCCGCGCCGCGACACACCGGGAGGCCAAGGGTGGGATAGGGCAGGCCCTAGGCAGGCTGTAACCCGCTAACCCCTAACCCTCCCGTCGCAAGAGCGGCCAGGACATTACAAGCCTTCAACCCTCGTTAATAGTACACGCCACAGGCAGGCTCTAACCCGCTAACCCTAACCCTCCCGTCGCAAGAGCGGCCAGGACATTAAAAGCCTTCAACCCTCGTTGATAGTACACTTCAGGCAGGCTCTAACCCGCTAACCCCTAACCCTCCCGTCGCAAGAGCGGCCAGGACATTAAAAGCCATCAACCCTCGTTGATAGTACAGCACTGCGGGCGTGGCTGCAGCCCGCGCGGCCGGCCGGGGCCGGCCCCGTGGCGGCGTCCCAGGCCGCACGGGGCTCGCCCAGCGCTCGCAAACGACCCCGCCCGCAATCATCCTCGCCAGAGCGCGAGACGCGACGAGCACGCCCGGAGCACGAGCACGCGCGACGCCAGGAGGAGTTCCCGCCCCCCCCCCCAAGCGTCTCCAGGGGGGGGGCACACAGCTTAAGCGGCTCCGGTATGTTAAACCAGCAGGGAGAGCTCAGGAGGCCCTTCCCGCTCTCCCCGCCCCTCCCAGCGGGAGCCACCGGGCACGGGGGGGCACGCGGAGTCCAAGCGCCACGCGTGCCAGCCGGACGCCCGGGCGGACACGCACGGGTGGGGGGGGTTCAGCCGCGTCCCCACCCCCCCTCCCTCCCCTCCCGGGGGCTGGCGGACATTTTCGGGGACATCTCACGCCGGCTGACGGCGGCTCGGGCGGGGTCATCAGCCAAAGGGGAGGGCGCCGACCCCCCCCCCCGGGGGCCGCGAACCCCCCCCGAGGGGGGGGGCAGGACCAGGGGGTTTCGGTCGAACCTCACCCAAGCCTTTCGGGGGGCGGCGCGCCGGGGGCGGAGGCGGCGGAGGGGGACCCCTCAGGGGGGGGACAGGAGATGTCGATTGACTGCCGTCCCCCAGGGGACAGCTCCGGGGGGGCGGCGGCGGCGGCATCCGCTACACGGGCGGAGCAGGAACCCCCCCCAGGGGCAGTCACAGGACAGCAGGCAGAGTCCCTTCCCCCCTCCCCCCCACAGAAGAGGGCGCAGCGGGCGGGGGGCAAAAGAGTGGGGCAGCCGCGGCGCCCCATGCAGACTTTGTGCGATGAGCACAGGGCCCCAGCGTGCAAGTCATGCAAAGGGCACAGGGGGGTGCGGCATTGCTGCAGCCGCCACCACGAAGGGCATCCCAGGGTGTTGGGGGGGGGACAACGGTGTCTGCCGGTCCAGAGGGGGGGGCTGCAGCTGCAGCAACAAGCGGGCGTCTTGCCCTCCGGAGGGTCGGCGGTCGTGCCAGCCCCCATGATCAGGGGGGAGGGGGGAGGCCCAGCAGGGCAGCGGACGGCGGCGTCGCCCCGGGGCGGCACACAGGGCCCAGGTCAGGGCCACGGGAGGGCCTCCGAGGAGGGCACATAGCCTCAGGACGGCGTCCTTCCGCCGCGCCGCGACATACCGGGGGGCCGGGGGTGGGATAGGGCAGGCTTCAGGCAGGCTCTAACCCGCTAACCCCTAACCCTCCCGTCGCAAGAGCGGCCAGGACATTAAAAGCCATCAACCCTCGTTGATAGTACAGCGCACACACACACACACACAGGGTAGTATTCTGCAATGCTCTGGTAATGTCCATGGTAAAGCAGCATTTGTCAGGCATGTAACGTTCACTGGATAGCCGTGGGGGACGCACACCCACACATCCATCAACATTGAGACCCGGGGGTGGACTGATCTGGACTCCTGATCACGTCATCACCATCTCTGCTGCATTCATGTTCCATCCATGCCGCATCTGTGTTGCATGGCCGTTGTTCATCAGGTAGCCAAGAAATATGGGGTTGAGAAGATCAAGACCATCGGGGACTGTTACATGTGTGTTGGTTGGGCCGAGGAGCCAGACCGCAGAGAGTTGCGCCAGCAAACGGCGTATCGTGTGTTGCAGGTCGCCCAGGAGATGCATTACATCATTGGGAACACCGTTCCGCCCCAGTCTGGCCATTCACTTGCAATGCGTGCAGGCATCAATGGGGGAAGCGTGGTGAGTGGTATCATCGGGAAAACCAAGTTCTGCTTCGATATATGGGGGGTATGTCTGCCCGGTTTGTGGAAGGTGCAGTGCCAGCAGAAGTAAATAGAAGAGATTGGGCCGGGGTTTTGAGATTACGTACATGGCCGGAGCCCCCCTCCCCCCTCCCCATTTGTAGCTCTACCACACTCCCCCATGCACACCGAAGACCAAAGTTGGATAACATGCATGCGCCAGGCCTGACTGCTCGCCTGTCTGTGTTTTTTTGTGAGGTTGGTACTGTTTGTCTCAATGGTTTCTGTTCTGAGATTTAACCAGGCCTGTTGTGGAGAGTAAACTCAATTCAGTCTGAGGAGTGCATTGCATCACATTTCTACAGTTGACTCTGTCACTGTTTCATGTTTGTCATAGCATTTTTGAGCTCAATCTTCATTTATTAGGTCTCGATGCCCACTTTTAGGCAGGCCTGTCAATGCTTCAACCCCATGTAACACTGCCTCAGCTCTCTTTGTCTGCCCCCTGTGTTTGACTGCACCACACCAACCCACCCCACACCACACCACACCACCTTACGATACAGCACATAATTGCACACCACACCACACCACACCACTGTGTGTTGTGTGTTGTGTGTTGTGTGTGCCACACTACACACAACACACAACACACAGTGGTGTGGTGTGGTGTGCTAAAGGCGCCGTTGCCAAAACGCAATGGCCAGGATGGTCTTGCATACGGGTAATGCAAGCCGGGAGGGCTGTGTGTGTAGGTGCGCGCTGTGTGTTGTGTGCTACGCACCTGTGCAGCAGCCGGTGCCGTCCCTACTTCCAGCGGGCTCAATTCATGGCCGCCCTGGGGACTCCTTGCCGCTCCGTTTGTTGGTGCAGCTGCAGCTCCCGTAGGGCCCACGCCATGGTCCCTCTAACCCTTCACGGGCCTTTATGAGGCCTTCCCGGGCCTTGGCATGGGCAAGCCTCACTTTCTGCGACTCCAACAGTACCTGCCGGATGAACTCTGTCCCGATGTCCTGTGGCTCCACTAGTTGGCCCCCAAGGACGGCGTGGCAATCGCCGCCAACCATTGGTCCAAGACGTTGGGGTCCCACAATTGGCCCTAGTTGGCCCTGCATCTGCGAAGCCCGCGGCCCAACATAGGTGTTCGGCCACAGATGCGAGGGCTGTCATGCCGGGTGCCATGCATGGGACTGCAATGGCCCCCAACAAGCAGTGGCACGCTTCAGGTACCCAACCCGGTGCCTAACCCACAAGTGCCCAGGGCACCCCCACAAAGGCCCGCTTTCCATGGCCCTGCACTCCCCGCAAGCCTTGCCGTCGGAACTGGATCCCGCGCTCTAGACGCACTTTCGGGAGCATTTTGGGGTGCATGCCACAACGCACCCCCACCGAGCCTCAATAGCAACCCCCATGTACCTACAGCCCCGGATGCAGCCAGGTATATGGTTCCATGACCTACCCCCGCTAGCCACGATCCACGGGGCCATAGTAGCAACCGACGCCGGCACCACCCCAGCTGGCATGGCGATGGCTCCCGCGTATGAGCATGCACCAGGGCAAAACATGACCGTGACAACCTCAGGGATGGGGACCTCCCAAGAAGGCGAGGCCTTGACCCTGCTGCTCTGTGTGAGGCTCGTGACACAGCAGGGCATCTACTGGATGGTACCGGACCTGGAATCGGCGATAAGCGCCCTGCGCACTTACCAAGAGGGCGGACAGTGCAGAGACGGGATATACCACCTCTATGCGCGGACTATGGGTGTGGAGCACCTAGCTCCAACGGCTACGATCATCATAGTGGTCACGCCCTCCCATTGGAAAACCGCCATCAATGTACAGGTGGACACTGCGTCCAGAGAGGAGCCACAAGCGGACCTCGCCTGGATGCCGCGCCACCCCTACACCTGCTTGCCCCGGGTAAAATTCCAGGACCACTGCCAGCTTGCCCCTACGGACCTGTAGGAGTGGCCACAAGAGCAAGTCGTAGTCTCCGCTCGGGTACACTACGAACACCGGTGGGGACCGAACTACCGGCCAAGCCTCAGCTTGCCCTTGGACTAGGACACCAATGACCAGCTGCGGCACCTCGTGGCCCATTGCATGCGAAACCTACCCACCATGTCGGTGCTGGCAGAGCGCACGGCGCACCGCGACATACAGTTGAACACGCGGTACTTACTGTGCGACAGCAGCCCTGAAAGGGCTCTCTATCCACGGCTCCGCTGGCGGGGTGTGGGTGATCGACGGCATTCATGCCGTGCTCGGGACACCCATTCCCAATATTGGCAGTCCGGTGGGCTGCGGTGCCACACCATAGTGGGGCCTTCCGTGCCTGCGGCTTGTAGCTGCCGGAGTGTGGTCACCAGCAGGTGCTCTTGCAGGCATACATGTAGGGGGGGGTTCAACGTGCGTGTGGCTCTTCCCAACAGTCGGTGCAGGCGGGTCTCGTTCGGGGGTCCCGGCGTGGCTGCTCTCAAAACGGGAGCACCACAGACCACTCCATGACGGCCATAGCGTCCTCCATGGCCAGGTTATTTGTATTGCTCGGCCCCGTTGATAGATCACCGGGTGGTTTTCGCCCCGTGACCTCCTATGATAGTTGTGGAGGTGATGGGCGGTATTGCGATTGGCGCCCAATCATTGGGGGTTTACTACCAACGACAGGTAAGAGCGCCTATCAAGGGCCACAACGTTGCGTGGTGTTGGTGGAGCTAGTCTCGTACCGTGTGCACCGTTCTGCCCCGGGGCGCCCCTGCACCATCCGTAATACCCCATCCGGAGTGTGGATATCCCCGACGTGGTGGTACCCCAGCATGTGGGCCGTTGAGTAGACCACCCGGAACAACCGTGCGTGGGTTGCACTGCCATAAGCAGTTTCATGTGTGGTCAACCACGAGCGGAGCATGCTGCCGGGCTTGCCCACGCTTCTAGAGGGGGTAGCACAAGGATTGGGATTGTTTCCGGACAGGGCCCCGGAAGTTAGGCCAGTTGGTCCACGACCAGCTGTTGGCTTCGTAGCAAGTGGTGGCAGTGGGGGTGGTGGGTCCGCTAGCCTGGGGTGAGTACAGTTGGGCATCCCCCGTGGTGGGGCTGGCACTCTACCAACTGCACATGTCACCGTAGTGCTCGTCCTACGCAAAAATCGCGTGTCACAATTTCCCCTGTGTGGGGGGTCCACACCACATGTGAAGAACACTGCAAACACACCGTCCAATCCATGGTCTTTGACATGCGATTTTCTTTGGACGACTCGTCAACCTTGCCCGCAATTTTACCCGTAGCTCGTGTAGCCCTTCCCTGCATGGGTGACCCGTCATGGGAGTGCACTAGGCACTTTCATAGGTGGCGAAGCATTTTAGGGGCACTTTCGCACAGTAAGCACTCTTTCCTCAGCCGTATGTTGCAATGCACCGAGCGTTCCACCTGCACCATCATGGTGGGCAAGTTGCGCAGAATTTTTGGACCACAACCTGGGTCCATGCATTTCCTAGCCCACATTGCCCCCTCCACCCCCGGCAGTGCTTGGGCAAACCCACCTAAAAAAAACCCAGCTTGCCGGTCAATATAAGTATGTACACAAGAATTTTTTTAATCCAAACACGAAACCAATCATACAAACGGTGGGAAAACACCACTTGGGGTCACAAGGCCCAAGCAACCAATGTTCAAAACACCATATTACAATGTTTTGGGTTCTTGTAATTGGTTGAGCTGTTGGGTGACACCGTCCAATCTTTAGATTTACACCATTTTTACAGAAATTTACGCCACTTTCGGGGAAATTTGCAACAATTTACACAATGTGGGGGCCGGGCGCCAAAACCACGGTAAACCCCCGTAAATAATCGGCTTGGGGTAGGCACCGGGTTGGGTACTTGAAGCGTGCCACTGCCTGCCGGCAGCTCTATCCACGGCTCCGGCGGCGGGGTGTGGGTCACCAATGGCATTGCATGCCGTGCTCGGGACACCCACTCCCAATACTGGCGGTCGGTCGGGCCGCAGTGCCACACTATAGTGGGGCCTTCCATGCCTGCGGCTTGCATCTACGGGAGCGTAGTCACTCGTAGGTGCTCGTGTAGGCAGACATGCAGGGGGCATTCAGCGTGCGTCTGGATGTCTCGGAGGCTCACCAACAGACGGTGCAGGCGGGTGTCGCTATGGAGGTCCCAACGTGGCTACTCGTAGACCGGGAGTACCCCGGACCACCCCATGACGGCCATGACGTCCCCCATGGCCGTGGTTATCTGTATCACCCGGCCACGCTGGTAGACCACCCGCTCGCGGGTGGTTTTTCCCTCCGGGCCTCAAATGACAGCCGTGGAGGGGAAGGGCCATATCTTGCACGCCTTCCAATCCTTGGGGGCTTGTTGTCAGCTAGGGGGGGGTGGGGGGCTATCAGGGGCCGCAGAATTGTGTGGTGCCGTGGAGCCAGTCTCGCACCGTGTGCACTGTGCGGCCCCCGGGCGCCCGTGCCCGTAGATCTTGGGCACTGCGTAATATTCCATCCAGAGTCTAGAAGTCCCCGAGGTGGTGGTACCTTAGCACCAGGGCCGCCGAGTACACTGCCCGGGGCAGCCGAGTACACTGCCCGGGGCAGCCGTGGGTTGTGCTACCATACGCAGTATCATGCATGGTCACCATTGGGGGGGATATGCGGCCGGGCTTGCTTACGCTTCAACGGGGTGGTGAGCACAAGGATAGGGGTTGTTCCCAAACAGTGCCTTGGGAGCCAAATTGGTAAGCCACTTCGTCCACGACCACTTGCACGGTGCGCAACAAGGGGGGGCAATGGCGGTGATGGGTCCATTAGCCCGGGGTGAGTACGGCGGGGCACCCTCCATGCTGGGCACGGCATTCCGCCTAGTACGCCCCCTTGGGCCCACCACTTCGCCAACGCTCCTTGGCGGACCCACTTCCTAGTTACGGCCACTTGCCACGAGTGGTGTGAGTGGTGGATCCCGAGACAGTCATCTTTCCACGGTCCCCACAGTGACTCCGTGTGGGTGTGGCGGGATGTGCCTCTGACTTGCTTCCACCACCGCACCACCAGCGCATCATTTGCTTGTTGGACGGTAGCCATAGGGCAATACACGCTGGCTGTGGCAAATAACTTCAGGATGATTTTGGCCTCTAGCACCATCATCGCTGCGTCGGGGGCCATGTGTTTGGGCTTCATCTATCCCCAAGTGGGCGACCATAGGGGCTGTGGTTCAGAAGTCGACCCGTGCTAGTTTTGCGGTCCGGGACTTCTACTCTTAGGATTCCCTGGTCTCCCCTTCGTCAAGTAAATGGGCATAGGCGTGTGGAGCGCACACAGCCCCCCCAATGGCCCACCCCATGATGATGTGGGTGGATGACACCATATCCGTCCTCGCCAAAGGGGAGGACCGGCCTATACACGGGGTCCTCGTGGACCAGCGCACCTATTTCCAGGGGGGGCTGGAGATCTCGGTACCGGACAAGAAAATCTAACACGCCTCCACTCGGGACCCCACACCCTTGCAATCCCCCACCCCAGCGGCCGTAGACGCGTACGTGGGATGCGCCTGGGTCACGGACACCCTGGAGGCCAGCAAACGGGCCCCGCAGCGCTCGCGGGAACTCCCACCAGCCCCGGTCCGGCGGCCGTGGCCCGGCATGTGGGCCACGCGTGGGCCACGGACAGCCCAGACCAACGGGAGGAGGCTCTGGCCAGGGCCCCGGAGATCCAGCCCTCCCGGGTTCTCCGGTATATGGGGTCAGACATCTACCTCCAAGGCACACCCACAGCCCCCCGCAACCTGCTGGAGATCCGGGCGGCGGTGTGGAAGCAGCTCCGCCCTCAGCGACTCTCCCCGGATGCGGCCATGATGGTGCTGATGGCCAAGCTCCCGAGCAAATCGCTCCCCTTGGCCAGCATATACCGCCCAACGGCCAAGGCGCACGCGGCCAACGACGCCCTAATGGTGAGGGCATACAAGCACATGACGGGAATCTCCCGCCATGCCCCCACCGAAGCACTCTGGGGGCCCTCAGAGCATGGCTGCCAGGGTTTGACCTGGTCCTCACACTGATGGCAGGCTGCCATCCCCCGGGAATGGGTCCGGCAGGGGGGCCTGGGCCAAGAACGATTTTGGAGAATCCCAGACCTATGCCCTCTAGGCGCACCAAGCGCTCCGAGGAGAATGCCCTGCGGTGCTTACCCCGGGGCAGTACACCCACCAACCGCGGTGCCCCCATCTCATCGTTACGCTGCAGCGGGTAGTGGATGAAGTGTCCGTGCCCATGTGGATGCCGGGCTCAGGGCGTGGCTAGCCCTCCATGGCGCCATCCTGGTGCCCATGCAGAGGGTGCCCCGGCCGCGGTGGCAAGCAACGCCCAAGGACTGGATCCCGGGCGGCGTGCCCGCGTACCCGGCAGAAGTGGTCATCGGAGGCCAAGTGGCCAAGACCACCCGGATGGAAACCGTGTACCATGGAGGCTATCCAATTAAGGTGGGACTGCCATGAAGGATACCATGGAGGCCAAGGACTAGGCGCCGGAACTGCGGGTGTACTGCCAGCCCCCGGACGCGCTGCCGAGCGACACCAGACTACACCGCCTCCTAGTGGCCCTTCTGGGCGTCCAAGTTGTAGCCAATGCGCCCCTGCATGCCCAACTGTGGGACTACCATCACCATGTGTCTGTGGACCATCTGCGGAGCTCGGGGGTGCGGGCGCCCACCAACGTGTGGATGCCTGCGCCTCCGGCAGACACTTACTGGCAATGGGGCCAGGCCTCGCTGGTCCTCCTGAGCACCGTCACCACGGCATTGCCGCCGTGGCCATGGATAGCCATAGTCCCGGCCGCGGTGGCAAAGTTCAAGTAGCCCGCGGAGTGTGTAGCGCACAGGTGCCTAGGACACCCGAACAAAGGGCCCCTCTACTACTCGCTTGGTAAGGCGGGGACAATACCGGCAGAGCGCGGCCCTGCCCTGCGAACCCACCTCTGTGAGCACCATGGGGACCCGGCCCTCCCGGCGCCGCACGGCCTGGCTACCGGACTCATGTGGCCTCTGGGGTGGGCACCTCCCAGGAGGGGGAGGCCATGATACTCCTCTTGTACGTCTCAAGGCTCGTGCAACAGCCGGGGGAATTCTGACCGGTGCCGGACTCCGAGGCGGCGGTGGGGGCCCTCCGTACGTACAAGGAGGGAGGCCATTGTGGAGATGGCATTCACCACCTCTACGCCACTGTCGTGGGAGGCCCACGCCTCTCCCCGGCCGCGGCCATCAACGCAGTAACCACGCCGTCACACTGGATAACCAACTTGAACGTCCGTGTTGATGCGGCAACGCAGAAGCCGCTGGAGGTCGACGTGACGGGGGTCCTCCGGAGCCCTTTCTCCTTCCTCTCCCCGGTGACCTACCGGGACCAGTGCCAACTGTCCCCAACGGCGCTGAGCGACTAGTTGCACGATCGGGCCTCCATACCAGCACGGGCCGGCTACGAGGCCAGATGGGGAGTGAACTACACATCGGGGAGTGGACTCCCCCTTGACTGGTTCGATAGTGAACAGCAGCACCACATAACGGCACACCGCATGGACAACATCCCAACGATGACTGTCCTGGCGCGCTAGTCCTCCCACCGAGACACGGTAATGGACACCATGTGTCTCCTCTGTGGGGAGCACACCAAAACGGCATCTCACCTCTGGGCCTGCTCAGGCTAGTCCCATGAGTGGGAGCGTTGGGAAGGTTGGGAAACAAGCGGCTGTGGTGCACCACCAACTGTGGGAGCCGGCCGTACTGGAGCAGTGGGCGGCTGCCATACGAACCCCCTCCATGCTGCGAGCCCACATGGAGTGCTCAGGGCCCCATGCGCCGGGGACGGAGTTCGTACGTCACACCGTCGAGGAGTTCATTAGAGTCTGGTACGCCCACGCCAAGGCGCGTGCCACGTTGCTGAAAGCCCGCCTGGGCCCAGGCAACACGATGGCGTGGGTGTTGCAGGAGCTACGCCTGCACCAGCGGGCGGAGAGAGAGGGGGTATAACGGGAACTTCTGGGATGACAGCAGTCGCCTGGAGCGTGACACCAAGGTTTCCCCGACTCCCCCTCTTTCCGCCAAGAACCACACACTTACACAGGGCGCGCGCGCTACACACAGAGCCCTCCGGTTTACCTGTACCCCTGCGTAGACATCCGGGCCATTGCCTTCCGGTAACAGCGCCTTCGACACACCACACCACACCACATCACACCCTGGGGCCCCTAAAGAGCCAGATGCTGCAGCGGCAATTGGGCATTCCCTAGGGCATGATACAAGGTGTACACAGGGGGCCATACGGGGCCACAACGGCACTCACGTGGGGGCCAGAGTACGTGCGCCCAAAACATCCTTTACATACCTTGGATGGTCATTTTAGGTGATCACGGTGTCAAAAAATAAGGTTTGAAAATTTTGATTTTTGAGATGCCCATGGTGAAAAACTACACAAGCAGGTTGTGTACCAATCCCGTTCGAACCCCCCCCCCCCTCCCCCAACCCAATACCTAGATGAGGTTAAAAACACATAAATACAGCCTAAAGCATGCTTCACGTACAGCAGTGGAGCCCGTGCAATGCACCGCCACACTGTCTGAGGGCAATGGGCCGTGCAACTCTTGCAATTCACCGCCTCACTACCCGGGGGCAGTGGGCAGTGGAACTCCTGTCATGCACCGCCACACTGCCTGGGGGCAGTGGGCGGTGCAACTCCTGCAATGCAATGCCACACTGCTTGGGGGCAGTGGGCACTGCAACTCGTGCAATGCACTGCTTCACTGCTTGGGGGCAATGGGTAGTGGAACTCTTGTCAAGCACTGCCAAATTTCCAAGGGGTAGTGGGCAGTGCAACTCGTGCGTGTATGTTGTAATTCGTATAATTTTTTGGTTTGCGATAAATGTGTGTAGCAAAAAAATCGTCCAATCGTGTAATTTTTGTTTTTTGCGGTAAGTCGTGTAAACCGGTCACACACATTACCGCAAAAAAAATTACACGACGTGACAATTTTTTGATTACACGCATTTACCGCAAAAAAAAAAATTGCACGATTTACTGCCAAAAAAAATACACGATGTGACGATTTTTTCCTACACGCGTTTACCGCAAAAATAACTCCTGCTACCCATTGCCTCACTGTCTGAGGACAATGGGCAGTGGAACTCGTACAACGCACTGCCTTACTGCCAGGCAGGAGTGGGCAGTGCTACTACTGCAATACACTGCCTCTCTGCCTAGGGGCAGTGGGCAATGGAACTCGTGTCATGCGCTGCCTCACTGCCTGTGGGCAGTGGGCAGTGCAACTCTGCAATGCATTGCCCCACTGCCTGGGGCCAGTGGGCACTGCAACTCCCATAATACAGTACCTCATTGCCTGGGGGCAGTGGGTAGTGGAACGGCTGCAACGCGCCGCCTTGCTGCCTGGGGGCAGTGGGCAGTGGAACTCTTGTAACTTAGGAGGCCCATAGTGCCCCCTATCGTTTTAGCGAAAAAAGGGGTGATGGGTGGTGTTTTGCGTATGGTAAAATGGGGGTTCAAATTTGCATTTTTTCATCAGGCTGGGCTCTGCAGAGCCCACACCAGCCGTGTAAGCCATTTCTGGCCCCAATATTACACATCTTAGATCTCTGGGCTCTTCAAAGCCCAGGTTACAAGTTATACCCTCTATACCTACCCCCGGTACAACAGTCGGCACCTGTATACAGTGGTCAAGTGGCCACGCTACATGGCGCTGGGTTAAGTGGTATACACTCGTTGACATTGTAACACATTCAACCTAAACATTGTCCCCGGACAGGTCAGCAGTAACAGTATTCAAGGATACAACTCCTACATACATTACCAGTGGGCAATGATCCAAGACGCTTACCACACCAGGCATCACATATTCTAGATGGAACTGCCTAAACAAGGCTTATATTAGGATTTTTCAACAACCTGGGCTCTGCAGAGCCCAGAGTTCATAAACTTGGTGCTTGAGGGGTGCTTATTAGGGTCTCCCTATTTGCTGGGCTCTGCAGAGCCCAGATCTTCACAACTTCCCATTTTGCCCCCTTTTGTGTGACATAATAGCGCTATGACACTTCGAAACTTATTCAACATGTGGTCTGGTAGGATTTTTTTTTTAGGCTTTTCTGCCGCATTGCTGTTGTATCGTGTATTACAATGGTGCACCCATGGCATTGTGTAAGTATGACAATCGCCATTCACGAGTACGCTGCAACAAGCCTTGGACTGTTTGCACGCAGTGTAGTCCAACAGGGTCCAGTGGGGTAGTGTTTCTATTGTTGTGGCGCGTCCGATACTATGGGAGTTTTAGGACACATTGTTCGCAATATACCCTAATCGATTGCAGTTGGTTTTTATGCATACTGTGCAGTGCTCGTACATTTACTATCTGGTCCTACGTCCCGTATATTAAGTACATGTAACATGCTATCTTCCTTTTACAACAGCCATGGCTGATTTCCCACATGCTAGACGTACGGAGGTGGATGTACCGGGTTCCGGCCAGGATACTGAAGGAGATGAGGCTGTAGGACCTGTACCCTTAGCGGTCCCATCAACCACTAGAACAGCAGCGCGTGCTGCAGCTACGCTCGCCTTGCAAGAGGCGATTATGTTTACGGGGTCAGCACCCCCATCCCCACCGCGGCCACCAAATCTTGTCCCCAAGGACCAGCCAACCCCACCAAAGGCCTCCCTCAATGACCCATTGACTCCAAAGACAATGGAGTTGCTGAGGGACAACAGTGGTGACCAGGCACGATGGTTCGTGTAGTACATTTGGGGGCTTCGTGCACGGTTCCGTTTTGCATTGCGGAACCCAATGCGCAACCCCCTCGTCACATGGCAACAAGGGGATCAGATATGCCGATCCCATTTTCTGTCACGCAACGAGGAGCGGGCTGCATTGATCCTGGATACACTGAATCCAGACAGGGGGGGGGGAAAATTGAGGTCCGCAATTTTTCGCAATTTTCCGCAATTTCGCAATTTTTCGCAATTTTCCGCAATTTTTCGCAATTTTCCGCAATTTTCCGCAATTTTTCCGCAATTTTTCACACTTCCCGATTTTCTTACTGCCTCCCCACGCTGGTGCAGAACAATGAGAATTTTTGTTTTTTACTATTCCATACACTCTCAAATGTGGCAAAGTCCCCAGAACCTGGCATAGCTCAGTTGGTAGTAGCGCTGCACTGTAATTCTGGGGTCCTGGGTTCAAACCCGGTTGGACACAATATAGTTACCTTCGCTTTTTTGGTCTTTTTACCTTCGCTTTTTTGGTCTTTTTCATGCCTGCATGTTTGCATGTTTGCATGTGCATGCCGCCCGCAGGACAGTTTGCTACGGGTCCCCCCATCAGGGGGGACCCTTTCAGTCAGTCACAGGCACATGTACCCCTTAAACCCCTCCCCCCTGCTCAGATTGTGTCTGTTCCTCTTTTTTTTTTACACCAGCAACATGGCATCTGCATCTGAGACACCGCCCCCGTCTGAGGAGGTTGCTGAGTGTGGTTCTTTGAAGAGAAAACGCGGGGCTGGTCGTGGGGGTGCAGGGGCAAAATACTGCAGCATGTCTCCGTGGCAAAGGAAGGAACAGTTCCCTGATGAGCCCTTTGAGGTCCGCATTTCTGACAACAATGAGGAGTACTTGTTCTGCACCTGCTGTGGTAAACCTGTTTCTCATCAACAAAAAACATTCGTGCAATCACCAGGGGCACCAGCAAGCACGCAAAACGTGGAAGCTTCGGGAGCAAAAACGTGCAGAACGAGCTGAAGGGACCCCAACCCCAGAGGTACAACAGCGTGTCAGCACCTTGGCACAACCAACACTGCAGCATGTTGCTAGGACCAATGAACTACGATATGCCGCGCAAGACGACTTGGTGCTGATGCTCCTCGGTACGGGGATCGCACAAGAAAAAGTTGACCATCCCCTGTGGCGTGCGTACCAGGAGAAGTACAACAGCCACCATGGCTCAATCCCCGTTCTCTCCAGTACATTTCCCAAAAACAACGCTCTGCGGCTGTATGACGGTCAAATTCACACACTCCGGGACATCGTTAAGAAAGACCCGCTGGACCTCATTTTGGACGAGTGGTCTGATGAACGCGGTACAGCGATGTTAGGAGTAATTGGGCATGTGCGCACACAGAGATATGCTTTCGATGTCCAATTTTTGGAGGGCCGGGGTCCAAAAGGTGGAGTTGAGCTGGGCCTGTCCGATGTGCCAGAGATTGCAGAGCACTGGAGCCTATACATCCGTTGCAATGTTGTTGATATAAATGGGCCAACTGCTTTGCAGGAATGGTGGCAATCTCGTGCCCCTTCACCGTTCCAAGAGAGGGTGCTGTTCTTGATTACGCAGCCCACTTCTGGTGGTGATGTGGAACGCTTTTTCTCACAGTGTGGGACAGTTTCAAAGCGGCAGCACAAATTGGATGACAACATCCGCCGCCTTCGGTTCATGCTGCAATTCCACGGTGATATTGAGGGGCGCCTCCTGTAATTGTACTGCCCATAGACTATTTGTTTCAGTGAAATTCTGAGAATTCTGAGCCACCTGTCCAGAGTTGTTGCACCTTGAGGGTTCAGGAGGGCCGCTTACGACATCGCAATTTTTCCGCAATTTTTCCGCAATTTTCCGCATTTTTTCGCAATTTTTCCGCAATTTTTCCGCAATTTTTCGCAATTGGATTCGACCCCCCCAGACCGCAATTTTTCCCCCCCCCTGATCCAGAATCACGTCCCCCTGTTGAGTTGTCTCCCCATCCCCGTATCCCACCTCCTCGGCCACTTCCTCCCCCGGATGCCGACCAACCCACACTTACACAGATTGATCGGCACCCCTCCGATCGCCAGCACGTAAGGTCCCTTCCATTACCTGTGGAAGCAGACCGCACCGGTGGGCAGTCAAAATACAGCCTGTTGCCACCAGTGACTGTACCACATCGAGGCACCCCCCCCCCCCGCCCTGAGTCACAGTTCCGTCACCTCCAGTGGTAGGCGGTCAGTTAGCGCCCCGCTGCCCCTGTCTGATAATGCACTACCCCCAAGGAGTTCCCTCCTGCATCCCCCCCCGCGCACTTCTCTGTTGCCCACTGCCGCTTATGCGGACAACCGACATACCCCCAGGTACTCATTTTTGCCACATGCGCATGTAGGATTGTCGCCGGATGTGGCTCCATCTGCCCGCCCACAACCATCTACTATCCCGGTAAAGAAGGATGGTCGGTATCGGTCACGGTGGTCATTACTACCGGATATGCCCCCAGCCAAATACCGGAAAACTCTGTGATGCATTAAGTGGTTGGTCTACTCCCCAAATGAGTGGTATGCACCCCCAACTATCATTTCTTGGGACCCTGGGCTCTGCAGACCCCAGCTTGCGCCAAATGCTACTTTTACCCCTTCTCAATTCTTTGCTTGTGGCACGTCCCTCCCTCTTTTTCCTCTGTCTATTACACGGCCCGCCATTACTGATTACGGGACGCTGGGCTCTGCAGAGCCCAGCACTCATAACCTTGGTACTTGAGGGGTGCTTATTGGGGTTTCTCTGTTGGCTGGGCTCTGCAGAGCCCAGACCTTCACCACTTCCCATTTGGCCCCCTTTTGTGTGCTAGTCTACGCCTCTAGTTACCTGTTGTGGTCACTACCTTTTCCTGTTGTGCCACCCAGACTGTCTTATAACTATGGCACCGGTTTCCATGTCGTTGCATGTCAGCTACATGCGGTCTCTTTGTAAGACAGAATGGCGCACTGGTCGCCAAATGATATTGTCGGCTGTGCGCCATGGTGTGGCAAAGGAATTCATAAGATTCTGTGCGGGTCTACGTGTCAACAAGCGGACCCGCATTACGATCGACCGCATTCGCAAGGTGTTGGCACGAAAACAATGGCCGCGTTGGCTAACTAATTTTTCCAAGGAGGCCTATTATGTATGGCTTGGGATGCGTCGCATGGCCTTGCCACAAGCGGCCGTCCCCAGTGGTGAGAGCACCATTGCTGTAATGCGGGCAGACAGCCGCAAGCTGGTGCACGCTGGTATCACCAAGCCATCCCGGTTGTCTATTGCAGACCAGGGGGCATTACAGTTCCGGAAACTGTGGCGTAGCATTGTTCGCCGTGATATTGTGGTGTGGGTGGACAACTGGTGGCATGCCCAGTTTCGGGCCAATCCGGTGAAACCCAATGTCTGTCTAGATGTGACTGCCATAGCGGTGTTGCACACAACCCCCCTTCCTCATTTTCTTGGCCACCCGAGTCTGCGTGACCTAGTGGACCGGGTGGACACAGTGGCCATGGCAGTTGTTCAACAGCACAGAGAAATGTTGAAGGTGTGCACTGATATGTGCAATACACCCATTTCTCGGAGAACCATCCGTGCCCCCCTCGATGTTGCCCGGGAGGCTGGTAGATAGCAACTCTTTTGGAAGCCATTCGGCATATATGAGTCCCGTACAGGTCAGAACCAAGAGCTCTTGGATCTCCTCGATATGCTACGCACTACCCAACGGCATTGTCAAAAACCTATGGCATTGCTTGTTGATTGCAACATCCACTACCGGGTGCTCAAATTTTTGTACTCTAGAGCAACCATTGACTGGAATTTTCCGGATTGGTTGCGGGGTATCTCGTTGATTTACGGCGTCTGGCACCCCTACAAACATGTTTGCAATATCATTTGGCGTAAATTCTTTCCTCTGTTTTCGTACATCACCGCTCCCGTGTTTGAGGCCGGTGCGCGCATATATAACCATCCCAAACTCATTGTAACAGAGAAAACCATCGCTGCCCTCCTTCTCTCAGCCCCGGACATACGGGCACAACTTCGGCAGAAAATTACCCTGTTTGAGGGACGCGCCAACCAAGTAGCCCTAAACACACAGGATGGGTTGCGCATCCTTCGGGGCCTTGAATCCCTCCTGAATTATTACCTCCCAGCCATCTTTGTAGTAGGACACTTAGTGCGCAATTGCACTTGGGCTGGGCGCGCCGACGGGACTGGTATAGTGGCCACGTGTGTACTTCAGCGCTGCGTGGGTCTGCTTGTTGACCTAGCCGGTCCAGCTGCAGCAAAAATGGACTATGTCTGTACCATATGCTGTGCACTTCTGTACAATACACAATGGCACGACGACATGCCTGGTGCTGCCCATGTGGAGGAATGTTGTGAGGCCCTGCTTGCAAAATTGCGGGCACGGTGCAAGCAACACCCCGACAAGCACACGGCGGATGAGGCTGGTGACCTATTCCGCACCATGCCCCCCCGTCAGGAGGCACGTGCAACGGAGTCCCTCTCCGAAAGTGTGTGTGTTGAGGTGCGCGACAGGGTATGGGCACTCATGCGTGGTGCAGGAGGGGAGGAGCATCCAACTGTGCGATGGTCCTCGGGTCCAGTTAGTGTGGTTGAGGCAGAAAGAGACACAACGTACATGTTCCCCGAAAAGGGAACCGGGGGTACCCTAACAGTTGTGTTCATGAAATCTATTCTAAAGCGCTTTCTGCGCACCCTAGTAGGTGGACAAGGGCTCCGCGATGATGCCATGGCTTACATACGTCAACATATCCCACTTAGGCCACCTGTGAACCGCCGCGAGGCCCGGGCAGCTGTAGAAACAGTTGGGTTCATACCAATTGCAATGGAGCACATTGTTCCCCCAGTGCCAAATGCAATGTTCATTGATCATGTGCGTGCCCCCCCTGAGGATGGCGTACCTGTGATCCGGGCGAGGGATGTTGTAGATGTTGATGCCCTGTCTGATGGCCCTGTACCTGTTGTGCTCAGTGAGGAGTTGCGTGAATTTGCCCTGATAGACTCGGACTAATCACGGGGGGGGGGTGGCAATGCAGACCCCCCCCCCCCCCAAGACAGGCCAATCTGCTGTGTACAGGCCCCTTATTGCTGTACCCCAGAGTCTGGGCTCTGCACAGCCCAGCTTTCTCCGCCACTGAGTTTTCAGGGGTTGTAATACTGGTTTTTGACACTCTAGGCTCTGCAGAGCCCAGCCGGTCCCCACTGTCTGATATGTACCCGTATCTGGTCATTTTCAGTTGGTTTCTTGTTGCTTTCATAGACTCAGACTGATCATCGAGGGGGGTGACAATGCAACCCCCCCCCAAACAGGCAAATTTGATGTTTACACCCCTGCTATCACTGTACCCCAAGTCTCTGGGCTCTGCAGAGCCCAACTTTGCTTGACACTGAGTTTTAAGGGGTCGTATCACTGGTTGTTGTTACTCTGGGCTCTGCAGAGCCCAGCCTGTCACCACTGCCCGATATGTACTCCCATCTGGTCATTTGCTGTTCCTTTCTTAGGGCTGGGCCAGTCCTGGACCATGCCATCTTCGTGCTTTGATCTGTGCACACATTTCCATTCTTTCGTATTGTAGTGTGCACCCGCTGCGTCAGCCTGTGTGACCCTCGAAGAGGTGTGCCTGGCACTGCTGTACTCACTGTTACGATTATTGGAGTTAAAATGCCACAAGCAGGTTTGGCTGTGGTGTTGTAGGCCATTTGCACAGGCCCAATTTCCAGCTGGTTCATACCTGTGTCAACGAGGGACGTTTTAGTGGGCCTGTTTGATGCTGTGACCATCAATGTGCCCTGGACATTGTACTTGAGATGCCTCTGCAGTGATTTGCTGTTTTGAAGATAGTTTTGGCTATTTCAACCCATGTGGGTGCCAATTTGAATGCTTTGATCCGACTAATTTGCTGTCCAAATCTGCCATTTGCCACCATTGATGCTTTGAACTGTGTGATTGTTGTGCCGTTTTTGGTGACTTGATTTGTCCTGTAAAGTCCGTGTGTTTTTGGACCATGTGTGACATACCAAACGAAGTTGCCATGGATGGCAACACCGCTGAGACACCAGCGATGGACACACTGAAAGCCGAGAAAGTGGACGCACTGCAGTCAAAGCCCTCCATAGAGGATGCTGTACAGGGCAGCACTGTTGCTGGGGCCAGCCAGGCCAGTCAATCTCCCTCGCAAGTGGTGAACAAGGGTCGTGTCGCAAGGAAGATGGGCAGTATCAAGGACTCCTCAACCGTACTGGCCATTCAAAACTACGTGGAGGTGCGGAGAGCGAAGGTGCCGTGCAAGGAACTGAAGATTGACAGGTGCATGGAGTATGGCCAATCCAGGATCATTGATTGGGACCACGTGGCGGAGGTGAAGGAGGACCTACTGGCAAACCCCCCCGATGGCCGACTGCAGCTTCTGGTTTGGGACGACAAAGGTATGGGATTGTTGCGACGCAACTCGATCAACGTAATTGGCTACGTGGCCTGCCCTGTGTGACCTGCCATGCTGTTGTATTCAGTGGGAGCCCTGTGGGTGATTGGAGGCCAACACGGCGTTGCGGCGTGTGATGAAATTTGCAAGGATGTGACAGCAAGGATGGGCGAGGTCGAGGACTGGATGACTAATTTTGACGTGCGCATCATCAAGTTTGATACATCCGTCGAGATCAGGCGAAAGTTGGCCGGACAACACAATAGGGCGCAGCACAGTGGGCGTGAGAGCAGTGTACCCCAACTGTTGAACAATTTCCTACAACTGGCGGCTGAGGACACACAATGCAAGAAGACAGCTGTCACCTTGATGTGTGAGGCAATCGTGGAGGCGGGGCTGACTGCAAAATCCGGCAACACGGAGACAATCGTCAAGCAAATGAGGCCGGCTGCCCATATGGCCCTGACCTGTGGTGCCACCTTCACGAACGCACTCGGCAAGATGGTGGAACGCAAGCAGGTGATTGCCCTTTACACAATGCGATGCTTTGCTGGAATGCAACCCGACAATTTGTGGCGCGTATGCAACTACATGGCCTCGCCGATGAGTACGGTACCGGGCTTCCAGAAGCTGGCAAAGGAGGTCCGCGCTAGGGAATTGTGGTGGTATCACTTTGGTCATCCCGACATGCCAGTTGAGCGCATCCACCCTTCACGACGTATGCTGTTGCTTTGTAAGCCCCTGCCTTTTGTTGTGATTGGGCCGCTGCGACAGGGAGCCTCGATGAAGTGTAATGACCGATTTCAGTGTGACACTTTGGGTCTGCTGGGCTCTCCAGAGCCCAGGATCCCCTGGGTTGCCAATTGACTGCATGCAAGCTTGCAAAGAGACGCTGGATCTGTTGGATTGTTCGAACTTCCGCAACTTCACTCATGATGACCGGTGCACTCTTGCCTAATGATGTCCAAGCCCCCCCCCCCCCCCCGGGAGAACCCCTAATTCATCATTTTGGTCATGCTAGGCTCTGCAGAGCCCAGATGGAGGGAGTTGACCAATTTCAGACGCCATATTACCATTTAGAGAGTTCTGGGCTCTGCAGAGCCCAGGATCCCCTGGGATGCCAATTGACTGCATGTACAGAGACGCTGGATCTGTTGGATTGTCCGAACTTCCGCAACTTCACTCCCGATTACCGGTGCACTGTTGCCTAATGATGCCCAAGCCCCCCCCCCCCCCCCGGGACACCCCCTAATTCACCATCTTCGTCATGCTAGGCTCTGCAGAGCCCAGTTGGAGGGAGTTGACCGAATTTCAGACGCCATATTACCATTTAGAGAGTTCTGGGCTCTGCAGAGCCCAGGATCCCCTGGGATGCGAATCGACTGCATGTACAGAGACGCTGGACTTGTTGAAGCTTCCTTGACGCTGGACCTGTTGACCACTGCGGCCTGGCCTATTGATGTCCCACGAACCCCCCCCCCCCCCGGGCCACCCCTTAAATTGCCAATTTAGTCATGCTGGGCTCTGCAGAGCCCAGATGAACCACAGTGACCAATTTCAGCCTTCATGTTACCAATTTGACAGTACTGGGCTCTGCAGAGCCCAGGATCCAACAAAATGCAAATTTACGCTTTGCCGGATCGCTGTGACTTGGTGGATCGCTGCCCTCCTGCCCTCCTCTATGGCTCCTGTACACACAGGCACAAAGACTGAAGTGGCTCGCATCTCAAAGAAGTTTAGTCACTGTCTGGCGAATTTTGGTGCATGGCAAGGGAGCTGGGAGTACAGCGAGAGCAAGCCCTGGCCACCGCTCCAGGCGCTGTTGAAGGCAGGTCTGTGGGTCAGCGATCGAGAAGATGTCGAAGCCCATCGCAGACTGCTTGTGAGACCAGTGTTGAACCCAGCTGTTGAGGTGTCTGGTGGCGAGGTGGCAAAGGTCAATGTTGGCAAGGGGTCAGAATTTGGAGAAATCTGGGCGTACGATGGATCGGTGACCGCAGTCCCAAATGAGATCAAAATGCTGAAGTACAATCTCGTCATTGTTGAAGTCCCGCGGCGTGGAGGGTGGATCCCTGGTGCGCAGATCGTGTGTGTGCTGTCTCAAGGGGTACATGGCGCCTTTCATGGACACCATGGGGATTTGGTCGCCGTGGAACAACATTTGCGGTCGCAATTGGAAGATTTGTACCCAACGGCTTTGCGCATGGCTGTGTACCACCTGGGGCGCCGAGAAGAGCCATATTTGTTTGAGCAGTCAACCTTGTTGCTGGTGAAGACCCATGGGCTGGGCCCTGCAGTGCCGCACTTCCTCACACAAAAGTCGTTCACTGAAGGTCTGTGGCTGGGTCTGGCTATTTTGTGGTGGTTGGTGAATTTGCTGGAGGACCCCAACGAAGACTCGGACGACACGCACATGGATGGTGATGCATCGCGCTGCCTGTGGGCACTGTACTATGGCCGCCGCCCCGACCTGATCAGTCTGGGTTGTATTCACTTGCCTGTCCCGTTGAATTGCGCATGGGGTGTACTATCCGATGGTCCCTACAATGCAGCTGATGTGGTGAACCTGCTGAAGACGAGCGTCCGGAAAGGGGACACGGAGGAGGATGTTGAGTGGCGGAGTGTCACGCACTGGGCAAGCACCGGGCAGCCGCTGTTCCGGCAGGAGTCCCCTGACCAGGCAGCAGACGCGGACACGAGTGAGTCAGAAGTCGAGGAGGTGCCGGATCCGCAAACTCCCAAGCCGAAGGGGAGAAACACCGAAAAGCAGCGGCAGAAAGAGCATGGGAAGGCGGAGCGCGAGTCGCGGAAGCAAGAGGAGGCACGGGAGAAGCAACGTAAGAAGGAGGAGAAGGAGAAGGAGAAAAAGGCAAGAGAGGACGAACGAGCAAATCGCAAGAGGAAAGAAGAGGAGGATAAGTTGGCAACGGCAGCCGCTGGGGCGTCCCCATCGCAGAAAAAAAGGGCAGTTGAGGGCCTGCAGGCCACCCTGCAACGTGGTGTCCGGGTTGGCTTGTCCAAGAGCAACGGCAAGAGCAACGGCAAGTGACTAGAGGCCCCACATACCGCTGGATCATGACTGTCGCTGGACCATACCGGACATACAACCACAGACGCGTCCGTGTTACTGTGCTGGTTTTGTGAGCGCCTGATGTGACTGGGCCTGTCCTGAGCAGTCCCAAATGGTTGTGGGACAGTGAATGATGTGCCTGTTTGACGCTGTACGTGTTTGTGGCTGAATTTGACGCTCATTTTTTTAATTTGCACTGAGCTGGGCTCTGCAGAGATTTGCTTGATTTGCCCCCGAATATGAACAATTTAATACTGCTGGGCTCTGCAGAGCCCAGCATGTTGTTTCAGGCCAATTTGCATGCCTCCTGGTGGTACGCAGTGCTGCTTTCATCTCAACAGTGTCCCTGTGTCCCTGTGTGAATTTGGTTGTATCAGCACACCATTGTGCTCTGGCATTTCTTTTGGTACGTCCCTCGTTGACACAGTGTGCCAACTGTCGAGTTTTCTCACAATTGTGGTCCATATGAGGTGCCAGGTTTGTGTGTACGAGCCCCATATCATTTAATTCTTGCTATTTTTTTACCAGTCCATGCCCTGCAAAGTCCAGATGCCTTTTGTAACCCTGATTTGGTCCTGACATGTTCTGTTGCCCGTGCCTGGGCCCTGCAGAGCTCAGCTGAACGTGTCTGTCATTTCGAGTTTACCAGGTATGCCCTGAGTCCAATTTCAAGTCAGTAGTTTGGGCACAAGTTTGCTTTTTATCGCTGAGCCACGTTTTATTCCTCGCTGTCATGTATGCTCAATTGCATGAATCTGTTGGGCCTGTGTCTTTTCATTTCTCCAGCGGTTGACAGTGCGTATGTTGGACAGTGGCCTGACACTGTCTACTGTGCGATGCTTAATTTTTTGATGCGATTTGTGGCAGGTTTTTGTTGGTGTCAACCATTTATGGATAGTTCAACATTTGCTCGGAACTTAGAAGGGGGAACAGTCTTTGTGTGGCCAGGTGTTAGTAGGTGCTTGTGAACCACATCTGGGGACACATCAGTCTGTAGTCAATACAACATCCAATTTTGTTGTTCTGGCGGACCTCCTACAGCGCACATAACGGTTTTTACAACTTCTGTGCCTTGTTTTGTGTGTGTTCGTGCCTTAGACTCGTCAACTAGTGTGTACAGCTTCCATGCCTTGTGTATGACTGGTGCTCTAGTGGTCTATCGCTTATTGGGCTGAGATTTTTTTCGCGGGGGGGGGGGGGGTATAGTACGATGCCTATTGTAGCCATTACTACACTGGTGGTCTGGCTTGTTTATCAATAGCGTAATTCATGGGTGCTTTGTGATGTTTGTATTGAGCTGGGCTCTGCAGAGCCCAGCCAGTAGGAATTCCCTATTTAACGCCCTGTTACTACCTGTTTGCCTGTACACTGTTGTGTTGGTGTACCACCCTGTACTATTACCCCTGTTTTTAGTGAATTTCATGTATCTGGGCTCTGCAGAGCCCAGCCTTTCAGAAATGCTGCCTTGCACCCTCCTTTTGTACAAGTGCTGTTCTCTGTTGTGATAGGGGACACCTTCTTCACAGGCGGTGCATGTAAGGTCATGATTGCCGTTACAATACCACGGGTGCTAGAAGAACCGCAGCACATGCCGTTGCCACCTACGTGCTCCATTTGTGATATCAGACTGTGAAACATAGTTTTATGGTGCGACTGGTCCATTTTCGGTATTTCAGACCTCCAAAATTGGAAAAAATAGTCGCTGCGCTTGCATGCTGTGGGGCCCCAAAATGGTGCCTTTTGGCTGCTTCGCACCCCTAAATTGCGTGTCGTTCCTCCTCCCCATACACCCAGGCTGGGAACCACCCCTCCGTTACGCTTGGCTATGCAGCAGAGAGGCTAGGCTCTGTGCTGGACATGAATTTTTTTTTGAAAAAACGATAGGGGGCACTATGGGCCTCCTAAGTGTAATGTACTGCCACACCGCCTGGGGGCATTGGGCAGTGGAACTCCTGCAATGCACTGTCACACCGCCTAGGGGCGGTGGGCAGTGGACCTGTTGCAATGCGCGGGCGCACCAGCTGGGGGGACGGGGAGTCCTGCCAAGGAGGCGGTTGCCGCCTAAAGATCGGAACTCCTACATGCCTACATACCTGCCCACCACCCTCAGGCGTTGTGGCAGTGCATTGCGGGAGTTCCACTTTCCACTGCCCCTAGGCAAGGAGGCAGTGTATTGTAGGAGTTCCACTGCCCACTGCCCCCACGCAGTGAGGCAGTGCATCAGTGGAAAGCCTGCAATGTGTGGGCCCACCAACTGGGGAGACGGGGAATCCTGCCCAGGAGGCGGTCGCTTCCGAAAGAGCGGACCTCCTGCAATGCATTGCCTCACTCCCTACGGGCAGTGTGCAGTGCAATTCCTGCAGTACACTGCCATACTGCCTAGGGGCAGTTGGCAGTGGAACTTCTGCAACGCATTGCCACCCCGCCTGGGGGCGGTGGGCAGTGGCACTTCTGCTACGCACTACCTCACTACTTGGGGGCAGTGGGCAGTGGAAATCCTGCAAAGCACCACCTTACCGCCTGGGGGCAGTGGGCTATCTCGTGCAATGCACTGCCCCACTGCCTAGGGGCAGTGGGCAGTGGAACTCCTGCAACGCATTGCCACACCGCCTGGGGGCCGTGGGCAGTGCAACTCCTGCAATAGGTGTGGTGTGGTGTGGTGTGATGTGGTGTGGTGTGGTGTGGTGTGCTGAAGGCGCTGTTACTAGAAGGCAATGGCCGGGATGTCTCCATGGGTACATTTAAACGGGAGGGCTGTGTGTGTTGTGCGTGCGCTGTGTGTATGTATTTGGTTGTGGGGCGGAAGGAGAGGGAGCCGGGGGAACCTGGTCGTCGCCCCCCTGGCGGCGGTTTTCACTCGAGGAGCTCGTGCTATACCCCCTCTCTCTCCGCTTGCTGGTGCGGTGCAGGCGTAGCTCCTGCAATACCCACGCCATCGTGCTGCCTGCGCCTAGGCGGGCTTTTAGCAACGTGGCACGCGCCTTGGCGTGGGCGTACTAGACCCGTATGGACTCCTCGATGACATGGCGTATGTACTCCGTTCCCAACGCGTGGTGCCCTGAGCACTCCATGTGGGCCCGCTGCATAGAGGGGGTTTGCAAGGCTGCCGCCCACTGCTCCAATACAGCTGGCTCCCACAGCCGGTGGCGCACTGGGGCTGCCCGTGTTCCCATGTTGTGGTCGAGCCACGCCGCGAGTTGCCGGCGGGCTGGCTCCCACTCATGGGACTGGGCCGAGCAGGCCCACAGGTGGGGCGCCGTCTCCGGTTGCGCCCCACAGAGGAGACACGTTGTGTCCAGCACTGTGTCGTGGTGGGAAGAACGGCGGGCCAGTACAGTCATCGTAGGGATGTTGTCCATGCGGTGCGCCATGATATGGCGCTGCTGGACACTATCGAACCCGTTGAGGGGGAGCCCTCCTCCCGACACGTAGTTGACTCCCCACCGGGCCTCATAGCCGGCCCGTGCTGGTATGGAGGCCTGGTCCTGCAACCAGCCGCTCAGCGCCGTTGGGGAGAGCTGACACTGGTCCCGGTAGGTTACCAGGGGGAGGAAGGAGAAGGGGCGCCGGAGGAGCCCTGTCAGGTCCACCTCTGGCGGCTCCTGCGTTGCTGCATCCATGCGGACGTTGCGGTCCGTTATCCAGTGCGATGGCGTGGTAACCACGTTGATGGCCGACTTCGGGGAGAGGCGTTCGCCTCCCAGGTTTGCAGCGTAGAGGTCATGTATGCCATCTCCACAATGGCCTCCCTCCTGGTACGTGCAGAGGGCCCCCACTGCCGCCTCTGAGTCCGGCACTAGCCAATATATCCCTGGCTGTTGCGCCAAATCTGCGGACATATGAGAGGAGGATCATGGCATCCCCTTCCTGGGAGGTGCCCACCCCTCAGGCCACGTGGGCCCGGTAGGCCGCGGGCCCGCTCTGGGCGACTCTGGCCATTGCCATGCCTGCCCGCGTGGCTCCAGCATCCACCGCGGCGACGGTACCGTGGAGAGTGGCCAGCGCCGGCAGGTCATGGAACCAAATGCCCGGCTGGACCTCGGGGGCCAGCACGTGCGGGGGGTCGGTAGCCCGGCCGTGCGGTGCCAGGAGGGCCAGGTCCCCATGGTGCTCCCGGAGGTGGGTGTGCAGGGCAGGGCCCAGTTCCGCCGGTACTGTCCCCCCCGTATGGAGTGAGTAGTAAAGGGGCCCCTTGTTCGGGTGACCCGGGCATTTGTGCGCCACACACTCCGCAGGATACTTGAACTTCCACTGCCGCCGGGGCTATGGCTATCCACGGACTCGGCGGCAGTGCCGCGGTGACGGTGACGAGGGGGGGCTGCGGCGTTTGGGCCCAATGCCAATAGGCGTCGGTCGGGGGCTCTGCCATCCACACGATGGTGGGCGCCCAGACCCCTGTGCGTTGCAGTTGGGCCAGGGACATGTGGTGTTGATCGTCCCATAGCTGGGCATGCGGGGGCGCGTTGACTTGCACTTGAATGCCCACAAGTGCCACTAAGAGGCGGTGTAGTCTGGTGTTGCTCGGTAGTGTGCCTGAGGGTTGGCACTACACCGTGAGTTCGGGCGCCCAGTCCGCTACCTCCATGGTATCTTTCATGGCCGTGGTCACCTTGATGGGATGTCCCCCGTGGTACACGGTTTCCATCCGGGTCGTTTTGGCCACTCGGCCTCCGATGACCACTTCCGCGTGGTACGTGGGCACGGCGCCCGGGATCCAGTCCTTGGGCGCAGCCTTCCACCGCAAGGGGGGCACCCGCAGCAGGGGTACCAGGACTGCTACGTGGCGGGTGAGCCACGCCCTAAGGCTAGGGATACCCTTGCGGGTCGGCGCCCGTTCTTTCAGGGTACGCTCTCGTAATACCCGGTGGTCCTTTGTGTACAGGTCACCCAGGTGATGGATACCCAGGGCCTGCACCGTTTCGTAGATTGTTGGGGGGATGATCGCTTGTACAACATCGCAGTATTGGGTTGGGTACACCTCCACCTAGGGGGCAGGGGCTGCTGCTTCCCCCGCTCGGGGTCCGCTGGGGCCCCGTATCAGGATGGGGGACGTTCGTGAGCAGGGGCCTGGCATCCACATGGGCATGGCCATGTCATCCACGACCCGCTGCAGTGTTGCGATGAGGTGGGGGCACCTCGGGTGGTGGGTGTACTGTCCTGGGGTAAGCACCGCAGGACATCCCCCTCTGAGCGCCTGGTGCGCCTGGAGGGCATAGGTTTGGGAGTCCCGGAACTCCTTTTTGGCCCAGGCCCCCTGCCGGACTACCGCGGTCTGCCACGAGTGTGCTAACCAGGTCAAGCCCTGGCAGCCATGCTCCCAAGGCCCCCAGAGTGCTTCGGTGTGGGCATGGCGGGAGACGCCCGTCATGTGCTTGTACGCCCTCACCATGAGGGCGTCATTGGCCGCGTGCACCTGGGTTGTGGGGCGGTAGACGCTGGCCAGGGAGAGCAATTTACTCGGGAGCTTGGCCATGAGCACCATCACGGCCGAGTCCGGGGAGAGTCGCTAGGGGCGGAGTTGCCTCCAGACCGCCGCCCGGATCTCCGGCAGGTTTTCGGGGGGCGGTGCTGAAGTTTGGCGAGGTCTAACTTCATGTGCACCGTGCGGACCACTTCCTGGAGGGACACTCCGCATGCCTCCTACGAGGCAGGGCCCCCTCAGGGCCCGCTCATAGATGGCTGTCGCCAAGGCGTAGAATGCCGTGGGCTCCAACTTTGAGACGTGGGAGGAGATGGTTATGCCCCGGAGGTTCGCCTCTTGGACGGGTTGGTCCTGGTTTTTAAGGAGCAGGGTAACCCGCCCTCGCCTGCCCACCGTGCGGCACACTAGGGGGCTGCGCATGACGGCGCAAAGGGCGATCTGGTCCGCCTCCGTCAGGTGCCGGTACCAGGTGATGTCGGTGTGCCAGTGCAATTCCTGCAATACACTGCCACACCGCCTGGGGGCAGTGGGCAGTGGAACTCCTGCAACGCACTGCCACACTGCCTGGGGGCAGTGGGCAGTGCAACTCCTGCAACGTACAGCCTTACTGCATGGGGGCATTGGACTGCAATGCACTGCCCCACTGCCTGGGGGCAGTGGGCAGTGGAACTCCTGCAATTCACTGCCTCACTGCCTGGGGGTAGTGGGCAATGGAACTCCTGCAACGCACTGCCACACTGCCTGGGGCAGTGGGCAGTGGAACTCCTGCAACGCACTGCCTTACTGCATGGGGGCAGTGGGCAGTGGAACTCCTGTAATGCACTGCCTCACTGCCTGGGGGCAGTGGGCAGTGGAACTCGTGCAACGCACTGCCACACCGCCTGGGGGCAGTGGGCATTGGAACTCCCACAATACACTGCCTCACTGCCTGGGGGCAAAGGGCAGTGGAACTCCTGCAACGCACTCCCACACCGCCTGGGGGCAGTGGGCAGTGGAACTCCCACAATACACTGCCTCACTGCCTGGGGGCAAAGGGCAGTGGAACTCCTGCAACGCACTGCCACACCGCCTAGGGGCATTGGGCAGTGCAACTGCTGCAATGCGCTGCTCCACTGCCTGGGGGCAGTGGGCAGTGGAACTCCTGTAATGCACTGTCACACCGCCTGGGGGCGGTGGGCAGTGGAACTCCTGCAATGCACGGGCCCAGCCGCTGGGGGGACGGGGAGACCTGCCCAGGAGGTGGTCGCCGCCCAAAGAGCGGAACTCCTGCTATGCACTGCCTCACTGCGTGGGGGCAGTGGGCAGTGGAACTCCTGGTGTGGTGTGGTGTGGTGTGGTGTGGTGTGGTGTGGTGTGGTGTGGTGTGGTGTGGTGTGGTGTGGTGTGGTGTGGTGTGGTGTGGTGTGGTTCACCACCACACCTCATAGACAATGAGCCAAGCCATTTGGACCATGCCACATGCGTCAGGGCTCCTGAAACCGTACTTCAATCCTCCAATCACAATCAGGATGCCGTCAATTTGGCCTCTCGAATGGAGAGTACCGGCAGTCCGAAGGCTACACAAGTGACAAGTGTGATCTATGAACTGCTGCAGGACTATCCGCCATGTGCCGTGGAGTTTCTGCCTCGTGGTCTTGTAGATGTAAAGGGCAAAGGGAAAGTGCAGAGTTATATCACGAAAGAGACGAATTTGCACAGCGCGTTCGAACAGGACGGCGATGATGGTGTGCCCACTGTCTGCGGGTTGCCTGTGCTTGCTGTCTGTGGGATACCTGTGTGGAAGGTGGAGTGCCCGCGAGTCCCGCTGTACTGCCATCATGACCTCCAATCACAGCCTGTTAGCCTCCAACTGCTGTTGGTTGCCTTTCAACCACTGTCCGATACCCTCAAAACCAAGAGACTCTGATCAGTCAAGAGGTCAAAGCACATGACTCCCACATCAATGGTTCCAGACTCGAATCCCAAAATTTGAACGTTCCACTCGACCGGGGCTGTGAGTCAAGCCGTGGCCGCCCAACTCTTCTAAAGACCCGTTGTGGGGAGTTCATATGTGGGGTTTGAGAGCATGGTAGGAAACATGCCCAGTTTTGTGCTAGCGTGTCGGTGAGTGGGCCTCCGAAACATGCCTCCTGCCTCGAAATACCCTCAAACAGCCAAGATACTCCTGTTGGCAGAGAGGCCAGAGTGCACGACTCCTGTGCCCACATTTCCAGATTTTAACCCCAAGGTTCGGAGTACCCATTTAACCGCCATTGCGAGGAAAGTCACAGTCTGCAAACACTCCTCAAGACCAAGGTCCAGAGGTGGCCTGGGCTATGTGGCATTTTGTCTTGCTTCCTCCACGCTTTGGGGACCCCCAAGATGGCAGGGGTTATGCAGCCATTTCTGACTCCTCCCCATTTTGGGGACCCCAAGACGGCAGGGGTTATGGAGCCACTATTGCTTCTTTGAGGACCAAGGCCTTTTCCAGTGATCCAGCAGCTGGCACCACCCCTCACCCCAAGATGGGGTAGGGTTGCATCAGCTTGGGTATTTGCAGCCATGGGTACCGGAAATCTTAGGAGGTGGGTATCTGAGGGTCGTCATGCAATTGGAGGCACATCACAGGGGTTGAGGTGCATCTCGAGCTTAGAATTTTAACGTAGCTACAAAAGGGATGGGTAACGGGGTTGGGGAAACATGATGCGCTCGCCACAAGGAAGGCTAAGCGCGGGAAAGGTCGGGTTGAAGGAGGTTATGTGCCCCCGTAGGGGAAGTGACCCTGCAAGTGGACATTGTAAAGCATGCCAGCCGCTGTTGGGGAGGGTTCTCTCACTGCCGGTATGGGGTTTATGCCTCCAACTCACCAACACCAATCCAATTGGTGGACGCCCCAGCCCAACCATAATTTTCGCGCAACACCCACACCCACACACACACAGGACAGAAGAAACCCTTCCAATGACTCCCCCCCCCCCAGCCGCTCTGAAAACCGAGATATGGGCCCAAGGGGAGGCAAAATGCCAGGCGCTAGCCCTCAAAGTCATGAGGCCAGCAAATGGGGCAGTTCTAAAATGTGGTTCTTAGTGGCATCATGAGCAGGCTCCCCAACCCTGCAATTTTTGAACCACCCCCTTCACCCCCAATCCAACAATCATCAACCAACCTACTTATCCATCTGTAGAGGATTCCCTCCTCAAAACAAGTACATACACCCTTTAATATACTCACTCAGCCTTTATGGCAACAACCCCCTTTCCCTTGAGCCCGTCTCCCGTAGTTGTAGGATAGGGAGTGGCTATTGCAGGAATTGAATCCATGCTTTCCACAATAGGACAGTGCACAACCACGAAGCTATGATCTAATTATGCTTTTTCAAAGCAGCTGTGTGCATTATGGTCTAGACATGCAACAAAAAAAGGCCAGACCAGCCACAAACCACCAATTCACTCATGGCATACTCTGATGGGGGGGGTCAATTCTCAAAGACCCACCCGCCCCCTGGTGGGGTATCCGTAGACATTCCCACCTACCACAATAGGCTTCAGATACCCAACTGTTCGGGGGGTGCTTGACACTTTTTTCCTCGTACACACGCGCCGGCATGCATGGGTTTTCTTCCAAAAGTCTAGAACCATGCCCTCAGGGGCTGGGGAAGGGTCAAAATTGCCCTGCCCTGGCAGTGGTGTATGCCACCCATCAGTTTTTGGCCAACCCCCCCATCCCCCAACAATACCCCGCGTAGCGTAAAAACCCCATTAATCCCCCACCCCAGGGGAACAGGGGCATCAATATTTTCAGTGGATGGCATGACCAGGTTGTTTTCTAATTTGCACAGGGCAAACACAATCGCTTCACAGCTTGGCATACAACTGCAAGGGGGAGTGGGTAGGCTAAGGAGGAGTCATCACCAGAATGTCAAACCGTGACAGCCATGGAATGCAAAGAGGGTTAGTAGTTTCCTAATTTGGCCAGAAGTTAAGGTAACACAACACCCAGGTGTCAGATGGAGGGAATTATTCTTTTGCACCCGCAAACATTCGTTTCACGCCTCTAGATCAGAGTTGTGCATGCATTCCATTGAACGGAATCATTTTTTATTTAGAAGGGGTAATAGGGGCGTAATAGAACCTCTATGCAATTTCAAAGAGAGATCTGTTGGATTTGTGCTTGTATGTCTTGTGGCGAAATTAACCTCAATGGACAATTGAATAACAACAGGGGAAGAACAAGGCCAAGGAGGGGCCATGATTAGAACACCAAAGCGTATCGGCCGAGGAAAGTAAAGAGGGTGAGCAGTGCCTTGGGCTAAGCCAACATACAAGGGTGGAAGGGAGACCAAGAGGTGAAGGTGCAGAATGGTAAGCCAACGAGCATGCAGTGGATTGATTTGGGCCGGGGCATGGCCGGAAATGCAGTTGTGTTCCCACTTTGGGGCCCCTTTTCTCTCTCAAAGCCCTCAAATTAGCCCCAGTGATCTCCAAGGCATTCCCCTTCAACGACAGCTTTTGCACATCCGCTCATTCATCTCAATATCTCCCGTCGATGATTCCGTCTTCTCCGGAGACAAACCTGCTCCTCTGTTGGAATGGTCCGTCGCTGGCGTGGTTGTCTCCTGCTGCGAAGCCGTTCGGCCATCCTTCTTTTCTCGGGCACTCGTCTGTCCAGATACTGCATGGGTTGCTTGTTGGGCTCCCCATTGACTCTACTGGCGCTCAACCTTGCGTCTCTTGGCAAACGTGCTCCAGTTTCTTCACGTAGATCTCCGGCTTGCTCTGCTCAATTTCTCTTGATATGAATGTCAGTGTCGGGCAATCCAATATGAGAACAATTCATATGCCGCCAATAGGGTCCTTGCATCACCTAGGGAAGACACCACTTTCTGGCCTCCGCCTGTACCGGAGTCCACTCCTCATCTGCAAGTTCTCGGACTCGCTCCAAGCCCACGTGTGTGCCAACCACCTCTCGCCATGCTCTGCTCTATAAGTGTGTAGCACACCCAAACCCCTGGGCCCATCCATTTCAAAATTAAATCAAACTATGACAAAGGAAACAACAACAATAAATGGTAGTGCAAAACATAGTGCTGAACTGGCACATGTCCTTCAAACTTGCAATGCGGTTCCAGGGACCGCCATAAACTTTAGTTTACACGTAAACTACAGATTGCCGTCTAAAGCCGGCGGCACCTTCTGGCCTCTCACCACATGCCCTTATCCTTGCCTTGAACCCTTTCCCTCCATAGTGCCCTCGACCTCCGACTACGCACCCTTCCCTTCCCTTGGTAAGCGGTACCGACAAAGCCTTGGGACTGTCCCTATTTCACTGCTCAGTGTCGGGTCCACACAGGAAGGCAACAGCCCTCGCATTGGCCACATCTATGTGACCAAGTTCCCCTCCCCACACCCGCTTGCAGCGAGCACGACACGCTAACCCTATGGTCCTAGGCAGCCGGTATGGGTTTGGTTTGAGGGGGATGTAATCCATAATGGTGGAACAATAATCGGGTTGATACTCCCACTCCCAATGTAGCGCTATTGTTCGTGTTTTGTGGAGGAAATCTTGTAGTTGGCTGTGGATGACCGATGGTGGTAGCGGTGGCAGGGTGATGTGGGGGGGGGGGGGCGGGGGTGTTTCCGGTAAGGTGTGGGGGAAAAAAAGCACAAGGGGAAGGGTTGCAATGCACGTAGAGTAAAAACGCAATAAACTACGCAACCCATGCCGTTTCATGGTTCCCAAAGCAAGGAAGAAGGGAAAATGGCTACAAGCCCCAACCTTCTCGGGTCCCCAGAGTGGGAGGAATCAACAGTGGCTAGATAACCCTTGCCATCACCGGGGTCCCCAAAGCAGAGAGAAAGCAAAAAGGGCTACACATCTCTTGCTATATGAGGGATCCCCAACAAGCCTTTTATTTTATTTCTAGCTGTGTTTCAACCAAGGGCCCAGCCACCCCCATCCTAAAGCAAGGTCTTAACTGTGGTTGAGCGGCTGCATAAGGAAGGAGGCGTGACAGTCCCATTAGGGGTTCTGGCGATGGAGATGTGGGCCATAGTATTGGATGTGGACAAGGATGGAAAACGATTCCCTAATGATCACGAGAAGAAGAGGAGAGGAAATAAAAGGAAAAGAAGAAGAAGGCTAAAAAGAGAGCAAAGAGGAAGGAGAAGAAGGCAAGGAAACGGAAAAGGAAGGCTGAGAAGAGGCGGGGCCACACCACTGACATGAGCGACTCATCGGACTGGTCCACATCGGACAATGAGTCCCTGTCCTCAGACTCATCGGACTCTTTATCGTGTTCGTCATCGTTGTCGAGTGATAGTGCCGAGGAGAAGGAGAGACACGAATTGGAGCTTTAGCGTGTGCGATGTGAGATTGGAGTGGACCTCCGACGATTGAGGGATCGTGTGCTCGAAAATGTGGAAAAAGATCTACATGGGCCATTGGCACACGCCGTTGCAATTGTCCATTGGAATAAAGATGGTGGTGGGGAAAGCGGCACCGGAGGCGTTGTTGCCAGGGGGTGCCATAAGGACGCTCACCCTTTTTTTTTTTTTTTACTATGGCATCCACTCTCTGCTGTTTGGTGGCTACCAAACATTGAGGTACCTCAGTTGGTAGTTGTAGTATACTTGAATCTTGAAAGTCGTTGGTTCAATTCCCAGCATATGCAATGTTTTTGGCTTCGTTTTCTTTTGGCCTTTTTATGCCTGCATGTTGCCCCCAGCGGTCACCAACTGCCATCGGCTACCCACCCACTGCCATCGGCTACCCACCCACTGCCATTGGTTACCCACCAACCGCCATCGGTTACACACCAACCGCCATCGGTTACCCACCAACCGCCATCGTACGGTGCATTGGACACTCCGAGTTTCTTTTTTTTCATTATGGCACCCCTTGGCTGTTGGTAGCAGTGGATTGTGTCGCGGACGTGGCTCAGAAAAGAGTAGACCAAGATGAAGGCGATAGCTACTACAATGACGAAGAGTGTGAGGACGACGTGAACCCGGAGGTCGCAGCTAAGGGTGCAGGCAAAATTGGAAGTGTAGCCTTACATGAATCGTTGTGGTCCCGTTGTGTGCCGGAGAATCTAAAGGACAAATATGAGAGTGGGATGACGGAGGCACGGGGGGGGGGGGTGAGTCGGCGGGTATAGGTGTCCGCGAGATGTTGCACGCTTTGGTAAGGGATGGTGTGTTGTTGTCGGGGGGGGGGAGGGTGTTAGGACAGGCGCAAGTGCTACCAAAGAACCGGGAAAACCGCCCTTTCATCTTTTACAGAATGTGGCGGATTTGCGGAAACCGAAAGGTTTTAAGTTGCCACAGATTGAAGATATGAGGACTAGGATATTGATGGGAAACGGGCAAATTTTGCACAAGGCGAAAATAGACCTCTCAGGTTGTTACTAGAGTATCAGGTTGCTTGATGACTGGGTGGGACAGTTCAGTGTTCAGGTGGAGGATGAAAAGTATATTTGGTGGTCACTTCCGTTTGGTTGGAAGTTCTCGCCCTTGTGCTAGAAGCTTGCCAGTGGGTTGGTACAAATAGTTGTGTGGATGCTGCCTGTGCTGCACTTTGTTTATTTGGACGATATATTATTTGTAGGGCCGAGGAGGTTTGTGAGAGAGGCGGTTAGGAGGGCGCGGTGGCGTCTGTAGCAGGCAGGTTTTGTTATTTGTGCCAAGTCGGAATTGAGTCCGTGCAAAGAGATGGACTTCGTGGGGAAAGTTTTTGACCTGACCCAGGGCACCGTGTCGAATCGGAAAGGTCTATTGAGGGTGTAGCTGTGGTTCTTGATTGTTCTGAAGTTGTTGAACAGAAAGGGTATGGAACGGTTGTTGGGCCGTTCGGAGTGGGTGCTTTGACCATCTGCGGGGTTGAGCTCTTTCCTAGCGGGTGCTTACCGTTGGAAATATTTCGGTGGTTACAAGGTGCTAGTTGCTCTCTTGAGGCCTTTGCTCATTGCAATTTGTTTTGCCTTTACCCCCAGCACTGTAGTGCACCCTCGAGGGTCCTGGTGTCCGCGCCTGTTTGTTGGAGCCCCAATGTCATATTCATGATGCAGCTCCATTGTCTACAAATCTGTTCCGAGTGTGTGTGTATTTTCCTAGATCGGGCATGAGATATTTTGACTGTCCCAGATGGGTGCAGAATTGGGGGGGGGTATAGGGAGTACGATTGCTTACATGAAGTGGAAGTGTGTCTGTGTGGGTAGTGACAACTATGTGGCTCGTTACCAAGTACAAGGACTTAGGTGTTCCGTATCGTGTGCTGGGCAGCAGAGGGTGCTCAAGGCCCTATTTTGGTTGCGCAGGTGGTCCAGAATACTTGTTTATGGGTTTTATGTGCCGTCTGGTAACAATCCTGCAGACCCCCGGAGTAGAATCAGGATTCTGAATCACGTTGCGATTGCTTTTCGAGCTGCTGACATTCGTTTTTGGCAGTGGCAAGATTCTTGTTTCCTGTTCCAGAATTTTTTTGCACTGGCTCCGTTCCCTTGGCCGGAGTGAACGGATGAATTATGTGCCAACGACTATCTTTTTTGTTGGGAATGGTTACCTGCTATCCTTGAAAACGGATGTGTGCAGGAACATCCATTCCTATAGGATCAGGGCTAGGGCTGTGAATGGGCTGGCAGCGGAATTGAATTTTGCATGCTATGTGTTGCACGGTGGAAGGGAGTGTAACCCATCTAGGCGTCATGCCAACTTTCCCCACTGGAATCCCCATTGTCTAAAACTTGGTCTGGAGGGGGTTTTAATCATGTTGCCCAATTTCCGTGAACCCCACTGCCCTGCCTCAGCTCCCCAACAGCTCTCTGCCCCCAGCTGCTCCGCCACTGTTGCTGCTTGCTGCTGCATGCTGCTGTAGTCACTACCATTGCTGCTCTTGCTGCTCTTGCTGCCTCTGCTGGTGGTGATGGTATTGCCTGTTTGCTGCTGATTAGCATCCGGAATCTCATCATTCATGTACACAGTGCCCCGCGAAACTTCCGCGTATCTGCTGCCCGAGGGTCTCTGCGATGTATTCCAAATCCTTGACGATGCCAGTGAGCCTGCGTCCTTCCGGCAGGCCGCCAGCCGGAGCCCAAGCCCGCTGCCCCCATCTCCGCGGGCCATCAGCCAGGTCATTTCAGTCTCAGATGCTATGGGCGTGGACTCTATGGGCGGCATCAGCGGCACCAATTCTGCATCCAAGATCCTGCCGGAGAGCGCCAAACCCCCCAACAAGACCAATCTCCTGCGCAAGTGGTACCGGGTGGGCAAGATGTTAGGGGGCCTGAGCGATCAGGCCAATTCTCCCCGGGCAGCAAATAATAATCCCCTGCATCCACCGCCCCCGCCAGTGCGGGCCCCGCCTGTCAGCCAGGGGGCCACCCCAGATGTCGGGGTGCGGTTTGCAGTCTAGCCCATCCCCCTGGCCTGCTGCGTCCATAGCCTACCACACGGATCCCAGTGGTGACGCGCTTAATGTGCTGGGCATGTTTTCGGACAGCAAACAGCCGTTGAGCCTAATTGGGGGGTGGCCTATTCTCAGTCCTTCCCTCACCTCCAGCATGGGTTCAAGACTGGCATGGAGGGTACGGCTGGCCCCTTCAGTGCTGATGTGCCAGCACCTGCAATTAGGATGGCTAGCCACAGGAGTACCCCCCCCCCCCCCCCCCGGGTATCCCCCCCCCCTCTAAACCCCTCACTGCAATCCGGCGCCTTCCCGCCCCGGGGCGCTGTTGCAGCGCAAGATGTGAATTCACGCGCACGGCCGGCCGGCGTGTGGAGTCATCAGGGACACTATTGTGCTCCCCCTCCTGCTTTATCATTTAAATCCAAATCCCTCCCCGCCCCTCCCCCTCATGCCTCCCCTTTGTCCCCCCCCCCCCCAAACTTTCCCTCCCTTGTATGGCGTTACCGCTCATGCTCAGGACCGCAGCCAGGCTATTGCTTAATGTGTCGGACACCCTACCCTGGGGGGGGGTCAAAGGGTGGATGGGTGGGTCAAAGCCCCCCCCCCCCCTGGGGGCGGGGGTGGGATTTTCTGAGGTGCTGCATTTGTGAGCCTTGGGACTCAGGGGCATTGAAAATTTTAACGTAGTTTTCACCCAATTCAGGCGCCTATTGCACATGATTTGTCAGCAAAGGAAGGTAGTTGAATGTTGAACAGTGTGGTCTTAGGATGAAAGGTCCTTTGTCCAATTTTAAGTGGGTGGAATTTTAGGGGATTTCATGATCCACTGTTTTTTCATTCATCGTGGGGTATAGGGGACCGACCACCAAGTGTCCCGAAGGGTGGCGGCCTTCCTCCGAACTACAGCCGTCTGGGCCAACCAAGCAATGGTGTATGACCCAGGGGGGGGGGGGGGGGGTGGGAGTGTGTGGGTGGGTCGAAGGTTGGGTGCATGGGTGGGTTGCCTACAGCCCTTGAGGCCCCCAAACTCCCCTCCCGGAGTCCCTGAGCAATAGCCTGACCGCAGCTCATTGGCAAGGTGCCCGAGTACTGACTGGTGCCCGGGTTCAATACCCTCAGCCCGTTTTCTCATCATTTCTCAAACGCAATCCAATTTCCACGTCCGTCCGACCTGAAAACCACATCATCACTGATATCCGCAATGTCCCCACGAAACATAATGTCAAACGTGGGCATTACCTCAGGAGCGAGGGGCAAGTATTCTTGCAGAATAAACGTGATGCTGCTTGTCCTCGGAAAAGCTGCCAGGCGGAATGGCCTCGTCCGTTCTTGTGCTGCTGTGATTCCCATGCCAAGTGTCTGGCCTGTGTCGCGATATCCCCACTTCGACTGTTTGGATTCTTCCTACAGTCCACACATGCACTCCCGTTGGGGTCCACCCCGTAGCGGGCCGGGCAACCGCACCGAAGTTGCTGGTCGCTGGGCACCTGCCGGTGTGTGTTCTATCTGGTAGTTTAGCCGAAATTTGTAGGTCTTATGTTGGGTTGTTAGATCAAGCGCAGGCGCGGGCGTCGTATACCACCCCTTTTTTGGGGTCATTCGCGTAGCATACCCCAAGGCATGATATTTGATGTCAAACCCCTTGTAAAATCATTATTTTGCCCAGGAAGACAATCCCCCAATGGATTTTTTGATTCTGAGGCCTCTATCCCCTAAAACTGGATATCACTTTTTAGAGTGGGGGGGTGGGAGGGGGGTCAAAAGTTTGTGCTCAGAAGGGTCCAAGCAGTGGGGAGACGCAATGGTGTCAAAACAAACAGCGGTCGAATGGTAACGCAGCCGACTGCAGAATCACCTCGCAGAGGTTGTTAGATCAAAGCCAAGCAGGCATATATAGGCCACATACCCCCCTATTTTGGGCCTTTTTGGAGCTATTCGCGTACCCTACCTCGAGGGGTTGAATTGTTAGTTTAACCCCTGTAAAATCATTATTTTGTCCAATAAACGCATCCCCCAATGAGTTTTTGGTGCGGATCCCCCTAGACCCCCCCACACTTGAAACCCACTTTTTGGAGCTTTTGAGGGAGGGGGGGGGTCAAAAATGTCGAAAAAATGACCCCCCCCTTTTTTTTGGGCTGAAAATCATGAATCTTTTGGTTTTTTTTGATTTTTAGCCAAAAAAGTGTTTCCGGGTCCCGATTCCATGGGGTCTGTATGGGGCGGAGTGGGACGAGCGCTTTTGCAGTTTTGACACTTTTCAGCCATTTTTGCTATGTTGGCGGTTTTGGCGACCTCGGTGACCCTGTGCTACCCACTCTGAGGGGTGTGAGTGGGGGGGATGTTGTGACATTACATGCCTAGTAGGATACGAAAGGACGTTTTTTGCAGTCTCTAGCCTTGCCGAGGGCCAGTCAAAACCTGTGCCAAAGACACGAAATCATTGTTTCCACCAATAATTGGTTACATGAGTGAATGGGCCGGTGCGCAACCTGCTTATGCAGTTTTTCACCTTGGACAGCTCAAAAATCGAAGTTTCTGAAGCTTATTTCTTTGATACCGTGATAACCTAAAATGACCATCCAAGCTATGCAAAGCATGTTTTAGGCCGTATTTGCGTGTTTTTCACCTTATTTGCGTGTTGGGCGTGCCGGGGGGGGGGGGGGGGGGGGCTCCCAAGGGATTGGTGCGCAACTTGCTTGTGCAGTTTTTCACCCTGGACAGCTCAAAAATCGAAGCTTTTGAAACTCATTTTTTGGATACCGTGATCACCTAAAATGACCATCCAAGGTATGTAAAGCATGTTTTAGGCAGCATGTATGTGTTTTTCACCTTATTTGGGTATTGGGCGCGCGGCTGGGGGGGGGGGGGGGGGGGCTCCCAAGGGATTGGTACACAACCTGCTCATGCAGTTTTTCACCCTGGGCAGCTCATAAACTGAAGTTTTCGAAACTTATTTTTTGATACCGTGATCACCTAAAATGACCATCCAAGCTATGTAAAGCATGTTCCAGGCTGTATTGATGTGTTTTTCACCCTAATTGCGATTGGGTGCGGGGGGGGGGGGGGGGGGGTCAAACGGGATTGGTACACAACCTGCTTATGCAGTTTTGCAGCCTATACAGCTCAAAAATCGAAGTCTCCGAAACTTATTTTTTTGATGTTGTGATCACCTACAATGACCATCCACGATATGTAAAGCGTGTTTTAGCCCGTATTTATGTAGTTTTTACCCTATTTTGGGTGTGTGTTGCTTGGGGTAGATTCTCTGCAAGGTGGACTTGCTGGAGGTAATAGAATTTTAGATCGGCGGTTCGAATCCTGGCCAGCCGATGTTGTGGGCGCCGCCGCCGCCATGGTCGGCCGACCGGGGTTCGAACCGCCGACCTGAAAGTCTGCAGTCGTCTGCATCACCGTTTGACCACTGCTTGCTCTGATGGTGGCCGTCCTCCCCACTGCTTGGAGCCGAGTCTGCCACTGACCAAAAACCCAAACTGTGTGTTTCTCTCTGCCTGCCTGCTTGCCCAAATGACTGTCTGACTGACTGCTGGCCTGGCTAACTGACTGATTGGCTTACTGTCAGCCTCTCTTCGAGGTGCACTGCCGAAGGCAATAGAATTTGTAGGTCTTATGTTGGGTTTTTGCGGGTCCCAAGAGGGATGTTGCGAATTTGTGGTGCTGGTTACGGTCGCCCGCGCACTGTGTGTGCGCCGTGCATCTGCTGCTGCTTTTTTCCCTCTCTCCCTGTGCCCTGACCTTAGAGTACAATCCCAGAAAATTCTGGGTCACGGGAGGGTGATGAGGTGTGACCCTGAACCACCCCCCGGCTCCACACGGACGGCACGTGCCCTGCAAAGTGGCGCGGCCCCGGCACAGTATCGCGAAGCGGAGTGCGTCATCGACGCAAATACAACACCAACAAACCGATCCGAGGTTCCCGCCAGCAATGTCCCTCACCTTCACGGCCTCGGCCCCCGTGGGCACACATCACAGGCAGTCTGCCTGCTACAACCTCCGCGGCTGAAGAACTATGGGCCCCGAGGCGCCCGAGGGTATGTGTCCACCTACTATTCATCGCACCTGAGCCCCAAGGGGTTTTCAACATGACCCCCCACCATGACCCATGGTTTGGCCCTGCCACTCTTTAACCAGCAGCCACATTTACTGGGCTCAAATGGATCCGACATGCCTGTGTCGCAATGGGTCATGCGTGACTTTTCCCAAGAACGGTCCCAGACCACATACGCCACTCAAACCGGTAGTTTTTCGCCCATTTTGGGTGTGCTATGGCTACCTCAACCCCCCTCCCTAGGGCCGCACGAGAGTACGAAGCTGCGACAGCAGAACTGGCGTAACCAGAGGCAAACGCCTCATAGCCTTCGGCGGGACCTGCAAAGGGCACGTAGGTCACAATCCCCTCACCCACAGAGATGGAGGTGGCGGTTGTTTCTTGCCCGACTCAGGAACAGACTGGGAACCGAACTGGAGCCCAGAGGGAAGCGGGAAGTATGAACAGAGGGCCCAAAAGGCGCCCGAGGACGATTTTTGACACACGTCTTCACCACAATACGCACCTCCAAATGATCGGCGCAATGTTTTGAGGGCTGCGTTGTCCCCGAAACCCGCTGCTTGAAGAATCGCTGAGAACATGGTAAATGCTTGGATCTTAATGAACGGGGGCACACAGGAAGCTGAGAGGCAAGTCCTTGGACCAAGGCGATCTGTCTGAGGGCTTTTGGTGTCTGGTGAACTCGTTTGCCACCGCTCTCTGTGGCATTTGGCTTCACCCGCGTACCATGTTCTGCTATGTCGCACTGTCTTTCTCCTGTTCCACATCATCCATGACCTTGCCCTCAGCTACGCAGGTAGTGAGACTGTGGTCTTAAATGGCCCTGGTGTGCAACCACGCTCGATACGACAGTGCTTTTCGACTGATCACGTCCCAGCAAAAGGCGTGGGCCTAATGACATTGAGCCACTGTCCAACCACTGATGTCTCGTGCACACTGTGTGTTGCAGCCTTTTGTCATGCAGAAGCGATGGGGTTTGAAGGATATGCATTTTGGAATGCACGAACATGGTGAAGCACAGGAGGACCAAAAGCTGAGAGTTTGTTACAATGCTGATTGCCTGTTTAGGTTTTAACACCCCCAAACGAAATCAACCAATGTCTATGCAACTGAGCAATTGCTACTTCTTCATGCATACCTCGACATTCTCCTTGGTGATCAATGCTGGTTCCAGCAGCTGCAGCTTGGCATGCATTACCATGCGTTGTCCCGTCGCATCCACACAGGTTTGTAATGCACAATGGTTGCAGGAGGGTACAACTGCTCTATATATTGTCCTGCTCACCTCCTTCTCTGCTGCTGAAACTCAGACTCCTTCATGTGTATCCCACTTCAGTGGGGAACACCTTCACACCGTGTATCTCACGGATTCCATGTGTGTCATTGGTGTGTTTGTTTAACACGCAAGGCTGGCACATGACTGTGTCCTGTGTGTCCTGCTCTCTACGCACATACACTGTCTCCAGATTGTCAGTGTCAAATGAAAGATACTTGCAGCCATCGCTTCCATTGCCCTTTCCCACTGACCGCACTGCTTTCAACCACAGTTTATCTTCTGCAGCCTGCCACCTGCCTATCAGCGTGCTAGCACTGTGCAGCATATTCACGAGGCGCTGTGGCGTCCATGAGGGAGGCACAGACTGCACCAGAGTGACAAATTGTATGTCTCAAGCCTCCAGTTCAGTAGCCTGTCCTCAAAGAGGGAAAACAAAGAACTGTCTCCTCCCTGGCATGACCTAAAAGGGGTTTGGCCAATGTTTACTGGGCCTGTGCCCAAATCATCCTCTCGTCCAAGTGCTCCGCGACACTTGCCGCGCGCCGGAAGTATCTCAGTGCCGTACTCAGCTTCTGTTTTGACCGCATGTTTGTAGGTTTGCCGGTAGAATAGCGTGGTGCATGTGACACAAGCTCAATTTTGCTGTATCCGTGTTGCGTGAATTGGTTGGAGAGGGAGAAACCATGCTATTCCTACGTTGTGCACCAAAAAGCTAGCTAGCAATAGCACAATGCACACTGCAGCTGCATTTTACAGCACAATCAGGTGCATTTTATGACCTCCCATGGCTGTCATGCCCATCACTGCCCGTGTTATAGGAACTCCCAGTCCTCTGACCCCACGATATGTCATGCCTGGCACCCACTCTCTCTGATGCGGCACACATGGATTGAGCATGGTAGTGCATGCAGTGCCAACAGCAGGGCATTCCAGGCTAACAAAAATAGACCCTGCCTTACCAGGGTATTGATGCCTGTGGGTGGGGGGGACAGTGGCGTAGCTGCATTCCAATTGTGTTCATACAACAGTCACATGATGTCACGAATCAAAAGCTCCTCCCATGTAGATGACCCAGAGACCCACTGTAGCCCTGACTGCATGCCATACATGTCCCCCCCCTCCCCCCTTTTGTCCTAATGCATGCTCATGACATGACATGACGACCATTGTCGTTCTAGGGCCTAACACATGGTTGTGGTAACATGACGACCTGATGTTTCCGCACTTTTGGGATTTTTTTCGAACCATGGCATTTGTAGTTCCACTTTTAAGAGAAACTGTTTTGTAGCCTTGTGCAGGCTCCAGGAGCGGTCAATTTGGGTGTCAAAGTGTGAGTGTAAACATCAAAGGACACTGATTCTGTTCCTGCACCTGAGGTGTCTCAGTCTGGGCAGTGGATGGAAAAGGCATGGGCTTCCACCACGGATGACGAATTGCGCCCAGCCATGCAAAAAGCTGGTGCAATGAAGTTGTCCAGCTCCTCAACATGATGCGGAAGGTTGGCAAGGGGTTCTATTTGGTGCCTGTCAATCAAAATGCAAGCAACTAAGTGGTACCTGAGTTGTGCAGATGAGGACAAATGATTTTTATTGTTGTGTTTTGAGGGGTTGGGTTGGCTTATCTCTGCACATGTCCGCAATGTGTGTTGCGCGGTGTGTGTCATGTGTAAACATGCACCTGTCCAAACACTGTGACCCCGTTTTTCTGCCTTTTCGCCGAACGTGGCAAAGGGGGCCGGGGGGGGGCGGGGGGGGGGGGGGGGGTAGGATGGGGTGGGGGAGGGGCGGGGATTCAAACTCGTAGTCAAGTGCTCGGATGGGCCAAAAGACGGACTTACAAGACTAACCATAAGGGTGAGCACAGCAGGCGTGCATAGCTTTGGTTGCTGCGGATTGCAGATATGTGTGGCCATTTGGCACTTCTTGTAAATATGCAGCAATACAATCATAGTTGTAAATATAAAGCCCGACCATTTCGCCGGCCAAGCCTTGAAAAGTTCTCAATAATTTTACGTGATTTGGGGTCCGAGGCCTGGGCCACTAAATTGGATCTATCCAATTGTTATTGGAGTGTGCACTTGCCGGATCACTTGCAGGATGGTATCCGTATTGGCGCCGGTGATGAAGTTTTTGCTATTGTTCGGGTTCCCTTTGGGTGGCACCAAGCCCCTGGCTTGGTGCAACAACTGATCCATTTTTTTTGTTCAAACAGTCCCCAAAGGTCAGGTTCGGGTCATCCAATATTTGGATGACATTTTGTGCATCGGCAGCCAGTATGACTAACTAGTGTAGGTGACAAGTGACCTTGTTGCAGCCCTTGTAGCTGCTGGTTTTATCCTTAGCACCAAAAGTGAGTCTGCGCCGGCCACTGCGGTTGCTTGGATGGGCAAACTGGTGGATCTTGAAGGCTGGCAGCGAGCCTCGTATTCGTAGAGGCGGTTCGATTCGCCCTGCAGAGTACTCTTCATGACAGATAGTACGTGCACCAAAACCTTGGTCGACTTCAAGGTGATTCTCGAACCGAGATGCTCGAGATCATCGATCGGTATGGCCACGTCCACAGCTGCAGAGAAGTCAACGTGGTCATCGTCGCTCGAAGGCTCTCGATCGCCGATAGTCGATGGTGGCGAGTCGACACCAGGACCGGACAGTTCTTCTTCAACGATGCTGTAGGTTATAACTACAACCAGAAGTATCGATGGACACTTGGCCAACCCTATGGTATTGACACCTTTCAGTCTTCCCCCTAGTAGACAGGTGACAGGTATTCTTGGGTGAGTATCCTAGCCTCTGTGTGCGTAATATGCACGCAGTGCACACGCAGTGCGCACGCAGTGCGAGATCTTGGCCCTTGTTTGCCCACTGCGGTGAGCAGGGCTTCGTTGGAGGCCCTATCTATGTCATCCCGGGGATGGGAACCTCAACGGCTGCAGGGGCCAGAGGTTTGTGTGTTTACTGATGCTGCCCCTTCTTTGCGGCACCCAGGGCGATTTGAATTGGGGCTTGTTTTTGAGGGAGGGGTCCGCATCTGTCGTTGCCCTGTGTGGATTACCACCCAACAAAGTGCAGAACTGTGTGGGGTCATTGGGGCCCTGGCGAATGTTTAACAGCGCATGGCACAACCTCAAGCAGAGTTGGTGAGACCTCCCATGGAACATTCTGGATGAACTTGGGCAATTTAGTGAATGGTTCATTGCCTGCAAAGATGAGTTGACACCGGCATGAATGCAACATGAGAGAAAGCGGTTAGGTCTGTCCTTAGTCCACCCCCCCCCCCCCCCCGTTCCGGTCACCGGAATTGCCGGAATGTGCCAGAACATTTTGCCGGAACGTTGTGATTCTGTGAGGCTCCATGTTTTTCAGTGAAAACGCTTGCTGCTACTGTCAACCGTTGTCGTCCACTTTGCCAGTAACACTTTTGTTCGTCCATCCACTGGCAGAGATGTTGAAATGCTGTTTTTGTGGCTCCAAGGGGGCATCCATGACTGATTTCCATGATCTGCAACTGAAGGAGCAGCTGTTATTGCAACAGAATTGGGAAGATGATGTTGACGTTGATGAGGGAAATGTCTGTGATTTCTGTGTCCGTTCTGTCAAACCGAACAAGTTCTTTGACAATACCCCTGTTGCAGCCCACCGAGATGAACCTGGACAACGCGACGGCTCATCATCTGCTCAGGTTCAACAAGGCAAACCAGTCAAACCAGTCAAACTAGAACCAAAGAACAAGGCCTGCAGAACCGTCAAAACCGTCACAGTAGATGACCGCGTTGCAAAATTTCTTTCAGCCTTGTTTCTGCATGAAAAAAAAAGGACAGCTTTGGATGCAGATCAGAGCCAAGTGACAAAAAGTGCAAGAGACTTTGGTGGGTGGTTAGTGGGGTTTGAACCCATGCTTGGCAATCTGCAGACCGGTGCATATACCACTGGACCAGTGGCAGATTCTGACATACCACTGATCAGGAACCATGAAAATTTTTTTTTGCAAATTGAGGGATGCTTTGGGTTTCCACATTACTCCAACTACAGACAGCGTCGACAATGACGACGTCGAGATCCGGGTCGTGTCGACTGTGTGCGCTTTGTCGGTGGGCCTCTTCTAGGGGGAAATGGATGACAATTCAAATATGCCATCCTAAATGCTTGGGAAGCCAAAAAAACCCTGGTACGGAACCAAAAACTTGTGAAAAGGGGCCAAAACTAGGGTTCGAGAATTTGCCGACATCCAAAACTTCGCACTGCGTGCATGGCATTCCCAAGGGCCCACGGAGGTCCCCGATTTAACCATGCATGAGGCCCTGTCAAAAAAGCGCCCGCCATATTACCGGGCCTCCCCAGCCACCCCAATTTGCCAAGGAACCGACGGAGTGGCTTCTTGTAATATGGAGATAGTGTTGACTGAATCCATTTGTGTACGAGCTCTGCTATAGCTACGGGTTTGGAGCTGGAACAACCAAAAGGAAGGTGTGTTTGCGCCCTGGGACTGAGATCCTGGGCACCGGGAACCTCTTTTGCTGAAAAAAACGGCTCGCCGGAACGTTGGGTTTTTCTCGCCCGAACGGGGGGGGGGTGGTTAGTCGACCAAAAGAAATATGGGGGATGCACGCATCAAACGACACCCAGCAGGCCTGGCCCAAAGCACGTTAGAGCAGTACAAACAAGCGGTCCGTCATTCGTGTGTATATTAGGCTGAAAAGAACGCAAGGACGGGGGGGATTGGGCAGACAGGGAAAGGAAGGATGGGCCGAACCTCTGCATTCCCACAGCTGATGCCACAGTGGAAGGTGTCCACCCCCAATCCTAAAGCACAATTGATTGCAGGTTCGCAGTGCCTACTGTTCAGCGCCAGTATTACCGATAAATGTACATATCAACAGGAGGTGTACATAGATAGTGGAGCACCCCAACCAAGAAGGGGACACGCTGAGTGTTCTATTACGATTGTGAACATCTGGACTAATGGCTGAAAGTGTCTATGGCGGGGACATTCAGTCTATCAGTACCGACCATTGTTCCCCCAACCCTAAAGTAAAACACAATCCAGCATCCAGCGGGACTCCAATGACCACAGCAAACTCGCCACCACCTCCACACTGCCATCTCATGGGGCACACAACATTGGGCCATGGATGGAGAAGGATGCCTCTTGGCAACTCCGCCCTCCTCTTCGTGACAGCCAGCAACCTCATTGCCAACAACACCAACCTACCTACCTGCCTGCCTAAGTTGTGCTGGGCTGTCGGAGGGCAGGGAACATTGGCACAGTGCTGAGTGTCTTATGATGGAAGTATCCGGGACCTTTGGAACTTTTGGTGCTGTCTCTTGAGAAAATACCAAAAAAGTAGTACGCAGCAGAACAGCCCCCTCTACATGTCTTGGATGGTTGAACAGGTACAGCCCTGTGGTGAAGTAGTGTTGCTCTGGGGGACCTGCTGCATGCCCCCGTGCTCTTTTTCAGGATTCCCTATCTTTAAATGCCAAGAACAAGATCGCTGCACTTAAGTCCGTGCTCTTTGGAGGACGTCGACAGTATTGCTAGCTCCCGCCGTGCATCCACCGCAGCCACCATATCCCCCCCAGTGAGCCCCGTTCTGACCCCACCGGATCCTCCAAAGGCAGCTCGGGCCAACCGACGTCTACCCGCTGCATGGAATGCACCCCTCGATCTGAGGGCCTCACAATGCACGTCTGGGATGGATGTTGCATCTGAAGCCCTGCCCCCGTCAGACCCGCCCACTCCCACCCGCTTCCAGCCAACTCCACCGTGCGATCAAACAACTCTGCGCAGTCCCACATCTCCTGCATACCCCAAAGAAGAGCCCGCCTTCCAGCAGACGCCGGTGGGGCCCAAGCAACAAACAATAAGGTCCGGCTTCGGACGGAGATCGGATCTCCGATTGCAGCTGCCGGGGGTCGTGTGCATTAGCCCAGAAAACTCACCCCATGTCCCTGCAAGACCCAGCGGCAAATCGCGAGCCGTCAAACGGGATTGGAGCGTCCATCTGCCCCCCTCGCCCCTTTACTCCAGACCCAGTGTGACCCGCGAAACGAGTTGTATGCTACCCCCCTCGCCCAAGACGACCAGGACGCCCATCACATCCAGTGTCCAACGTGCCTCGAGCTGCCTGCTGGCGACACACATTTCTCGGAACAGTTTAGATGGTGACACTCTCGACTCCCCGGCCCTCAAACAGAGAGTGCGCAAGTTTGCACAAAGTTTCAATCTTCAGTTGCAGGAGCCGGAGATCTTGTGGCCGAGCCTAGACAGTGGGCTGCCCGAGTCCCCCAATCACAGGTCCTGCTTGTGTAGGGTTTGACCACCGCAGCCTGAGCATGTATTGAATTGTTGCTGCATGAGACCCCCTCTCCTCCCCTGACCCCCCCCCCCCCCCACGTGGGGCTGTCACTTTCCCTAAAAGTCCGCAGCAAAGAGAGGTTGTTAGATCAAGTGTGGGCGCAAGCGCCATATCCCCCGCTTTTTGGGGGTCAATCCCCCGCTTTTTGGGGGTCAATTGCGTAGCATACCCCAGGCTATGGTCCACAGGGGGGGCCGTCTCCTCGGTTCGGGTACGCGACCCCCCCCCCACCCCCACTTTCTGAATGTCTATTTTTTTTCGATGTATTGTGCACTGCCGCTCCCCGGGGACCATACCCCTGCGAGCTGTTGAACATCCAGCCAACGGGCAGGACAAGGGTGCGCAGTGCCACACGCGTGACTGGTGTCAACTACGACCAGCCAACATCACATACGACTACATCAGTCCTGCACAGCGGCAGGATTGTATGTATTCTCTCCTACAGGCCATACGGCAGGATTGTATGTATTCTCTCCTACAGGCCATACTGGCCATACTGGTGGCTGAAGTTGAGTACATACCAGCCAGCGAGTTCGTGGAAAGAGAAAACCCTGACCTACAATGCCATCAGCGGCAGAAGTGGCGAAAGCTCTCGAACAATTCACAGAGCAACATGTGCATGCAGTAGCCAAGGACACCACGCTGCTTCCGCTGGAAGCCACCCAGCTAGCGGTATCTGCAGGACTGGCATCGGAAAACGTGACAGCCATGTTCTCAGACCAGGAATGGTTCAAATTGGAAGATTTGGTATTCAAGGATTTCAACATTGCGTCGGTGTTCGCAGGGCAGAGCCTGGAGCTACCCAAACACATCTGGGTAGCGAAGGAAGCAAAGGCGACCATGGTACTGGCCGTGTCACACACGGCAATCCTAGAAATGATGCAGGCTGAGAAGGAGATCTGCAAGCAATACAGTGTGGTGGATTGAAAGCTAGTGGTGTTCACTCCCAATGAAATGAAACTATGGGAAGGAGCAGAGATGCTGCAGGACAAGTTAGGAATCACACTTGCGACCATATCGCTGGCCAGCAGGCCCCTGGGGCTGTGCGGAGGTGGCCACAAATATGCATGTGTGGCGGACTCGCCACATGAAGTGCAACACGCAGGGAAGTACCAACGCCCACAGAGATCGATCATTCCCTTGTTGTGAGCTGGCGCAGACCCCACCAAGATCTTCGCCAAAATCAAAAGGGAGGACCGGATAGCAATTTCCATCATCAACAAGAAGGTGGACGAAGTGCTCAAAGACCTTCAAATTTCGGAAGATCAGGTCACGATAGCACCGGGCCCACATCCAACCCTCACTTCCTGGATCATACTCCCAAAGCCATCCCAAGAGATGACCAGGCAGTTCGAAAATACAGTGTTTGGCAAGGAAAATTGTTCGATGGTATCATTGACGACCGAACAAGGAGACCTTTCACGGTGTAGCGCCATCGTTGAGGTCTATCTGAGCAAAAAGTCGAGGAACCAGGACAGCGTGACCAAATTCTGGGCCACATTGCACTTACATCTGGCACGGTCAATGGACAAGTATGAGCACTGGCCGCAGGCCCAGTACGAATCAACGAATAAAATTCGACTCGGTTGAGCAAGGAGGACGCGCAACAAGTCATCAAGCATGTGCTTCCGGGATTGAAAGAGCTAGGGTACAGCTTCAAGACGGAAGGAAAGAAAGACGCATACTGGGACACAGATCACGAGACATCAAGCGTCAGCAGCATGTCAACCACCAGATCCTGGTCCTCAGTCGGCAGCAGAAAGCCAAACACGGGAGACCAGGTGGTCTTTGTGGATCTGCCGGAGTTCCTACCGCCGAAGCAGCTATGGGAACTGGTCCAACAGGCGCTCCAAAGCAAAAGTATTGATACTAAGGACTGCTCTGTGTCGTTCACAAAGCTCATGGATGGATGGATGAATGGAGCATGGGAAGCATATGCAAGCCGAACTGGCTGCTGGTGGCTCCAGGCGCATCGAAAATAGCGGGAGCACTACTAACGCTCACAGAAGAAGACGGAAAAAAAATAGTTGCAACGGTGCGTTCAAAAGGAGAGTGGGACAAAGCCCGTGAAGAATGGGTCTCCAAGAGACCGACCCGGCAGCAGGGGAACCAACCAGAGCAAGTCCCCCAACAGCTGCCACAGAGTGCGCCAACGCCACTGTTGAGCATATTCTAGCAAGCGGCAGCCTCAAGCGCAACCTCGCATCTTTCAGCCCAAAATTTTGTGTAGCCTAACCCTATGCCGAATGTATTTGCCCCCCCCCCCCCCCCCCCACCCCCGCCCCACCAAGGATTTTATGCACAGTAGCCGTTGGATTACTTGGCAGCGCTGTTGACGCAGTCCCAACCCCATGCCCAGTCACAACCAAGGCTCCAAACAAGAGCAGGGTCCGAGACTAATGCAGTTAGACATCGCCCCAGTAAGTGGAAAGCGGCCCAGGTCCCAAGATGAATCCGAGCCATCAATCTGAAGGGCCTGCAACCGCCCACACCGAGAAAGGGAACTAGACACACGCAGCACAGCTCAAGCTAGCCCTGGGAGAGGAAATTTCGTTCGGCACTAAGGTGGATGAGACCGGGCGCCAAGTGCGGCGACTACAAATTATACTGAAATTTTTCTCTGCAACAAACGTGCAAGTGTTTGCCATCTAGGAGCCACACCTCAGGGAGGACAAACCAGAGACGGAGAAAGTAAGAGAGATGGAGACTGTACAGGGGATGGCAAACTGGGCAAGGTACGCATGCATGATACAAACAACACTGCATGGGTTGGGGGGGGGGGGGTAGCGCTGTTCTGGAAGACGAGCTGGACACTGGAGTGGTCCACCTCTCTCAGCCCCCGCCTACTACTGGCAACCCTCCGAAATGATGATGGACAATTGATCTCTGTGATATGTGCGCACCTACACCATAAACTAGGATAGCGCGCAGCGCAATATGAAAAATTGAGAAAACTGACCCCCTGCTGCCAATGGCCCCCCCACGTGGTAATGCTCGCGGACCATAATTCCATAATCACACTGGGGGTGGATTCCAAAAAACCAACAGCGCATGATGACCTCCCGGCAGCGGCAGTAGCCAGGGAGCAGGAGATGGCGTTCATAAGTGACGTGGGGCTAGGATGCATGGGATGCGGCATTCAGCCCAACAGAGGACCCCGAGGCCCCACACATCCCCAAAGGATGGACGTGGGGATTCCACACAGACAACCAACAGCAAAGCCAAGCGGCGGCAACACCACCGGTGAATGAAGATGCAAAGGTGTTGAATGTGTTTGCATAGGACCCACACAGACGGCGCATAGACAAAATCCACCTATCACAGCATATCATCCCGTCCATCACAAGATGTTAAACCCACTTCATAACGGGATCCGACCACAAGGCGGTGATCGCAACCATTCCCCCCCCCCCCCCCTTGTCGGCACACGTGCACGGTCGAATACATGTCCCGATCTCCTTCCTACGAGATGAGAGTGTAATGGAAGTGCTCACCGGCCGTTTAGCCGAATTGCCACAGCATCGAGACGCCTGGTGGGAAGCGGCCCTGTTTGATATCCGCAAAACAACCTTTCAACATGGAAAGAAAGTGAACCCCAAGGGGATGACGGAGGCGGAGGCACTGCTATTGGAGTCCAGCCTAACCCAAACCTCTCCCGACGCGCAAGCTTGCCTTGTGGATAGGGGCCTGGCTTTCAAGCCGCCCGCAAGGGCATATGCCCTATTGATGTCAATTGCAGAGGCTGAGCGACGGACAGGAGTGGGGCGACGCTTCTCTGTGAGCTGAAATCGGTGTTGGCTGAAACCCCCAAACCCCCAGCTCCAAGCATGAAAGGAAACAACAGATTGCCAGGTTGGTTAGAGAGGTGCAGAACAGGCGGCGCCTGCACTCCTTGCACAACAAGTAGGGAGAGATGCTGACTGATCCAATGAAAGTGGCTCTAGCACTGCAAGAGCACTGGTCCAGCATCATGGCAGCAGGTGCCAAATCAGTGCCGGAGTGTCTAGAGTACATCCAGTCACTGCCATTGGCAGCCAACGTGAAACAGGCAGCCAAGTCAATGTTAAAACCCCTGACTGAAGAGCGGGTATAGACAACACTGGAAAAAATGCACAAAGGCTCCTCACCGGGCCTAGACGGCATGCCAGTTGAGATCTTCATGGTGCTAGATGGTACCCTCGTGCCCAAAATGACAGAGGCAATTGCCTGATTTTTGAGACAAGGAATAATGCCAAGGGCCTGGGTGGAGGGACTGCTGGCGCCTATACCCAAGGAACCAGGGTCGGTGTCGATAAACGCCTTGCGCCCGCTGTGCCTCCAGAATGTCTTGTTGAAATGGGTCACAACCACAACATACCTGATAATGGAGGACTCAGTGGCCCATGTCGAGTCCCAGCCCCCCTCCCCCCCACAGAAGAGGGCGCAGCGGGCGGGGGGAAAAAGGGTGGGGCAGCCGCGGCGCCCCATGCAGACCCTGTGCGATGAGCACAGGGCCCCGGCATGCAAGTCATGCAAGGGGCATAGGGGGGTGCGGCATTGCTGCAGCCGCCATCACGAGGGGCACCCCAGGGTGTTGGGGGGAGGACAACGGTGCCTGCCGGTGCAGGGGGGGGCTACAGCAGCGAGCGGGCGTGTTGCCCTCCGGAGGGTCGGCGAACATGCCAGCCCCCGTGACTGGGGGGGAGGGGGGAGGCCCAGCAGGGCAGGGGACGGCGGCATCGCCCCGCGGCGGCACTCGGGGCCCAGATAAGGGCCACGGGAGGGCCTCCGAGGAGGGCACATAGCCACAGGACGGCGTCCTTCCGCCACGCCGCGACATACCGGGGGGCCGGGGGTGGGATAGGGCAGGCCACAGGCAGGCTCTAACCCGCTAACCCCCTAACCCTCCCGTCGCAAGAGCGGCCAGGACATTAATAGCCATCAACCCTTGTTAATAGTACAAAGCACACACATACACACACAAACATACATACATGCATGAATACAAACATGAATGCATACATGAACACATACATGAATGCATGCATACATACATGCATACCTGTGTGGGCTTTTTTCTTTGGTACACAAACCCCTTCCTCTGCCTCTGTTGAAGTCCACGCCTGCCTGCCCCTCTCAAGCTCCTCCAAACCCACATTGCCACACACCCTTCAGGCAGCTCCCAGAGATCCAGCAGGTCCGGCCGGCCCTGTTCATCGGCACGCACCATGCTGCAGTGCAGAAACCACTGCTGAGCGCCCTGGGGATCACGCACATCGTTTCGATGATTGGCTCAGAGCCGGCGTGGCCACGGGATTTCGAATACCACACAGTCTACACCATGGATAACGACCAGTGCAAGCTTCTAGAGGCCTTGCCAGGGGTAGTGGGGTTCATCCGAGAGGCGATGGACGGGGGCGGGGCCGTCCTTATTCATTGCCGGCGTGGTGTCAACCGCTCAGGGGCCATGTTGATCGCGTACTTGATGAGAGAAGAAAGGCTGTCATATGTAAAGGTGAGTGAAACCTGTTGAATCCTGTCCGGACCCCATCCTGCCCTGCCCCAAGTCCCTGCTACCTCCCTCGAAGCTGTCCCATCAAGTGTCAATCCGACCAAGTGACCCTTTCCATCCCGTCCCATTCGGTCCTGTATCCTGACGCCATTGCAGTCGTTCTCATTCCGTCTTGTGGCACCATCATCAGGGTTGGCCTGTTTGGAAATACTCCGAGCTATCAGGGCACTTTTTGAGTGGCTGCGACTCCCCCCCCCCCCGACTTTTGCTAAAAAAAGGTGAAGTCCAACCGCCCCGGGGAAATCTACAACCGCATGTGTTGGCGAACGATGGTTGTCGGTTAGCCTAAAACTGCTACACTTTTCCCTTGACTGCCGACACGTGGGTGAAAACAGCCGTTCTGTGCCTTCAAGATGAGACCACACAAGTAAGTAGTTTAATGTGGTTTACGTTTGAGGCCAATGCTTCAGGCCAATGCGCTAATGTTGCTCATGTTTTACCAGGGCCTTCGACTCACGACAGTGGCCGCACGCTGAGGGGGCACACCAATGCCTGCACCTGGGAGGAAACTGTTGCATATAGCGATGAGGAAACACCAGAGGGGGTGGGCTTCTGTGCTCCAAAACCAGATGTTCATGTTGATGAGCTGTTCTATCCCAGGTGAGGGGGACCAGGAAAAATTTCACCCACAAATCTCCAATCTCGTTTCACGTCCCAGGGTACAACCTCATGCTGCCGCGTCCGGCCTTGGACGCGGTAACACCGGTTCCTTGTGTCGCCCACTCACGTTCAAAATATGGGTGTCACAGCATTCCAACCAACCTCCAACCAGCAATGAGCAAGCACTGTCATCAGCAGCAAGTAGCAAGCAGCGGCAGAGCACGGTTCACAACAGTAGGAACAGTGGTTGCAAAAGCAGCAAGCAGCAGTCATGGTGGCAGTGGCAGCAGCGGCAAAGCAATGGTAGCAGCATCATCAGCAAGGGCATGTCGTTGAGAGCTGGAGAAGTATGGGTAGGGCTGGAGAGGTTTTGGAATAGTTGGAAAGGTTCCCCGGTGAGGGGGGCGGGGATGATTCTGTTGCAGTTGCAGTGGCACTAGGCACACACCCTGCTCACTCCACATACGGTCATTTGCCAGAATTCTTCGATTGTTCTTCCCAATGTACATGCAGTTCTGTTGCGCCTACACACTTTTCGTGGGGTTTTGATGCACAATGCAACTTTTTTTTTAAAAATGGCGCTGGACCAGCTTGTGAGCTTGTGAGGGTTCATCAACCGTTGCTCTGCCCAGGCCTTGGAAGTGGCTCGTTCAGCACGGCCGTGCATCAGCCCCTGGGCCGGGATGGTGATGCAGCTGCTGACATTGGAAGCTGGCTTGGGCCTGGGCACGGACGGCGACGCTGGGATGGGGGAGTGTCCGGCGCCTGTACTGAAGGAGCGCGCTGAGATGCACGTGCAGCTGCCCCCTATCCGCCGTCCATCTCCATGCCGTTCACTCCCAGCGCTGTGACCTTTTTTGTTCTTCTGTTTGGAGAGCCAACTGCACTGCCGAGAGCGGCTTGCCCTATCCCCTGGGGCCACCTGGGCAGGCAACACCACTGAAATGATGCGTCGGGGATGCGACTAGTCGTCCCCGCACCCCGTGAATCCCCATGTCTAAATATCACGTAGGCGTTGTGTCCGTGCATGGTTGCACCACGGATTTTGGCGGTGCATTTGTTTTAGCTCTCTGTGCTGTGGTACTCTTGAGAAAACTGACACCCACCCACACCTGTGTAAGCGAAGCGGGCAAGGATGGCTTTTGTAGCATGCCTTGCCCTTTTGGAGACGAATTCCAGAAAGTGGATTGGTGTCTCCAGATCCGAGGGCTGCTGCTTGTTTGTCCTATTTTTTGTCCGGTTGCTTGCGGTCCGCAGACGCTGGCGGTCCATCAGAGCCACTGTCTGCACAGTGTCCCTCAACCTTTTGGCTATTGTTTATTTATGTTCATTTATAAAGAGCCGCCAGGACATTTTGAGCCCAAAGCGTTGCTCTGACATTGCGGTTGTCTTTCGTTGCAGCCGTGGTCGTTTTGATTGCTTTGCCCCCTGGCCTCCCCCTCTTTCCCCTCCACAGAGCATCTTAGAAATGCGTCCATCCCTTTGACATCAGCGTTCCAATCCCAGCTTCAAACTTGAGAATGCGCCCATGATGTGCTGTCGTCTAGGGTACAATTGGCTGCTGTGCAATGGTGGGACAGGTCATTGGTCAGACAGATGGCACACCGTGCAGCCAAGGGTCTGATAAATAAAAAAGCAAGCCCCCCTCAGAAGCATGCCGTGCCGGTTCACCGACTCCTTCTTCGGCTTCGGACCGACCGGCACAGGGCCCCTCAGCCGGAGAAGCGGCGAGGAAGGCCAATCCATCGGCACGGGGATGGGGTTGCGAGGTCAACCACATCGCAAGGACCTTGGGCCTCTGGCATGGCTGTGGTGGCCCAGTTATAGGGGGCCGCAGTCCATCGTGGCTGACACCACGGGCCGTGGCCCGCTCGTATGGCTGTGGAGGCCTGCTTGCAAGTGGCCGTTGCTCAGGGTGTGGGTGAGATGTGAATCGGAACCTGCAAAGCCTGCTGGTGCCGGCAGGGAAGTGGACACCACCGGGGGCTGGCAAAGGAAGTGACATCCGAATCTCGCCCACAAATTGTTGGTTACCCCACCCCCAATAGACACCATTAGACCTGACGCGACCTCGATCAAGAAGCAGGTCCATCACCAGGCAAAGCACTGTATGCCAGTGGTCACACGGTAGCAAACCCGCCAGGAGAGGGGGCCAGGGGTGCAGGTTTAGCTTTCAGGAACGAGGCTTTGTTTCTTTCTTCCTTTGACCCATTAAGACCTAACGGCTTTAAGTTTTACAACTGCGGCTCATCGACGGCGGCTGGCGGCCGACCAACGGCCGTTGATCGTGAAATGATGGTGGTTGACGGTCAACCTGCAGAAGCACCAGGCGTCAGCTGGCGTTTTGTGGAATTTTGCGCATTCTGCACCTCAGGCTCCGCCGTTTGGCTGTGCTTCGGTTGATTGGGGGCATCCGGGCAATACACAGCCTCAACTGCCACCGCAGGCCCTGTACCCAGACAGCGACAGTTTCAAATTGCATGGTGCCTAAACAGTGAGCCCCTCTCTGTGCCGCAGCCTCTGTTCTGGATGTACAGACGCCCTCTGACTGTTCTGGATGTACAGACACCCTCTGACGTCCCTTTTCCCGCTTTGGGACAGGGGCCTTCATCACCCGCACATGGTCCATGGTGAAGCAGTTGCTGTGCACTGCTCTCTCGGCCATGTGCTGCTGTTTGTGTCAAACAGGCCCAAAACCAAGAACGGGCCGTATCTTGGGCTATTGGCTCAAACCCGAATTCTGAGGGCACCTAGTCCACCCGCAACCCCCCACTTTTTGTGGTTTCCAAGCCTTGGAATCGCCCAACGAGACGCCTACACCCCCGTACGAGTGGTCACTTGGTGGAGCCTCTGCTCGTCAGCGTTGAAACACAAAAAAATGAATCACATCAAGTTCCAGGACAGCCAGACCTGCCACTCATGAAAAACTGAGTCAGCGCGACATTCGTTGCAATTTTTTTGTCTCGCCTCACTGATCTATGATGGGGCTCGAGCTCCTGAGTGGCATCGCTGAGATGACTTGCTGCTTCCCACGGCAAGCAAGAGCTGTGCCACCCAATTATGGCATTCTCTCTGTCCCCCTTGTCAGGAGGTGATCATCAGGCTGTGTGCATGTGCTGACAGTGAGCAAGACAACACTATGCAACTCCCACCCCACATGCCGGCACGTGGTTGTCAAGCACAAGGATGTCTGTAGACAACACGTTTACCTCCCCCCTCCCCCTCCGTTTGCCCAAGATACGGCTTGCCCAAGGTACAGTAGGTGTACAGGCTGTACTATTTTCGGACCTAATTGTCATTCGGTACTGTCGAGAAGCCTGTAATTCAGGTTTTTGCTATAAACAGGGGGTGAATTGTGCATGATGTGCGTGATGCGCGCAATTTTAGCCATCTTGGCCCCCAAAACTAGCAGTAAATGTAGAGGGACAGGAGCATATGCCACCAAAGGTGTATTTTTGTGCATCAATCCCCCTTTCCCATGGGGGTGTTGATACGCTCTTGGAAGACTGTGCTATGCCATGTAGACAACTCGAATGTGAATGTGAATGTGAATGTGAATGAGAGAATCAGGGACACCCAAACTGTCTAGATGGTGTATGAAGAGTTCAACAAATCTGCCTCATGTCCAACACTACTGCCTCACCCAGCCGGTCAAGCCCATCTTCAGGTTGCCAAGGATCCATGGTTACTGGCATTCTGTGGGCTGGATCACTTAATGCTGAAGCTGTTTAAGTAGCTGTGGGGATATGTGATGCATCAACGTTGCACCCAGGGTTGTATTTTACCTTTGGCCTTGGCATGTGGTGTTTGGAGTGGTTTGTGGTTTTGGGGTTGGTTCAGGTACGGTCTCCCAGATACTGAGTGCTGTGCATGCGCTGCTGCACAAGTGCCCTTCCACTTTGGAGGCAGATTGCAATAAATGATCTGCCATTTGCACACAGTAGTATGTTTGGTGTATTGATGGCTTTTCTGTATGCCAGCTGTGCACGCACAGTTGTCTTTCTGAGCCCGGCATCAGGTATTGTCCCATGGTTGTGTGCACAAGTCTGTACAGTTGGCTACCTTGGACAACGGCGGCTAAGATGGATAAGATGGAGTTTTGCACATCATTCTCATATGGTAAGGATCCCAGTGAAATCTGAACCTGCCTACTTGCCCTAAAGACTGTCCATGAGCCATCAAACTGGGATATTACATTCAACCATGGGTGTCAGAAGTCAAATTCTGCGGGTTTTCTTGCTTCAAGTCTGCTTTTAGCCTTGGAGTGTTCATTTGTGACCCAAGAAGTTCCCCCCAGCAAGCCGTGGTCTAAGCATGGCATACTCCATCTAATCATTCTTTTTCTTACTGCAAGTTTCGTGGTCAAGACCTCGACGCGTCGTGGGCTGGTTGTGATGTGAGAAAAGTGCTGGGACATGCTTTTGAAAATTTGTTTTTGTTCGTAATAGCATTGTGTTTGTGTTTGGGATTGCAACCCAATTCTACTTGTTGTGGTATGATTTTCATTGAATGTTGCCGTACGTGGTCCAAATGCCCCATGAACCGCTGGGCTGTGAGTGGCAAGCATGGCTTCGTCTCAGCATGGGATCTCCCTATGATTTTGGCTGTGCTTGCGCAAGGGGAAGGAGAGGATTTACACCAAACGCAGCTCCGGCTGGAAACACACCTGCGCTGCGGGCCTGCACATCTTGTGGGCTTTGGGGTTGTGGGGTTGTGGGATGGCTGTTATGTTTTCTCAACTCACAATTCCAAGCTTCAGAGTTCACTGTGTCCCCCCCCCCCCCCCACACACAACACATTGAATTCCCTTGTGCTTTTTGATGCAGGTCATCATATGGGCATATACCTGACAGTACTTGCTGGGCACAAGCTGCAGCATGGCCTTTTCAAGAAGACCGGACCTCGATTCCCGTCACAGTTTTGCCACCTGCAGGACAACTCAGTCTGTACACTGGGATTTGACAGCCACTGGAAGTCTGTTGGTCCATGAGGTTCCCCGCCCATCCAAGTGAAAGAGGAAACAGCATGGCATACCCTGCAGTGCCCTGGTGCAAGCCACATTTGATATGTCCTCAAATGTACATACAGTTTTCCTGGGCAAATATCAGGCAGCTGCTTCACCCATTTGAGATTGCAATCCGCCCCACAGGCGGGAACAAGATTTTTGTGAACAATACAGAAGGCGTGCCAGCTAAGCGATGGGTTTGCGAGGCACACAGTCAGTTTGCTGGGTCCAAGTTGGTTGCTTTGGGGGGACATTTTTCAATTCAACAAAAGTGCCCTGTCCACTACGAACATCATGACGGGACCTGGACTATCCAACACAATGAGAGCGTCTCTCCGGTCAGTCAATTAAGCAACGCATGATGGGTGATGCCACCCTCCCTGTGTTCTGCATATCCTTCAATGGTCACTGAACGCAGGACCGGACGCATTGACACAGCTCTCGTCATCTGTGTCAACCGTTTCCTTCCTGGTTCACCTGCTCCCGGAGCACGACAAAAGCGCCCCCACCCGGGTCTTTTCCCTGTCAGCGCACATCAGTTTCCTTGATGAAACACGACCGAGCTGACATTGGGCCACAGGCCTTCTTCCCCTGCTGCACAGGGCATCAGCCTCCCCATTTCCCCCATCCTATCTGGGGGGAGGGGTTGATATTTGTCTCTGTTGGTCGACTAGTTTTACGACAAGCCTGTGGTAGTCTGTTTTTGCCGTCAGTGCGTTGGTGTAGCCCATGTGTAGGGTGTGCAGGTGTTGTCTTGCCATCGCCTCCATGTGTGCTTTGTGGTATATGTCCCGTGCTTGCTGTGCGTGTTCGTTTGCCAGCCTGTCTGTGGTTGTCTTGTACTGTTCCCACCGCTGTGTGTCAACGTTGAGGCGCTGACGTTTTTTTATGTGGTCGTCTGCCCCTGTGTTAGTGGCTCGCGCGACGACACACATGCACACCTGTACCAAATACGTAGGCAATGGTACGAACAAGCGAAGGAAGACACAAGGTTGTGGTACATTGACGCAAAACTGCTACTGATGGTCAATGACCGATACTGGAGGCTGAGCGCAGGCACTGCCAAGCTACTTGACCTGCACCATCAACAAGCGACCTACATGTGGCAGCAGCAGACACACCTGACTGCCATGGCACAGTACTACCAAGACGCCTGCAAACACAAGACAACACAATACTGGCAAACAACCCGACCAGCCCGACAGACGATATACCTGATACGGAAGCGGCCGCGGGAGCACTGGGACCCCACCTTGTGGGAAGTCCCGTTACAACCGCTACCGAAACGCCACAAAACGCACTGGGACCCAAATGAGTGGGAAGTACCACTGACATGACTACACCAACCTCAATGGGAAACCATGGGGGCACAGTCACGAGCTGCAGCCCGTATGCATACCCTGGCCTCGCCGAAATCTGCATCTTACATCGAACTTGGTCCACTGTGGCCCCTGGCACTTATGAACTGGCCTTTTTGATCAAAAAAAAAAAATCTGGGGGGAGGGGTTGATATCACCATGCCATGTACACAGTGCATGCACTGTTTCCAGTTCACAGAAACTGTGTGGATCATGCCACTCTGGCAGCGCGCATACAATGGGCGGCTACTTGCCAGGCATGCGGAATTTGGAAGAACACTCCTCACAAACTGTATCTTTGCCTTTGGTTTGTCCAAGCTACGGAGCTGAGGGAGCATTGGATTTGGCCAAGCTTGGTCAGCAATGACGGCACCTTCGGTGCCAGACCTGTCAGGGAGGGAGGGATAATCAAGAGCAGCTCCACATCGCCTGAAGGTGTTGATCAAACAGTGCAGACCTGCAGTGGACAATCTATGGCAGCACCTCTGGCGCTGGCTGTATCCATCCGCCCGCATGCACACCAGGGGGGGGTCTGACCGACAGCAGGATTCACCTCACCTGCCCCCCGTCCTGCTGGCGCCCCTATTTGAGAGCGCCATGTCTACCCCGCGAAGGGACAGCACTCAGAGTGCGTCTGATGAGGACGTGCAACAATATGCCGTCCGGTGTTCCGCCCCCCCCGATCTGCCCCCCACCCTGCTGGCGCCACTTTTTGAGAGCGTGATGTCTGCCTCACGAGCGGGCAGCACTCATCGTGAGTGCGATGAGGACATGGGTCAGTACGAAGTCCAGTACTCTACCCCACCTTCCGTGGGGGAGTGGCCCCCTAACCCCTTTACCTTTCGCGGAGCACAGCGTCTCTGCACGGAATTGCCTGGCATGGCCCGACAGGGCCAGGGATGGGTTCGTGACCCCCATGCACGACACTCCACCATGCTGTACAGCATGCAGGAGGGTGCTCTGTCTTCCAACAGCGCGGAGGGGCTCATGAAGCATGGACGGGCCTCACGTGAGGCAACCTAAAGGACGGAGGGGGGAGCCTCTTGTCATACAGGGCGGCAGCTCTCCAGAAACCCGCGCGACTTGCCCCTTGGGTGAGTCTGGGGGCTGGAATGGGTAGAAGCCCCATGGACTATTGCTCCTTAATATGATTTCCTTCCTGGCGCTGGCTGTATCCAGTACCATACACTGAGAATATTCCTGGAGTGATTCCGGAGGGTGACGGCCATGGTTGTTTTATGGCCAAGTGTCAGATACGGCCTCCGGTGCTGCATCTGAGACAATCTTTGTGAGAGTTTCTGGAGTGATTCTGGACAGTGACGACCATCATCTTTATGGCCAAGCTACAGTCTTGTCCAATCTACAGAGGGCGTAGGGACCGCAATGATTTGGGATCTAATTTGATTCAGCACTAAATGCTAGTGCAGCAACACAAGACATATGTTTTGGCAGTGTTTGCCCACGTGAAGCCACAGCTTTATTCGGGGGAAGTTTGGGCATTATGGCACCAGCTCACCACAGAATCCTCTGTTTTTGAACTTGGGTGTCTAGTTATTTCTATCATGTCGTCACTCAATTGTGGGTTGGTGTTGCGGTCTTCTTGTGTAAGCTCCAGGAGGAGTTGGAACCCTATTAAGTTGGGGATTTTGTGCAGTTTGGACAAGGGTGTAGGGTGTGGGGTTACTGACCTTGGTGCACGCTCACATATGTGACTAGTCGCCTTCATTGGTATCTGTTGGTGTTTGTGTTTTAAGGAGGGGGGGCAACTTTTGGGTTTTATCCTGTCCTACCCCATGCAGTCACCATGCTATGTCCTTTTTGTGCCACCAGGTGTCTGATCAGTCGTCCCATGTCTGCACATATGGGAGGCAGTGCTTCATGCTTTTTTTTTTTTGTTATTGAGCCATTCCCCTTGTCCTGTCCTTGTTGTTGCTGTTGCCAGGGAGGAAAGGGTGTGCAGAACTCTGTAGCTGTATCAATGTCCTATGACCAGGGCTGTCTTTAAGGAACCCTTTTTTTTTGGCCGTGGGGGTGCCCATAGCGCAGTGCGGGCGCAGTGCGCGCGCACTACGGGCACAGTGCAACTATTTGGGCGTCTAGCCGTACTGGAGACCCATACTTTGTGATACTAGGGGCATCATTGTTGCCCCTAGCATAGGTTTTGATGCTTCTTCCACGTGGGGGATATGGCATTTTTTGATTTTCACCCATTTTCACCCATTTCCACCCCTTTTCACATTTTTTTTGCTCATCTTCACCATGGACTCCCACACTTTGGTGTGGGCCCTTGAGTTGGGGTGATGGACTCCCAGGATTTGGCGTGGCCCCTCGAGTTGACGTGACAGACTGCCCGGTTTTTGCTTGACCACAGTCGAATGCCCTATGTGAGGCCGCATCACTGCTGATGAGGAAGCGTGGTTGTACCACAAGTTGAAACAGAGGTTGACGTGGATTCCCTCCTGCAAGAAATCTTGCCCCCCGGTCCAGTTGAGGATGGGGTGGACACATACTGGGCTTTGGGACCAGCTGGTAGGGTGAGTCAGCTTTCAATTGAACAAAAAAGAGGATATGTGCGCGGCTTTCCGCATTTTGCATGATGTTTTATATAAAGGGAAGGTATCTTGCATTTGTTTTGAGCTAGAGTATTCTGAGTGACTTAAATTTAGAGGCATTTGGGTAGCTGGGATGGCCTAATGTTGAGGGTGTTTGGAATGGGTCAGTATGGGAGTTCTTTATAGGGAAATGTAGTGTAAAAGTAGCGTGCAGCTCAAGAGCTCCCCCTGTGGACCGCCTTTAAGAACCGCCCCTGGGGGCCACCAACCACCAACCACCGACTGCCACCAACAGCCCACCGCCCAACTAAAGTGAAGCGAATAGCTTTGGTTTTGCCACAGAAGACACGGCAACAGTACAATTCACACCGGGGTGAAGGAGGGGGGGGTGGGACACCATTGAGTGATCAGGCTTTGATGTCAAAAGATCAACACCCTGTAAGTCTAGGCCCTCAACAAAGAGACGGGCATGATGTGCTGCCGCGATCACCCAACAATCTTCGGGCGAAAAGAATGCAACAGCAGACGAAGAAGGCCCATACTGCCAATTTTTCCACTGGAGATACGGGTCAGCTTCAATGGAAAGTATTTCTGCATCAGTCGCAAACACTACCCATCGTCCTTTAGCCGCTTGCATAGTACAAATTGCAGCTGACTGGCAGCTCACCTCAAAACATAAGTAGATTTAGGGGAGGTATCATGAGATTCCAAATTGCTCAACCTTGTTCACCTCCCCCCCCATGGGGGGCTTTTAATTGGGGGGCCGGGGAATGGGGCCCCGCCCCCCTCTAAAAGCAGTCCTTATGCCATTATATACAATCCGCGCGCCGAAACGAAACATATCCCAAAAGTGTACGATGCAGCCCCTCTAAATGACCGCCTCGAAGAGCTGATTCACGCCGTCATATTGGTTTCGATTATTCATGGCTGTTTTGCACAGTTAGGACCTTTACAAGGTTTTAACTTCTTTACCAGCATCCACTAATTCCACATAAGCTAGGGATGCGATTCAAAGATGCACCAGCAAAGTTGAGGTGCCGAACAACACTATATATAAGCCACAGGCCCCAAATCTCAAGAAATCCATTTGACATATTATTTATTTGCTGTGCACGCGTGCATTTCGCAGTCGCCGGCATTTGCGATCTTTCATTTTGACTGTCCAAAGTGAAATCGGGCTACAATGCCCCAAATTTCGATCTAAGACCAGATTTGTAAATGCAATTGACATATTCATAACTCGGGCCTATTGTATCGGATTTTGACGAAATGAAGGGCAATTTTGGTCAATTTGGGGGTGTTCTTTGCATTTTTGAGCTTAAAAAGGCGGCTGGGGGTGCTGAAAACCGTCAAATCGAAAAGCGGTGCTAAAACAAAAGGACGGCGGTTTTTCGATTGAAGCTAATCTTGCCCAATGCACCCTCCGTGTCCTTGCGCTGCTAGCTTAAACATAAGGCAAAGGAGTGTTTTTGCGTTTGTTTGTCACCGCCCGGCTCCATTTCCGACATAGAAAAGTGACCCGAAAATGGCTAAAAACGTAATAAGGCTTTTCTTTTGATGGTGCTTCGCACCAGCAAAGGAAAAGCCACACCAAGCACGAAAGACGAAGGATTCATTTGACCCTTACTTTTCCACACCCTCCGCAACATATCATGTATCATTGCTTCATTGAAATTTCCTCAACATGCTCATCTTTCTTTGTTATAAATACGTGATCATGCACGTGCATATCGTGCAATCTGAATTCGTCGTCCGACAGATACCCTTCGGAGGCGATCACAGCCCGCACACTGCCCTTCCCAATCTCGTGCAGCCCCCCTCCGCTTGTTCAAATCCCCCCCGCAGGGGGCTGGCTTCTGTGGGGGTCGGGGTGTTGGGGGCCCCTGACCCCGCGCCAGAAGCAGTGACCAACTACTACGTTACGCCACCCCCCCCCCCCCTGGAAGACAGCCCTTTTCAAACCCCTTCCATGCAGCCCCTTAAAATGATCGCAATCGAATTCTAAGAACGCGATTTTTCTTCTTTTTGGCCGACGATGGTCGTTTTGGTGAATTAGGACTGTTTTAAGCAGTTTTTCGGGCAGTCTCTGAAAATTTGGGGCTGAATTCCGTATTGGCTTATGCTTGCAAAGTTACATCATGTTGTAGCCCCTTAAAATGACCAGCTCGGGCCAAAACGTCAGAAAAGCAACGTAATTGGCCAAATCAGGTGCCGTTTCGATGATTTACGGTCAATTTTGTGCGTTTTTTGGCAGTTTTCTGCCATTTTTTTCGCCATATTTGGCATGTATACTTGCTGCCCATCTGGCAAGCCTTTTTTGCCAATGGTGCAACCATGTTGTGCAAGAGGCACGAAGCAGCACCCGCTAGGCTTCGTTTTTGTGGGGCTTGGCCCACAAAAATGGAGCCTAGCGGCCGGCGCTGGCGCCGTTGCTCCCGTGTTTTCATGGTTTTCTCCTTCTCCGCCTTTGAATGGTCTTTTTGCCTTTGTGCTCCTTGTCCTCCCCGTTCTCATCTGAGCACCCGTGCGACCCCACCTCGTGCAATTCCCCCCCGCTTGTTCACCTCCCCCCCCATGGGGGGCTTTTAATTGGGGGGCCGGGGAATGGGGCCCCGCCCCCCTCTAAAAGCAGTCCCTATGCCATTATATACGATCCGCGCGCCGAAATGAAACATATCCCAAAAGTGTACGATGCAGCCCCTCTAAATGACCGCCTCAGAGAGCTGATTCGCACTGTCATATTTGTTTCGATCAATCATGGCTGTTTTGCAAAGTTAGGACCTTTACAAGGTTTTAACTTCTTTAACAGCATCCACTAATTCCATATAACCTAGGGATGCGATTTAAAGGTGCACCAGCAAAGTTGAGGTGCCGAACAACACTATCTATAAGCCACAGGCCCCAAATCCCAAGGAATCTATTTGCCATATTCTTTATTTGCTGTGCACGCGTGCATTTCACAGTCGCCGGCATTTGCGATCTTTCATTTTGACTGTTCAAAGTGAAATCGGGCTACAGTGCACGAAATTTCGATCTAAGACCAGTTTTATAAATTATTTCAAAAGCTTCGTCTTGCTGTATAGTTGAAAAACCGCCGTCATTTTGTTTTGGCACCGCTTTTCGATTTGACGGTTTTCAGCGCATACGGCCGCCTTCACAAGCTCAAAAATGAAAAGAATACCCCCAAATTGACCGAAATTGCCATTCATTTCGTCAAAGTCCGATACAATAGGCCCGAGTTATGAATATGTCAATTTTATGCTATTTGCAACCTGTGTGCTAATCTTGCCAAATGCACCCTCCGTGTCTTTGCGCTGCTAGCTTAAAGCAAGGCAAAGGAGTGTTTTTGCAATTGTTTGTCACCGCCTGGCTCCACTTCCGACATAGAAAGGTGACCCGAAAACGGCTAAAAACGTAATAAGGCTTTTCTTTTGATGGTGCTTCGCACCAGCAAAGGAAAAGCCAGACCAAGCACGAAAGACGAAGGATTCATTGAATCCTACTCTTCCACACCCTCCACAACATATCATGTATCATTGCTTCATTGCAATTTCCTCAACATGCTCATCGTTCTTTGTTATAAATACTTGATCATGCATGTGCATATTGTGCAATTTTACTTCTACGTCCGATAGATACCCTTCAGAGGCGATCACAGCCCGCACACTGCCCTTCCCCATCTCGTGGAGCCCCCATCCACTTGTTCAAATCCCCCCCGCAGGGGGCTGGCTTCTGTGGGGGTCGGGGTGTTGGGGGCCCCTGACCCCGCGCCAGAAGCAATGACCAACTACTACGTTACGCGACCCCCCCCCCCTGGAAGACAGCCCTTCTCAAAACCCTGCAATGCAGCCCCTTAAAATGATCGCAATGGAATTCTAAGAACGCGATTTTTCTTCCTTTTGGCCGATGATGGTCGTTTTGGTGAATTAGGACTATTTTAAGCAGTTTTTCGGGCAGTCTCCGAAAATTTGGGGCTGAATTCCGTATTGGCTCTTGCTTGCGAAGTTACATCATGTTACAGCCCCTTAAAATGACCGACTCGGGCCGAAACGCCAGAAAAGCAACCTCATTGGCCAAATCTGGTGCCGTTTCGATGATTTACGGTCAATTTTGTGCGTTTTTTGGCACTTTTCTTTCATTTTTTTCGCCATATTTGGCATGTATACTTGCTGCCCATCTGGCAAGCCTTTTGTGCCCATAGGGCAACCATATTGTGCAAAAGGCAGGAGGCAGCACCCGCTAGGCTCCGTTTTTGTGGAGCTTGGCCCACAAAAACGGAGCCTGGCGGCCGGCGCTGGCGCCGTTGCTCCCGTGTTTTCATGGTTTTCTCCTTCTCGACCGTTGAATGGTCTTTTTGCCTTTGTGCTTCTTGTCCCCCCGTTCTCATCTCAGCACCCGTGCGACCCCACCTCGTGCAATTTCCCCCCTCTTGTTCACCTCCCCCCCCATGGGGGGCTTTTAATTGGGGGGCCGGGGAATGGGGCCCCGCCCCCCTCTAAAAGCAGTCCTTATGCCATTATATACGACTCGCGCGCTGAAACGAAACATACCTCAAAAGTGTACGATGCAGCCCCTTAAAGTGATCGCAATCGAATTCTAAGAACGCGGCTTTTCTTTTTTTTGGCCGATGATGGTCGTTTTGGTGAATTAGGACCGTTTTAAGCAGTTTTTCGGGCAGTCTCCGAAAATTTGGGGCTAAATTCCGTATTGGCTCTTGCTTGCGAAATTACATCGTGTTGTAGCCCCTTAAAATGATCGGCTCGGGCCAAAACGTCAGAAAAGCAAACTCATTGGCGAAATCTGGTGCCGTTTCGATGATTTACGGTCAATTTTGTGCGTTTTTTGGCAGTTTTCTGCCATTTTTTTCGCCATATTTGGCCTGTATACTTGCTGCCCATCTGGCAAGCCTTTTCTGCCAATTGGGCAACCATGTTGTGCAAAAGGCAGGAGGCAGCTCCCGCTAGGCTACGTTTTTGTGGAGCTTGGCCCACAAAAACGGAGCCTAGCGGTCGGCGCTGGCGCCGTTGCTCCCGTGTTTTCATGGTTTTCTCCTTCTCCGCCTTTCAATGGTCTTTTTGCCTTTGTGCTCCTTGTCCTCCCGGTTCTCATCTGAGCACCCGTGCGACCCCACCTCGTGCAATTTCCCCCCGCTTGTTCTTAAGGTTAGTTTGGCCTTTGCAAATACACCATATGTGACCCTACATGCTCTTGCATCAAGATATATCAACGGCGGGTGCCAAAACTGCCTCAAAACAACCATATGTGCCTTGTTTGACGTCTACTTCTAGTATAAGTAGATTTAGGGGAAGTGTCATGAGATTTGAAATTGCTGCACCTTGTTCCCAAGGTTAGTTGTGCTTTGGCAAACCACCATTTGTGACCCCAAATGCTCTTGGCTCAAGATGAATGAACGGCGGGAGCCAAAAATGCCTCAAAATAGCCATATTTGCCCTATTCACCGTGTCATTCTCGTGTAAGTAGATTTCAGGGAGGTATCATGAGATTTCAAATTGAACCTTGTTCCTAAGGTTAGTTGGGCCTTGGCAAACCCCCATATGTGACCCTAAATGCTCTTGGCTCATGATTACTGAACGGTGGGTGCCAAAATTGCCTCCAAACAGCCATATTTGCCCTTTTTAAAGAGTAATTCTAGTATTGGTAGATTTAGGGGAGATGTCGTGCGATTTCAAGTTGTTCAACCTTGTCCATAAGGTTGGTTCGGGCCTGGTAAACCACAAATGGTGACCCCAAATGTTGTTTGCTCAAGATAAATGATCGGAGGTTGCTAAAGTTCCCTGAAACCTGCCACATTTCCAACCCATAATAATTGATGCAATTGAGGCAATTTGAGAACATTGCCCGGCTTTGTGTTTGCGCTGCCATTGCTTCATTGCCCTCATCGTATTGATATCATGTTTGTGACCTAACCAGGTGTGGAGGAAATTTCATCCGGTTTCCAATTGGATTGTTGCCCCTGTCATGTGTCTCGTTAAGGGCAGATGAAATATCACACACACAACACACAACACACAACACACACTACACGCACTCAGTGGAATGTACTAATGGGACACATAGATTGTGACTCAAACAATTTACAGCATCCGTATGCACCAAAATCTGCCATTTTCTTTCCAAAGTCGGCCAAAAATACCGCTGTTTGGTCAAACATTGATTTTTTTGGCTTCGGACAAGTAGTTGGAGACCCCCCCTATTTGAGGTTGCCAGTTGCGAAAAAGCATATTGTAGGGACACAGAGATCACGCAAACACAATTTACAGCATCCGTATGCACCAAAAATTGCCATTTTTCATGATAAAACGGCCAAAAATGGCTTTCTCTTGGTCAAGCATTGAGTTTGTTGGCCTCAAACAAGCAATTGAAGACCCACCCCCCCATTTTGAGTGTGCTTGATGCGAAAAAGCGGGTTGAAAGGGTACACAGATAACGAAAACACAATTTACAGCACGCGTATGCACCAAAATTTGCCATTTTTCATGAAAAAACGGCCAAAAGTGGCCTTTTTTTGTCAAAAATTGAGTTTTTCGACTTCAAGCAAGCGGCTGAAGACTCCTCCCCCCCCATGGCGAGGCTGCTGGAAAAATGAAGGTTGTAGGCACACACAGATCAGGAAAACACAATTTACAGCATGCGTATGTACCAAATTTGCCATTTTTCATGAAAAAACGGCCGTTTTTTTGGGCACGAACTGAGTTTTTTGCCCTCAGACAAGCAGGTGAAACACCCCCTCCTATTATGAGGGCGCTGGATGCAAAAAAGCATGTTGTATGGACACACAGATCGCCCAAACACAATTGATAGCATCCGTATGCACCAAAATCTGCCATTTTTCAACAAAAACCTGCTAAAAATGGCCGTTTTTTGGTCAAAAATGGAGTTTTCTGGCCTCAGACAAGCATTTGAAGACCGCCCCCCTTATTTGGAGGGTGCTGGATGCGAGTAAGTAGGTTGTAGGGGCACACAGATCAGAAAAACACAGTTCACAGCATGCACCCGCACCACAATTCGCCATTTTCATGAAAAAACGGCCAAAAATGGCCGTTTTTTGGTCCAAAATTGAGTTTTTTGAATTCAGACAAGCAGCTGAAAACCCTCCTGCCCTATTTTGAGGGTACTGGATGCAAAAAACCGTTTGTAGGCACACATGGATGAGAAAAAAACAATTTACAGCATGCGTTTGTACCAAAATTTGCCATTTTTTTTCGGGCAAAAAAACGGCCAAAAATGGCCTTTTTTGGTCAAACATTGAGTTTGTTGGCCTCAGACAAGCAGTGTAAGAACCCGCCCCAATTTTCAGGGTGGTGGATGCAAAAAAGCAGATTGAAGGGGCACACAGATCACGAAAAAACAATTTACAGCATGCGTATGCACCAAATTTTGCCATTTTTCATGAACAAACGCCCAAAAAAAGCCGTTTTTGGTCAAAAATTGAGTTGTTTGGCCCCAGACAAGCAGTTGAAGACCCCACCCCCTATTATGAGGGTGCTGGATGCAAAAAAGCATGTTGAATGGGCATACAGACCGGCCAAGCACAATTTATAGCACCCGTATGCATCCAAAACTGCCATTTTTCAACAAAAATCGGCCAAAAATGGCCTTTTTTGGTCAAAAATTGAGTTTTTTGGCTCCACACAAGCAGTTGAAGACCCCCCTCCCTATTTTCAGGAGGCAGGACGCGGAAAAAGGATGTCGTAGGCACGCACAGGTCTGGAAAACACAATTTACAGCATGCGCATGTACCAAAATGTGCCATTTTTGGGGAAAAAACGGCAAGAAATGGCGGTTTTTTTGGTCAAAAATAGACTTTTATGGCCTCAGACAACCAGTGGAAGACCCTCTCCCCTATTTTGGGGGCGCTGGATGTAAAAAAGCTGGTTGGAGACGCACACAGGTCAGCAAAACACATTTTACAGCATGTGTTTGCACCAAAATTTGCCATTTTTAATGAAAAAATGGCTGTTTTTTGGTCAAAAATTGACTTGTTTGGCCTCAGACAAGTAGTTGACGACCTCCCCTCCCTATTGTGAGGGTGATAGATGCAAAGAACGATGTTATATGGACACAAAGATCGCCCAAACACATTTTGCAGCATCCGTATGCACCAGAAACCGCCATTTTCACCAAAAATCGGCGAAAAATGGCCCTTTTTTCCGTCAAAAAGTGTTTTTTTTTGCCTCAGAAAAGCAGTTCCAGCCCCCCCCCTCTTTTTGAGGGTGCTGGTAGCAAGAACGCAAGTTGTAAGGACACGCAAAGCACGAAAATACAATGTTCCGCAACTGTATGCACAAAAATGTGCCATTTTTCATCAAAAATAGGTGGACCACACCAAAACACCAAAGGTCAAGAATCTTATTGTGAATATTACTTGTAGGTTAAATGGCCCAAATGCACGTCTTCTACCCTGAGCTATATCGTCAACAATGGCTTTGCGACTAAAAATGTTTCATGAATCAAGTTTGGATGAGAGGAGATGTACCATTTATGCTACTAACTACTTAAAAGGGTGTTTTTTCTCATGGTGAAGGTTGTGGGATTTTTGGACGTCATAAAGTCCTATGTGAAAGGCAAAACCCCCCGGAAGATTGCCGGTCCCATTGAGGGAGGCCATCTCTGCGGATGACTCTCCTACAAAGAGGTAAAGGAGCAGGTGGAATGGGAGGCGAGGAGTGACCCCAATGTAGATCTCTTCAGGGATGCCTGCAAGAGTACTATGGTGCCTGCTCAGTGCACGGCATCACAACTGCGTGGGATCTTTGAGGATTTCTGCCATTGGGGCAAGAGTGTGAGGGGAGAAATCACCCTGGAGGACGCCAGCAAGGACTGGCTAGACGACCTCCGCCTGCACTCTGATTTGACATGGAAGGTCACTTCAGAGCAAACTAAGTGCAGCCAGTCATTGGACTATGTCCGGCTGTATCTGTTTGTGCGGGTCCACTTCCTACCATAGCAAAAAATGGATGAGCACCTGGCTCGTTTGCGAAAGCGGCACCAGGGCTTCAAGGTGCACGAGCTGCAAGATGGCCCGCCTGACGAGGGATATTCTGCTTCGCCCGCCCGGGTCCTGAACCTGATGCAGGATCCTGAGTACCCCCTCCCTTGCACAAGGAGAGAGTGACAGCCCACCAACGTCCCCTGACGAGGAGCAGGAAATCAATATTTTCAGGCAAAAAGTGACCAAGACTGGACCCCCCTGTAGTTTCTGTGGGTTCAAAGAACACAAGGTGGAAATATGCTGCCGCAAGCATCCCCACCTGCGGCTACCCGCGGGAGCCAAAAAGGGGGGCCTCAAAAATGGATCCCCCTGCAAGGGCTGTGGCAGCACTTGGCACACCCCAGATCAGTGTTGGAAACTCCATCCACACTTGAAACCCCGGCCAAAGACAGCTGCAAACCCCCGTCCGAAGCAAAGTTAGAGGCTTGAGCGGACGTGACGGTGCGTAGGCCTGCTCAAAGGATGCCCAGGATACCCTAGCCTGAAGGTTGACTGCCTGTGGGGTGAAGAATATGTGGTGCACCTCGGTGTGGTACTCAGGGGGGATCAACGGGAGGTACTGAGACTGCCCCGATCAGCGGCAGTTGACTCAGCAGCCAGGAACAGCCCGATCCAGCCAGGAAAGTTCGTGTTTAAGTCTCTTCCGTCGGCCTTGGACTCTCAGTGCATCATCGACACGGGTTGGAAGCCACCGGGGTATTCGGATGTGAGTTGGTACCAGATTGTCAATGGCACATGTGGTGGCTTTGCATAGGTAGTTTATCACCCAAACACCAGCATTTGTTTTATGCGGGGTGTTCAGGGCTAGGGAGCCGGGTGTTCATGCAATGCCCACCCCCGTGTGGATTTTGCATAAACACACATCAAGTCCGTACCAAGGCTGACAGCCCAATACGGCTGATTTCGGCTGGATCCTATTCCCTGAAGAGAGGCACCCATTGTATACATGGGGCCGTCCTACTCTCAGTAGCACACAAAGGGGAATACGCCAAGGCCCGAAATCCTGAGGCAGCTCTGTACATTGCTGACATTGGGCCCAGAGCCATATTGGGGTATCCCCTATTGGTTCGGTATGCTTTAGCAGTCTTCCCAGGACAAGGGTCATTGATTTTGAAGAGGATATCAGCGGTTACACCATCACTCTCCCGGCCTCTGAGCCCCCATGCGGGCTGGAACTGACCCAAGTTGAGAGGGACAACCCAATTCAGTTGGTCGTCCATAATACTCTGTTTCTGCGCCAACGGTCACTGAGGACGTTTCTTCAGATTTCAATCGGGTAGAGGGTTTAGTGAAATCTGTGGGAGTGGGTACCAGAAGGTGAAATGCCCTAGTCGAGCCTGAAACTCGGCCTTTGGTCCTTATCAAGGGGTCCCCTCCTGCAGAGAAGGATATGCCTTCCTCGATGGGTGCCATGTCCCTGCCTCCACGGGATACCTCTGCACTCCACAAACGCACGATGTAACTCGTGCCAGCAAGAGGGCACAGGGCAGCCTAGGTACTTCTGTGCCTTCGTCTGTACGGTTTGACAGTCTATCGCCCACCATTGATGCCCTGACCCATTCTGAAGTGAGAGCACCTCATGGGACAGTTGATAATACAAAAACAATCCTGAACACAGAATGTGTACCTCAAGAAACGATGGAGAGACCTTCACAGGTTCTACTCTCAGCGGCAGGGACCAGCTCCGGAAGCGGTCTTGATGCCCAGGTCATACCCTCGAACATCACCCCCATTACACCTGAGGTAGGTAGCTAGGTGCACTCGGTCGTGGAGAGGCGCCCCATGGTTCCCGCTGGCGTCTCCCCTGCGATGTACAGAAAGAGGCTCCGAGCTTGAAGAGGGGACGCGGCTTACATCCCGCTAGACCTGAGTGGTCGCCCCTAAGAAAGCAACACCGGGCAACACCGGGAGGGCTGATCGCCGCCAGCGTGAAGCACCTGTCACGCCGGGAGGGTGTGCCCCCGTGCTTGCGCACGTCCCCTCCTTTGAACGGAACCCTAGGGGTTCACGGGACTTTACTGTGTATCCCGTTCCCAAGGCATGCCAGCGGCGTGGTCTTGGTACTTGGGTTCCGAGGTGCTTGGGTGTCGCACACTCCGCCTCCAGTCCCAAAGCAGCGCTGGCCTTAGGATGGAGCCTTACCCCCAGTCTCCGGGTCACGTTTTGCCGGGTCACCCGGGCTATGGACACTTGCTTTCCTGTTGTGGTGATGCGCGTTTGTGTTTGGGTTTTGCCGTTATCCCGCCTGTCCCGGCTAGGGACGGTGCCGTGCGTGCTCGGGTTTGGGTTTTCGCCTTCTCCTCGCCATTCTTGGCCGAGGCTCGTGGCTTGTGCACTTGGATATATGGAGGCCAGGATTTCCACAATCCGGGCCTCCTCACCCAGGGCATGCCCCACTGACCGTTCCCACCTTCTTCATTTCAGGAAGTAGTGGTGCACGATTTCACCCCTTTCATCCCAATTAATATTTGGACGCAGGTTGGCCCACTGCAGCTCTCCAAGAGATTAGGAGTCCAGGTTGGGGGTGCCCTGATGGCCATAGGCCTCTGGCCCCCTGGCTGCCCAGGATTGGTTGAGGGTAGTTGGGTCATCTGGACGTGGAGAATGAAAGGCGCCAGAATGAAGGTTCAGCAGCACGGCGCATAACCAGCATGTTGCGTATCCCAATATTTAAGTGGCCCACGAAACCCAAGCCGGCTGGACACCCGACGGTGTTTGAAGTTCGCTGATTGGTGACTATCGGGTTGGAAGCCTGGGACAAAAAGGTACTACTTCTTCATCCCATCTTCTCCATGCGCGAGCCCTCGTGCAACAACCCCCTCCTCCTTCTTCACAGATTCCAAGGCATCTAACACGCCGCGGCCCTGCACTCGCTTCCTCACGCCCTCTTTTATTCACCATGTACCTCTCCCTCCCGCTCCTACTCCTCCCTCAGCGCCTCTGCCTCCTTTTCGCTGCAGGCGGAAATTACGCGCCCTCAAGACCACGACCACAAAGATGACCTCAAAGATGATATCATCCACGACACCGCCACCACCGCGGGGTAACATGTAAGGCAGTGGTGGAGACGTGGTCTTGCTGCCTGCCGGCGTGCGTGTTGGGTAGTGTATAATTTTATTTCATTTTCAAAAGCCAAAAAAAATACTTTAACAAATTTTGCAGTGGTTTTTAAAGTAGGAGAAAACACAGGCAGCAAAGCAAAGCAAGCAACGGCGGGGAGGGAAAGGGCACCACAGCCCACAGACGCCACCACCGGGCAAAAACCACCACAGACAAGCAACAACACAACACAGCAGAGCAGGGCGCCGCAGGACAGGCCACAGGAGGGCAAAGCAAACACAAACAGCACCGCAAAACGACAGCAGAGCACGACAGCACAACACCACGCGACAGCACAGCACCAAAGAACATGACACAGGGAAGCAGGGCACCACAGCAAACCACAGCAACCACAGGGAAGCAGACCACGCGGCCCGACAGGGACAGCGACACCGAAACACGCCACCAGCAGACAACCACGGGCCACCAGACCCAGCACCGCGCAACAGAACACCAAAGGAAACAGCACAACATACAGCAGCGCACCACAGCATCAGGCGCCAGCAACAGCACGCACGACACGAACAGCACAACGCAAGCGCACCAACACAGCGAAGCACAGCACCGCACAGAGCGGAGAGGATAGGGAACGCACAGCAGGACACCCCTTGACACACACAGCACAAAGCACAGCGGCGATCAACAGCATGCACCAGCACGCCACGACAAAACACACACAGCACAAAGCACACAGGGAAGAGGAACACCGCAAAACACAGCGCCGCAAAGCACAGGGCCCCAGGGCGACGGGCAGCGCCAGAGGGCACGGCACAACAAGCAACGGCACGCAACGAGCGCAACAAAACAACACAGCACACAACAGCACAACATCGGGCGTCAGAACGCGCAGCAGCGCGGCGCAGCACCGCACCGAAGAACACACAGCACAGCACAGCACACGGCAAGGCAGACCAAAACCAGACAGCAAACCACACCGCGAACAAGCGGAACACGGCAACACGGCACCGCAAAACACCCGACAGAAGAGCAGCACAGCGCGGCAACACCAGACAGCACAAGGCACCCGAACGCACCGGGTTGGGGGGGCAGCAGACGGCGAGAACCACCGACGAGCGCCAAGGAAGCAGGCGGGAGCAACGCAGCAGAGGAGGAAAAAAAAACGGAGCACCGAGGGGCAGCGACAAAAACCGCGAGACACAGAAGGGGGGGGGGGGGGGGCAGCAACCACCAGGGAGCAGCCAACAGCCAGGTGGGAAACACAAACACCTAGGCTTTTATGGTAGGAAAACTTCCCTAAATGCCTCCTTTATTTCCTTTTTCAGCTTTTAGATGCAAAACATGAGTCTAAAGAAGGTCCCTACCAGGCCCGGCCCCCGCTGTGCCCCTTCCGCCTGTTACCCCTGCTGATTTACTCCGGATCAACGATTGCATTTCTCAAAATCCTCAAAGTCCAAGGTCCAAAATCCAAAAATATAGAAAATGTAATCCTCCTTCAACCCTGAACAGCAACCAGATCCCACAAGTACAGCAATAGCCCAATTCACAATCCAATACGGGCTGCGGGCTTCCGTTCAGCACATCGATGGTCTCACGATGGCGGGCATGTACAAGAATTGCACCAAGGAGGAAAGCCCTGAAATTGGCATATGAACACAAATAATGCAACGTTGGGGAAAGAGGTAAACATACACATTCATAGCCATAAACCCCTCATTCCCTGGACTCAAGACCTTCCCTTGACTCACCCACATATTGCCCTGAACCAGGTCAAATGAGATGGCTAAATGCCATGTGTCACAAGTCACTACATAAACCCCAAAAATGTGTTCACTCCCAAGCCTATATATCCTAGCCCAATAGGGGAGGTGGCGTGTCATGGCCTAGAGTGACACTCAGGACCATGCCCTACCCTGACATAACCTTGGTTGGACTTGGAGTCGAATGGGCTTGGAGATATGTCCCATGAGTTTGAACTCATAACCTGCCAAAAAACTGCCAATTCACACCATATTGGCCATATATCAAATATATGCTCAAAATTGTGGTTACAACTTATCCGAAGGCTCAAAGCATGCATGGAATCGAAGTCTAGTATTCATGGAGGATAGAGACCAAAAGCCAATGCCCATGTACATCCCCATTTTACCCTCGAAACCCCTTCGGATATGGGCGCCACGCACTGCCCAAGTCAGCCCATGATCTTGAGACCAGTTCTTGTAATCCTTCCTGCGCCAAGCCAAATGGAGTACGCGATCCGGCATATGGTGGTGTTCAACTCCAAAGCATATGCCAACATATAAACAACATACCATGGTTCGACTCTCCATAGGCTTCTTGCTGTTTGCCGACCAGGTAAGTACACAAAACGCAAAAATGAGCAAAAATTGAGGTCAAAAACATGAAAATATGACCAAATACAAAGTTGTCATGATAGTATATCTCTATGCTCACCCATGATATCCGCTCATGGTTCAATACACGAATGATTGGAACCATTTGCGAACAATTCCCCCACTTGGATCCCCAATCGGGCGCATGGAGATACCTTCGCCACTCATATCTACATGCCCCATGAAAATGGGAGTGCACTCATGGATCTCCTTGCCAAACATACCATGAGCAATACATATGCGGTAGACTTAGTCTAGCGCTTTGAATTCCACAATCGGGACATGGGCAAAACCCTTGTCACGTATGGCTCCCCATCTCTTCGGCCACACGAAGATATATAACATGGGCGTGAGCATATCAAGACATATACCATGCATATAAAACATACCCTCAAAAGTGGCTCCCACCATGATATGCCATGTCCCTCCATGGACATAACTTCACGTTAAAAATGCGTAGGAACCCAAGGAAAGTATCTATGCAACCCCAACACTCATGCGATACACTCGAAAGTCGCATTAAAATATTCGGTTGCACGGTCCAAGAGTTATATATCACTTTATACCCTCTTGACCATTATCCCTTGCAACACCAGGCATGTGTACGCACCAAAGGCGTTTGATGCTTCCTAAATTAAGTTGAGACCAAGGCGCTTGCAACGCAACCTTCCTTATTCTCTTTCCTCACACTCGCTCGTAGATATGGCCCTTCAAAGTGGTCCCACGATTCACTTTTGTTTCCCTTATATCTCCAAGTCAAATGGGTGGCAAGTATAAGGGAAACCTGATTCGGGCATAGGGAAAAGAGTATGACCACTCGAAGAAGTCCAAATCAAGTGCTGCGATGTCGAAGTTGAAAATCCGATTTCGACATCGCGAAACATTCAGATTAAAATTTCGAGTGCTTATTTAGAAAATTGCGGAAGCAACGAACCCTTTACAGATAAAATCTGACCCTTCATTGGGGTTTCCGCCAAAATATCTGGAAATAACAGTTAACCAATCGGTTAACGCAAAATCGCGAGCCAACTGACAGTCGCCGATACATTGACCATCAGAACGAAAGGCTGAAAAATTACGGAAACATTATGATAATAAAACCCTGTTGATTCCTGATATTCTGATATATAAATCTCCGCTGGCGGCGCCTCGGTACTGAATATGGCGGCTCATAGCCGAAATGGCCAAACCTATCACACTATCACATCGGGTTAGGTCAGGTGGATGGGAGAGTATGATATCAGCCAATGGCGGCTTGCCGGCACATAGATACACACCCCAAGTGACCCCAAGATGGCCACGGGGGTCCGAACCGGCTTCACCCCCCTTCTCAGAGCGTTGTTACTGCTCGGAAGTCATTGAAGAGAGGACGGGAGGACCCCAATGGGCTCCAACCCCCCCCCCATGTCCCAAGGACACATGGAGGCCCCACACACGTCGTAGGCGTCCCCCATGCCCCAAGGGAGGGGTGAGGACACTGAAAATCGGTGCCCTACGCCATATCCGGTCTCCTCTTGATCTACAACATGGACCAAGGGGATCAAATATAGAAAAACGTCGTCGGTCGACCTAAATAAGTATACCACAATGAAATATATACGTGGAGATCGAGTGAAAGGGGTATATGGCCAATCAAGGCCGAAAAAATCCCCGGATGAACGCCCTCACCCGTCTCCCCAAGCACAGAAACAAACAAAATGCCAAGAGGGGATCCATTACGGTGCTACAGCAGCAACCAAATGGACCAACACGTCCTTGACATCCAAAGAAATATGCTTTTTCTTCAGGTAGTCCATCCAGACCGTGGTGTAGCTCGGCACAAAACTGCTCGGAGGCTCCCACGAGTCCCTGGATGCGGCGAATCCCTTCCAACGGACTTTATAAAGCCTCCCCCCAGGCGTCCCCGGGTCCGGCTTGTCCGCCAGGATTCTCTCGGCGGTGAAGTCGTCGTCCTCACCCTCGTCGTCCGAGTCCACATCGCCGGCCGTGAACTCGAAGGTGACGGGACGTCCGCTGGGGTCCGGTGCTCGGGGACCAAGCTGGGTATGGTCGCGGTCCAGGATCTTGTTATCCCCCACACGAACCGCATACACATCCTGCCCGACCTTCCGCACGATTACCCCCGGCACATACCAAGATGCCTGCCGATGCCTGTACAGGACATCCTTGTGGTGCCGCTCCACCCACACGGTGTCTTGGGGAGCATACTTCTGGACTTTTCCCTGCTTGAAGTACTTGGCCCTCTTGTCATGCTCGTCCTGTAGTGCCTTGCACACCTTGGCCGCTGTGTCGTCCGCCTCAGCCATCATGGCGTTCGCATCTCGGGCCACTTTGCCATGGTTGAACCACGGGAGAGTGCGTGACACTCGATCCCGTAGGAACAGGATGCAATGGGGCGATAGTCCAGTGGGTCCCGGAAGGTCGTGATACGCTTGGAGTACTCTCCACGGCGAATTATACCAATTTCGGCCCGGTTCGTCGATGTGCAGCTGGCGGAACTTCTCGAACATCTGCCGCCCGGCCACCTCAGCCCGGCCATTCGACCGGCTGTGGTATGCCACGGTCTTGGCATGCCGAATCCCCATGTGCTTGCACATCGTCTTGAACCACGTCCCCACGAATTGACTGCCCCGATCGCTGCAGATGACAGCTGGGACATCGAAAATCGTCAGCCAATGCCTGATCATGGCATTAGCGACGGTCTTGGCCTGCAGCCCCACTCCATGCTTGTCCTTCTTGTCCTTCTTCTTGGACTTCTTGCCAGGGACCGCCATGATATACCCACTGTGCCTATCCACCGCCAGGATGACAGAGTCGTAGGTCTCTTCTTCCACGGTGACCTCAGGCATGGCGAATACATCCATGGCCACGGACCGCATAGGGGCCTCCGGTATAGCCGTATACACCGGGTTGCCCGCTGTGGAGTGGTTGGGGCTCTTCGTGGCCCGACACACGGCACAGTCGCTGCAGTATCTATCCAGGATGGCGTACTACCCCGGAGGGAACTTGAAGCGCCACTCCAGGTCCTGCTGCATCTTGTCTCGGCCAGGGTGCATGAGCTGGGCGTTGTGCCAATGGTCAATGAGCTCCTCTACTCGGTTCTCGGGCACCAGCAGCTTGTCCTTGAGGAACAACTTGTCCCATTCGTCGTCCGACGGGGCGCTCACGGCATTCCAGTACTTGCTCCAGTGCTTGGATGCCGCGTAGTCATCCGACCAGTCCTCTGTGAGCACCGACCTGACTAGCTCTACAGGGGCCACCATCCACTGCTCGAGGGTTTCCTCTCGAATAGCTTGGACGCGGGCACCCCGGAACTTGGCCGGGTCCGTACGGTTTGCCATCACCACAAAGCACTTGACCCCCTCTTGCTCCATGGCCTTCTCCATCTCGATGATGCGCTTGGCCTCCTCGGTTTCCTCGGCGTCCCCATGGCTGGATATGTCCATCCAAGCCTTGCCCGCGGGGTAGGCCCAGCGACTGAGGCAATCTGCCACAGTGTTGTCCTTCCCCGGGACGTACACAACGCTGAGGTCGAACTTGGCGAACGTCTCGTGCCATCGGGCTCTCCTAGCCGCTGGTCCTGAGGGGGTGTCGACATGCTCCTTGTGCCAGCTCTGTAGGGACTGGTGGTCCGTGCAAACCACCACCGGCTGCAGTCCGATGTGGCCAGACCACTTCCTGAGCGCACATACAATGGCGTATGTCTCCTTCTCCCTTGCGGTCCATGTTCGGCCTTGACCCTCGGCCAGGATCCTGCTCCAAAACGCCACGGGAACATGAGTCCCGTCGTCCCGGACTTGCTCGAGGACTGCCCCCACGGCATAGTCCGAGGCGTCTGTCCGTAGCACGAATCCCTTGTCCGGGTCCACCAGGAACAGCCCCAACTGCCCCAGGAGTCGCTCCTTCAGGCGGTTGAACGCATCCTCAGCCTCAGGGGTCCAGGCAAGCTTCTTCTTGCTCCCTTTCCGGCCATCGAACTTGCCCACTTGCAGCATCTTGTGCAGCGGCCCCGACAGTTCTGCATACATCCGGACATAGCCCGAATAGTAGTTGCAGAACCCCATGAAGGACCGGAGTTCGCTGATGGTCTGGGGCTTCTCCCAGTGGTGCAGGGACGCCAGTTTCCCAGGCATGGGACGGCGTTGCCCGTGACCAACCACGTGACCCGCGAACTCCACTTCCTTCACTAAGAGTGAGGGTTTGGTGGGCTTGCACACCATGTTGTGCTTGTCCAACTCGCTGAGCACTCGGCGCAGATCCTTCTCATGCGCGTCGATGAGCTCGTCCTCAGTCATGTTCTCTGTGCCGGACCCGATGATGATGTCATCCACGAAGGGGTCGGCACAGTCCCGGACAGGACCGAGTAGGTCCTCCATCATGCGCTGGAAAGCGGCCTTGCCATTCTTGGCGCCCATAGGCACCACTTTCCACTGCATGGGCCCCAGCGGCGTCGACATCGCTGTGCAGGGCCTGGAGTCCGGGTGTAGCGGCATCTGGTGATAACCGTGTTTCAGGTCCAGCACCGTGAAAATCCGCTTTTTCTGTTGTTTTTGGAGGATGGAGTCGATCAGGGGGAGCGAGTACGAGTCGTGCTCGGTCTGCTCGTTCAAACCTCTGTAATCAACCACCAACCTCCACTCGCCCTTCTCCTTCTTGGGCACGATGAAGGCTGGGCTGGCCCACTCACTGTCGGAGGGTTCGATCCATCCCCGCTCAATAAACTCGGCCAACAGCTTCTTCATGGCCTCGGCCCGATCGCCCTGAAGTTGGTACTCCCGATGACGATAGATCTTGGGGTTCGACTTCAGCTTGATCTTCGCTGTGCCGAACCTCCCACGATCTGGAGGGTTCTTGTTGGCGACGCCACTGAATAGCCGCGGATAGGCCTTGATCAGCCTCTCCTTCAGCTCGGCGACCTTCGGGTTCTCCTGGGCCTCTTCAGCCGCTTGCTTCGGTATCGATACAACCGACCGCACTGCGGTATAGGCCTCTTCTGGGTCCGAGTCCGACTTCTCCTCGTCCGATATGCCGTCTTCATCGTCGTGGGTCTCGACTCCCACCGATAATCTTCGAAAATTTGCGGCCTCGGGCTGGTGCTCGTCGCTACCGGTTTCCACTCTTGGAAAACCCCACGTTGGTGGGTCCGACCCAACCGGACCATCGTATTGGTCCGCGATGTGATCCATGACCCTCGCCACGAACTCATCCTTCTCGTACTTGCCGGTGACCAACATCTTGTCATCCCACCAATGCGGAGATGTGACCATGGCCCGCCTCCTCTTGGATGCCACACGGTCGTGCATCCCCATCCGCATGTAGTTGACGATGTCGTCGATCTCGGCGTGGGACAGGACGTCAATGCCATCAATTGGCTGATCCGTCCCCTCCTTGGGCTCAAACATGACCTTCATGGGCACCGCCTCCACCCTACGGATGAATGCTTCATCACCCGTGGGCTCGGCTTGCGCCCCATCCACCAGGAAAGCCTTGGTACCCCACGCTTGACCCGGGGAGGGCATTGATACACCCTTGGCGTCGATGAACAACTCCTCCTCTGGCCCGAATGACATCTCGTTCAGGGTGATGGAGTCCAGCGTCGACTTGAGACCCTCCAGCGGACATGGGGTGGATCCTATGCCGGTTATGACCAGGATCCCCTTCGCCCTATCCGCGACGATCTTCTCCACCGTACGTCTGGTGTTATCCAGGGAGCCATGCCAATACATGGCCCCTCACTCCTTCATACCCCAATGCCTGTTCGAGGCTGAGTCTCCTCGATGCCAATGCCTCCTACACTTCCGCAGAAGTGGGGCATCCCGGGAAGCGAAGACGTCCGTCTCGGGCGCTTCAGCTCCCAGCGTCTGAATCATCCTGGCGTACACTTGCGGCGCCATTCCATACTCCGTGAGCTGAACTCCACGGTCTCCTCTGGACTTGGCGCCCACAGCTTGCACCGCTCGGACGATCCGATCCTCTTCCTCAGCATTCCATTGGGATGACCCGCACGCATAATCCGTGGACAGCCATGTGAGGCATTCGTCGTCCTCCCGGACCAGCGTTGCGCGATGGGGAAGGGCTCCAATGGCGTTGGCCACCATGAAGTCATACCCCATGATCATATCCCAATCGGTAATGTCGGCCACATAGAAGTTCCCGGATAGAGTGCTTCTCTTCGCCTGATCAGGGCGGTTCAAGCGCTCATGCTCCCAGAATTCCATACTGATAGTGGCCTCATGGGTGCCACCACCCATAATCTCTCCGTTGGTGACCTTCAGGCGGACCGGTCTCCGGCTGGGCTGCAGTAGTTCCTCCTTGAACAACCCTCTCCGGACCAGGCTCACCTGGGCACCCGTATCCACTAACACATCCACCACCTTCTCCTCTCGTCCGCACCGTACTCGCACTTTCAAGTGCAACTGCCTCTCGTCGCCATGAGGTGTATGGACGACTCTCATGGCATGCAACTCTAGCACGTCCGGGTGCATCAGGACCTCAAGGGTATGGTCACGGATGGTGTAGATCTTGGGTTGGTCCTGCCCGTCCACGGGGCTCTCCGTGGTCACTCCTTCCTTCTTGCCATGTCCCGTACCCACATGTACTTCCCTTGGCAGGGCGCTCCAGGGGTTGGGAGTGGCGAAACTCAGTGGTTTTGGCTCTTCTGGAGCCTTCTTCGGCACCCCATGTGCCTTCGCTTTCTCTGGGATTCCACTGATTTTCGGAGGAGAGACCTCCGAGGTCCCACTCCCGTGGGGGCTCCTCTAGACTTGGCTTCCCGCAGCCCCTTCCGGCTGCGATCCGCCAGGACTTTGTCCTCCACGTTGCTGGGCTTTGAGTTCCTCCAACGTCCTCAACATGTCCTCAGCAACTTCCTCGATCGACCTCACTCGTCGGTCTTGACCAGGTCCACCTCCATAGCCTCTTCCTCCGCCTTTTCCTTGGCCTTTGCCTTGGCCTTTTCCCCCGTCTCCGCCCTTCGCCTTCCAAGCGGAAATCCGCTGCTCCTTGGGCTTCTTCTCGGGGTGGGCGGCGAAGTAGGCCTTCTTGTCCGCCTCATACACCTTGCACTGACGGTGGTCATGTGCATGGTTGTTTCCCTTGCCATAACAGACCCAGCACCCGTCGTGCTGAGACCTGTACTCCCGGAACGAGAGCGGTTGGTTCCCGATCCTCCTTGGCGCTCTGCTCTTATTGGGTCCCACCTGGCTCCATCTGGACCAATCCTGCCCATGGTTCCTCACGTTGTGCGCCACAAACGCGAAGAAGTGGGCCTCCTCATGATCCTCCCGGGACCAGTGGTCTTGGCCACTTCCACTACCATCCTCGGCGTAGTTGGCCGTGTCCTCCTGGATCTGCCGATGATGGCGGTCCTCTCGGTGGCCTCGTTGTCCATGACCATGTCGATCCTGCACGTGGGCCTCGTTCTTCGCATTGAGCTTCAACTCCACCGTGATGTACTTCACGATCTCGTCAAGGCTCATGCGGGCGAAGATGACTTGCATCCTCAGCGGCTCCCCGCGCCTCCACTCCACGTTGTTGGGGCGCAGCAACCTTTGCCCCATGGAGTCTCCAAACACCTCCACGTACACGGCGTTCTTCAGTCCCAACATCCGGTTGGGTTCGCCCAGGTTCCTCCTGAAGAACTCCATGATACCCGCATGGGTATCCTCCGCCGCCATGATCCTCACCGCCACCCGCTTCTTGGCCCGCTTCTTCTCCTCGTCCTCCACTCTCCTCTTCCAGTTGCCGGGGAGGACGTCCTTCAGCAAGTGGCGGATCTCACTGGCCTCGTTCCAGTCTTCCACCAGCTTGAGGCATCTGCGGTACTTCCGCAGATACCGGTTCCACTCCCGGACCCGCAACTCACCGCGGTCCAGCGGCAGTGGGATGGACCACAGGTCCTCCAGCTTCTGGTTCGGAGCGTCCACCCGCTCCTCATCCTCCAACCACTGGAGGCAGGCCTGCTCCGTCCTGATCAGTCCTTCCCGGGTCTGATCCCGCAGCTCCTCCTTCAGGTCCTGCGCCAGGCGGTCTCGGAATGTCCGGCATACCCACTTATCCCGCGGCGCTCCCCGCATCTCGCCGACGACCTCCTCGGCAAAGTCCTCCCAATCCAGGATGAAGTCATCCAGGTTGGAGGGGTTGCCATCGTAGTAGGGGATTTTGATTCCCCTGAGGTCGTCAATCCTGATGGCGTCTCCGACGTCTCCAGCCACCACTCCACCAAGACGGATACCACCTGTGGCCGGGGGGTGTGAGTACACTCCCCGTACATCCCTCTCCTCCATGGAGTGCGGTCCAGTTGGGCCTGAACCCATGGGGTTTGGAATGCGGGAAGGATTTGCTCCATCGGCCGTCCATATCCCCGTATTGGGGTCCTTCGCCCACAGGTTTCCGCCTGAATGACCTCGACCATGTCCGTCGGCGCTTCCCATGGTTCGCCCCTGCATGGTCTGGTTCTCAATCTTCTCTTCCGCATAAACCACCATATTCGTCGTGATCGGTACATACTGGGCGGCATGGGACATCTGTACCGTCAGGCTCCTCGGGTCCGTGGTTACGTGCCCTTCCCGCATGGACCCAGCCGGTGCCGTGTGTTCCCCGAGCATTGTGCATTCGCTGAACATGGGAACATACGGCAGCGCACCCGGGTCAACACGCGGAGGCGCGTATGGTGCCTCTGCAGGGCCGCCCATGGGTTTCTCCATGGCGCTCCTGAGGGTCTTAACCCGCTCCACCAGCTCTACCGCGGCCGGCTCTGCCGGGAGCTCCGGACCCGAGGCGAGGGGCTGTAGCTCCTCTAGCCTTTTCAGGCGTCCCGACATGTCCTCCACCAGGTGGAGGAGGCTGTCCACCACTCGCTGCTGCTTCTCCAGGGCCAGCTCCAGATTCTCCCGGTACCGGTCCCGTTCCGCTCGCAGCTCCTCCATGTCTTTCTCCGCGGCCGACTGGTCGTCCAGGATCCCCGCGACGTCCTCCTCTAGACCATCCTTGGCGTTGTCCAGGCAGTCAAGACGATGCACGATGGCGTCCATCCCCATCTTCGGGTACTTGCCCATGAGGAAGGACACGTGCTCGCAGTGGCACGCAGCGTGCTTTCCGCCGGATTCAGCACATCCCGCGGTTCCCGGCACCTCAGACTCATCGCCCATGGCGTCCGTCTCTGGTCCCGTGTGCCGGGGCACAGGTGCCGTCCGGGCCCTGGCTGGCCTCTCTAAGCCCTCGGCGTCGTGCTCCAGGCTGGGTTCTGGGGCCGTGTTCGCCCTTGTGGGCGGTCTGGCCGTCTCCTCCGACTCCGAAGGTGGCTCATAGGCTGTCCGATAGCCCTCGGAGTGCCCCTCGGATTCCCACAGCCTGACCGGGCTAGGGTCCGTATCCATAGCTCCGGCGTCCCTTGCCGCGGACTTGGGTGACCCGCGCTTCCGGTAGCGGCGGGCCCGTCCTCCACTGCTGCCTGAATGGCAGGCCTCATCAGAGTCCTCCGCGGCGGAGCGGAGGTTGCATGCCTTTCGGCAGCGACGCTCACACATGGAGACCAGGTCCTCCACGTCACGTCCTCCTCTTCCCGAATGTCGTACTTCTCTTCGGGCTTCAACTTCCGGAGTTCGCCATGCTCTTGAACGTCTCGGTTCTTCTATGGCTCCAATCTCCGGCGTGGTCTCCACCGAGTCCACAATACGCACCCGGGGCGTACTTGGGCAGGGCTCATAAGGGCCCAAGTCCCCGGGTCGGCGGTAGGTAGGGGCAGCAGGTACGCCTCTGCTACCATAAAGAAGGTCCCTACCAGGACCGGCCCCCGCTGTGCCCCTTCCGCCTGTTACCCCTGCTGATTTACTCCGGATCAACGATTGCATTTCTCAAAATCCTCAAAGTCCAAGGTCCAAAATCCAAAAATATAGAAAATGTAATCCTCCTTCAACCCTGAACAGCAACCAGATCCCACAAGTACAGCAATAGCCCAATTCACAATCCAATACGGGCTGCGGGCTTCCGTTCAGCACATCGATGGTCTCACGATGGCGGGCATGTACAAGAATTGCACCAAGGAAGAAAGCCCTGAAATTGGCATATGAACACAAATAATGCAACGTTGGGGAAAGAGGTAAACATACACATTCATAGCCATAAACCCCTCATTCCCTGGACTCAAGACCTTCCCTTGACTCACCCACATATTGCCCTGAACCAGGTCAAATGAGATGGCTAAATGCCATGTGTCACAAGTCACTACATAAACCCCAAAAATGTGTTCACTCCCAAGCCTATATACCCTAGCCCAATAGGGGAGGTCGCGTGTCATGGCCTAGAGTGACACTCAGGACCATGCCCTACCCTGACATAACCTTGGTTGGACTTGGAGTCGAATGGGCTTCGAGATATGTCCCATGAGTTTGAACTCATAACCTGCCAAAAAACTGCCAATTCACACCATATTGGCCATATATCAAATATATGCTCAAAATTGAAGTTACAACTTTTCCGAAGGCTCAAAGCATGCATGGAATCGAAGTCTAGTATTCATGGAGGATAGAGACCAAAAGCCAATGCCCATGTACATCCCCATTTTACCCTCGAAACCCCTTCAGATATGGGCGCCACGCACTGCCCAAGTCAGCCCATGATCTTGAGACCAATTCTTGTAATCCTTCGTGCGCCAAGCCAAATGGAGTACGCGATCCGGCATATGGTGGTGTTCAACTCCAAAGCATATGCCAACATATAAACAACATACCATGGTTCGACTCTCCATAGGCTTCTTGCTGTTTGCCGACCAGGTAAGTACACAAAACGCAAAAATGAGCAAAAATTGAGGTCAAAAACATGAAAATATGACCAAATACAAAGTTGTCATGATAGTATATCTCTATGCTTACCCATGATATCCGCTCATGGTTCAATACACAAATGATTGGAACCATTTGCGAACAATTCCCCCACTTGGATCCCCAATCGGGCGCGTGGAGATACCTTCGCCACTCATATCTACATGCCCCATGAAAATGGGAGTGCACTCATGGATCTCCTTGCCAAACATACCATGAGCAATACATATGCGGTAGACTTAGTCTAGCGCTTTGAATTCCACAATTGGGACATGGGCAAAACCCTTGTCACGTATGGCTCCCCATCTCTTCGGCCACACGAAGATATATAACATGGGCCTGAGCATATCAAGACATATACCATGCATATAAAACATACCCTCAAAAGTGGCTCCCACCATGATATGCCATGTCCCTCCATGGACATAACTTCACGTTAAAAATGCGTAGGAACCCAAGGAAAGTATCTATGCAACCCCAACACTCATGCGATACACTCGAAAGTCGCATTAAAATATTCGGTTGCACGGTCCAAGAGTTATATATCACTTTATACCCTCTTGACCATTATCCCTTGCAACACCGGGCATGTGTACGCACCAAAGGCGTTTGATGCTTCCTAAATTAAGTTGAGACCAAGGCGCTTGCAACGCAACCTTCCTTATTCTCTTTCCTCACACTCGCTCGTAGATATGGCCCTTCAAAGTGGTCCCACGATTCACTTTTGTTTCCCTCATATCTCCAAGTCAAATGGGTGGCAAGTATAAGGGAAACCTGATTCGGGCATAGGGAAAAGAGTATGACCACTCGAAGAAGTCCAAATCAAGTGCTGCGATGTCGAAGTTGAAAATCCGATTTCGACATCGCGAAAAATTCAGATTAAAATTTCGAGTGCTTATTTAGAAAATTGCGGAAGCAACGAACCCTTTACAGATAACATCTGACCCTTCATCGGGGTTTCCGCCAAAATATCTGGAATTAACAGTTAACCAATCGGTTAACGCAAAATCGCGAGCCAACTGACAATCGCCGATACATCGACCATCAGAACGAAAGGCTGAAAAATTACGGAAACATTATGATAATAAAACCCTGTTGATTCCTGATATTCTGATATATAAATCTCCGCTGGCGGCGCCTTGGTACTGAATATGGCCGCTCATAGCCGGAATGGCCAAACCTATCACACTATCACATCGGGTTAGGTCAGGTGGATGGGACAGTATGATACCAGCCAATGGCGGCTTGCCGGCACACAGATACACACCCCAAGTGACCCCAAGATGGCCACGGGGATCCGAACCGGCTTCAAGTCCAATCCACACTGCTTGCTTGCATTACAATACGCCTTGACACTACAGCCAGTATACTGCTTGTAACCTGGTATTTGTGCATCCATACGTGGAATCTTCTTGCGGAAATGAGGATGGAACGTACGGTGGCAAGCATTTACTTCCAAAGTACTTGGCAACAGACATGGCTACCAGGCAACGACCCAGGGGTGCTTCCCGGACCTCGATTTTGGCCGCATGCAAACTTGCTCCGTGTACCTGGTTAGTGGCCCCTTCCTTTGCCATGGATCCTTGGATGCATAAAAAGCGTGTACCAAAACCAAAAGAAAGATGTCCTTGATTTATGCCCTAGATATTTTGATGAAATCCTGCAGGTTTTGTAGTTGAAAACCCAAACCAAAGCAGCAAGTAGAGCAAGAACAGGATGTGGATCGAATCAATGATTGGTTTTGGAATCCAGTGTAACACAGAAGGGCTGCAGATAGACAATGCAGGTTTATACACAAAGATTCAATCACAAATGGATAATACAAAATATTTTATATGAAAATTGGACTGACTCAGGCCTCCAAGATGGCTTTAGGCACTTCATGTGCACTCTTTTGGGTGAAATGGTGCTGGTTAGGAATGTGGGGCATAGATGTCAGGCCAACACAGAAGATGACTTGGCCAAGCAACTGAATTCAGAAACAGTTACAAAGTAGGACCACAATAAGTGGTAGAAACAATTGAGTATAGGGGTCTTGGGGTGGGAGACCACTAGGCTTAACCTCCAAGGCCTAAAGCATGAAATGCCTCTTTTATTTCGGTATATCCTCCATGAAGGAAGGTACCTCCGCTCAGGTGAGTGGTAGGGGTGAACTTCATGGGGGGCTAGGGTCACAACCCTAGTTACTTTGAGAAAGTGTACTTTAGGCATCCAAAGAGAGATAAAAACACTTAGGCTTGTCTTAGCATCAACAAAAGGGTTTTAAGGGGGGCTTGGCCTGGATCAAGCCCTCCAAGAAGGACATGGCAGTGACTTTTTCTTACTCCCCCCTGGAGTACTAGTTAGCTAAGCTAGTAGGACCAAGGAAAAAGGCTCAAATATTCCCCAAATTACCTCAGAAAATGCATTAAACTTACCAAAAACAGCCTCATCAGTGCATAGAAGCCTATCACACTGTAGGTACCCTTGAAAAACAGTGTAATGTACCGTGAATGATGTCCCTTCGATGGGGCATTCCTCAAAAGTCGCCGGCGTGCGACGAAAACTTTTGGAAAAAGTTTGGGGGTAGTGGGGTTTGAACCCAGGACTCCCTCACTAGAGCACATATGCTTGCCCACTAGGGTACAGTCGAATGCTCTAATGCGGACGGCTGTCGCTGTATAAACAGCGTTTTAGTAAACGTCCTGACCAAGGGCCAGGGCGGAGCAATACTCCCAATGGAGGACACAAATCTCCAGGAGCTGGAAAAAAAAGAAAATGTAACCAACAGGGAGTGATTCCTGCGGTTTAGCGGAAGGGGTTGCGATTTAGCAAGTGAAATCGTTAAAAATCGACGAAACCACGCGGGAAATCGTTATTTTTACACATAACTCAAATTCGCAGACAAGCACAAAGGAAGCGGACTTCAAAAACAAGGTTGCGCAAGCGTAAACGGCTTTTGGAAAAGAAGGTATGAGCCGTAGGTTTTAAAGTTCTAAAGGAAATTTTTGCACAGTTGTATCAAATTTTATAAACTTCAGAGAAAAGTATTCAAACTCAACCCACACCACAGAGCAGGTCAACAACCCACCTCTCAGGTATGTCAGTGTCATCTCACACGCATGCACTAAGTTCGTGTTGGTTGCTTCGTCAAAACGTTAGGGTTGTAAACGCTGTGTTCGTTGGGGGTTCGGGTGGTCCTCTCTCGTGCTCTGCACAGGTCAAAACAGGAATGAGAGGTATGCGATGCAAATGGAGCGCGCAGCGCGCACGTAGGGTTAGAATATGCGCTGTGCTCGGGATGCATGTGCCTAATCGAGGCATTCACACGCTGTGACGCTTTTCCTGTACCCCCATTCACCCTTGTTTTCTCTTCACAGGTAAGTAGAGAAAGTGTTTGTTCATGTGTAGCCGTAGCGTTAAAGTAGGGTTGCTTAAAACGCTTAGGCTTGTTTTGTGTTCGCTTCACTTCGGCATTCACACGATGCATGGTGAGTAAGGTAGGTTAGCCCAGGAGGAGCTTACCTCCTGGTTGAGTCAGTGTGGAAATAGTTCTGCCTCCCTTCCCTGCGTGCACATGATGCATTAAACGGTAGGCCACGCAAATTGCGCACGGTAAACCTTGTTTAGGTTACCCAGGGGCTCCTCGGTACGTTCTTTAAGAGAACCTGAGGAGTCTCTTAACGCTTGCTTGCTTGACAGGGTGTGTTTGCGGACAGTGTATTATAGGTCACACTGAGAAGCGTATAATACGTGGAGTATGGTTTGGTTCCTCCGCCGCAAACATCCCTTCATTTTCGTCTGTTGTACAGGTGGGAGAGGTTCAGGGTGATTGGTGCATGCAGCAGCTGCCTTCGGTGGCTACCCATTTTTCTGCCCCAGCAAAACAGAGGCGCTGATCACAAATCAATTGACTGTGCCTCAGCCAGGAGTGGCGAGGGCAGTTCGACTTCATCGACATCCGCGCTGTGCACGCAACAAGAGCACCCCTTCCCTCCAAGCCCTAGCAGGGAAACATGTTGTGACGTCCCTGTTAGGCCACAGTTGCTCAGCAGCGCTGTGTTCTCTTGTCTTCTTCACAGGTGGGTCATTAGGACCCGAGACATCTTTGACAGCAACACCCAGTAGCGTGTGTAGGGGTTAGGGTCAGCAGGCCTGGCAGGAGTTGAGTGCAAGTGATGAGTGCTCACCCTGTCTTCGAAGGCCGGTGCTGGCGTTAGTGAGTGTAGTGTAGTGGTGTCTCCTGTCCTGCGTGCTTCCCCTCGTGGGCAGGGGAGTGCGTTAGCTTTTGGCCCTTAGCAAAAATGGGCGTTTTGTATGCCCTTAGCACACTTGGCCACCCCTCCCCTCTAGTAGGTAGGGCTTTTGCCGTCTTCCCCCAAGGATAGGCGCCAGCACAGAAATTGGGCGCCATAGGAGTGGTAATAGTACCTGATTAGGACCTTCGGTCCGACGTCAGCGAAGCCCGGTCTCCGGGAGCCACGCCGGGGAGAGGAGTGAGACACACACAGACATAGGTAGCACACATAGCGGTATGGTAAACCCTGTAAGGAAGGGTAGAACCCCATGGGTCTGGACCAGTCAGGGGTCCTAACTGTGGGCTCGCTTGTCCCCAAGGAGGGAAGACACACCTTGCCTCATAACACCTTGCTTGTCATTCCCCCCTGGTGTAGTAAGCCACCGTTCTTCGTTGGCTCCCCAAGGTCATTACATCAGGGCAGTCCCCATGCAACACATGGTCAACAAGGCATACACTCGCTGGGTGGCTGCAATCCTGATAAGCGGCCATCTGGTTCACGCTGGAAACCATAGGCATGGGTCTGCAGGGCACAGACAGGGTCAGTGCAGTGCTCAGTAAGCAGTAGTCTGTGAAAAAAACCAATCGCCTTCGGCCAGAGGGTGGCTGTCACGGGGGGCTAACAGTCCTGTCCTGCGATGCAATGTGGGGCAACTGTGACAACTGCTCTTACACCCATACACAGGCACGTCTGCAGAAGAGTGCTCACTGCACCTGTCAGTAGACTGACACAGGGAAATTAGTTTTTCTTTTTACGCTGGGACATAGTCTCAGCATGGGTTAGTAGCTGCCCCTCGTTGTTCTCAACGAGGTAAGTGCGGAAGATGGGGTTGATACTCCCATCTGGTTGTATGAAGGCTGACATAGGTTCCCAGGTCGCCTCAGATAACCCATAGCCATCCCACAGGGTTAGGAATTTCCAGCCCTGTTTATACTCGTGGCGAGCAATACCTGCAACCACATAGTGACCATCGACTGCCATTTCATCGGCAGTCATCTCTTCGAGTTCGTTTGCCTCCTCTGGACTGGCAGCGTTCTCTAGGTTTATACGCTCGACCTCACTGTCGCTGAGGCTCCACTCATCCCAAGACAAGTCGTCAGGGGAGTGATAGTGCCTCAACTGCTTAGGTGCACACAGCAGTTCACCACCTAGACGTGGACTGCACCTGACATGGATCCTGGATCCATCTATCCTGATGATACGATAGGGTCAAAAGTAAGGGTCCTGTAGGCAGTTACGTGGCCAGGAGGGTAGGCGTGAATGGTGTACCAAGACAAGGTCACCGACCTTGAAGCTGGCAGGTCGCCGTAGGCGGTTCCGTAGGCTCAGTTCACGGTCACGAATGTGTCTCAGGTTAGTCCCAGCCTGGTTAGCCAGAGACTGCTTGTGTTCCAGCCAATCTCCCACAGGGCTCTTGAAGTCCTCAGGAAAGGGGGTTTTGAAGAACCAAGCAGGTCGTCCTCCATGGAACAGTTCGTTGGGGGTGAAACCCGTAGAGGAGCTTCGCTGTGAGTTCATGGTCAGCACTGCCCAGGGCACTAGGCGTACCCAGTCCTTGGTACGCTCCTGTTTCATCAGGATTCTTAAATTTTGCTCCACCACACGGTTCTGTCTCTCACAGAGAGGGTTAGACGTGTGGGTATAGGGCACACCTGTGGTTACCTCCACGTTGAGGGCATTTAGCACTCGTTTGTACCACCCAGTGTCACTGCGGATGCGTACATTCTCATCAGAGTGCCCCTGCTTAGGTGCTCCATAGGGTTCGAACCATTGTTCGACCAACATTTTCACAGTCTGCTCACCTGTGATTTTCTTATTGCAAGGGAACACACAGGTGAAGCGAGATAGGCCACAGGTGACCACTAGGCAACTATTATAGCCGCCGAAGCGTGGTAGGCCGTGGATGAAATCCACGTAGAGAAGAGAGTTGGCACAATAGGGTATGGGTAAGCTGGAGATCAGGCCGCTATCCCTACTGTCGCTCTGCTTGCTGGCATGACAGCCACAAGCATCCACAATGGTCTGCATACGCGGCCTCAGTTTGGTCAGGGTTAGACCAGAGTAGAAACACTCACGGAAGAAGTCCACTGAGCGATTAGCGCCAGTGTGACCAGAACTGAGATGGGACCACTGTAGGCACCCATCCAGTGGTGCCTCAGGCACCACAATTAGGTCCTCGTAGAAGAGGTACTGATTGTTTTTATACCACTGGTCCCCGTCAATGACACGGGGTTCGAGACCAGTGCTGAGGGTTTGGAGAATTTCTTTATACTCTGACTGATAGTCGGTTAGACTCCAACCCTCCAGGATTCCAGCAGTGCGCATGGACAGGTCAAGCTGGACATCCATACGCTGGAAATCCTCTCTGGCGAGCGCCTCAGAGCTCTCACCAATAAGCGCATCGAAGTTGTTGCGCGATATATAGTCAGACAGTTCATTCTTTATCCCTGGGATATGATGCACTGTCAGCCTGAACTGGCTCAGGTAAGTCCACCACCGTTTTGGCTTTGCTTTCTCTGGTGGTGGCTCCTTCTGAAAAGACTTCACAGGCTCCCGGTCACACAGCCAGACAATAGGGTTAGATCCCAGGAGTCGGGAATGTGACGATAGCACCAACATACCGGCCAAGAATTCCTGGTCATAGGTGCTGTAATTGGAACGCGCTTGGTTCCATTTCCAATTCCAGTGTCCCAGTGGCACCAGTCGCCACTCACTGGTAGGATAGTCATGTTTCAACGAACCATCACGGTTCAGTCCAGTAGTACGATAATGGCAGTGGGTTAGTTCAGCGGGGTTAAGCTCCTGCCATTGGTAGATCGTACCACCCCCCCCTACATCACTGGCATCAGTGATCAGGACTATCTCGCCCTCAGGGCGGGGTACTTCCAGGCAGTTGGAGGAGGCAATCTTCTTCTTCAACTCCTGGAAACACTCTTCCTCTCTGGCGGTTCACCTCCAGGGAGTAGTTTTCTTGATTAGGCCAGTGAGGGGGGCTGAAGAGTACGTAAAATTGTGGATGTGACGCCGATAGAAATTACAGGCGCCCACAAAACTCCCCACATCGTGTAGACCCTTCTTAGGGTCATCGCGAATCTGCATGTCCTGTAGCGGCTGCATCTTAGACGCAGCTGGTTTCCACCAGCCATACCCCACGTCGAAACCCAAATACTCCATCTCCTCTTTCATAAACTCACATTTTTGGAGTTTGATTCGGAGATGGTTTCCTTGACAGACAATGAAAAATTCACGGAGGAGAAGGACATGGTCCTCTTTGGTATTAGTACCCAAACTCACTTCCTCGATGTGAGCCTCCATTTCTGCACCCCGAGAGATCAACTCTTGTACTAGAGGCCTGCGCCTCAGTATGTACAAAATTTTGTTCACAAGCTCCTGGAAGAGCGCTGGGGCATTAGCCACCCCGAAATGCACCCCCTTCCACTTGAAGACACGACCCTTAGGGGTTATAAAGGCCAACAGCTCCTGAGCTGCGGCGGTTAGGTCCACCTGCCAGAAACCAGAGCGTTTGTCCATTTTGGTCTTGTACCTGCATTTGGCAACACGCTCCAGTGTGTTTTCAATGTTAGGAATACTCCTTGAGTGGTTCTGGGTTTCTTGTTGACCTCACCATAGTCTACAACCAGTCGTAGGGCAGTCAACCCTGGTTTGGCAACAAGGAAACAGGGACTGCAGTGATGGGGATAGTCCCCGTGCTTATACTCTTCAACGAGGCCAGCATCAATGCATTCCTGGATCTGGCGCTCGATTTCTTCACCCTGTTCCTGTGGGGCGGGATAGGGACGACGCCTCACTCGCGTCTTTTCAAATTCTGGTTTCAATTTCAGGTTCATCTGGACTAGTTTTTTACAAGAAAGGGGAGGCAACAAGGCGCCGAACACCTCCTCATAGGTTATCAGCAGTTTCTTCAGGCGGGGGTCAAGGTTAAGACTCTCGAGTTTCTGAAGGAAATCCTCCTCTGCATGGAGGTTGCTTTTTCCATGTTCTTTCTTTTTGTGCCGATCAGCAGTTTCGGCAGGCACAGACCCATCGTCCCACTCAGGGGGACATTGCTGCCCATAGTGCAGAGAATACACTAGAGGTTTCTCAGGGTCAGGCAGCGTATAGGACTCATCGTCCTCCTCAGACCAGATGGAGGATTTCCAGGTCTGTCTGAGGTATTGCAGCCGCTCTTGGCGCTCAATACGTTCGGCCTTCAGGTACAACAGCCGCCGGAGTTCCTGAGTGTCATGCTCAGACAATGGCATGTTATTAGCAGCAGGCCGCGCCAGAGCATCAGCACTCCGGGCCACGGGTTCACCTGTGTGCATAGGCTGCATGTGTAGCACTGGCTTCCCAACAGGGGAAGCGGGTTCAGAGGTTGACTCTAGATCTACCTTCTCTAGCAACAGCTGGGCTAGGAAGGCACTATGTTTTAGGTCAACACGGCTGGGATCAACAGAAGGAATAGTGCTGGCGATCTCAGACAGTTGGTCGTCAGCATCCTCTTTTACAGCTGCAGGTTCCAGATAGTCACCGGGAGACTCACACCCTGTAAGTGTGGCAGATAGGTGCTGAGGAGATCGATTTTTGAGATCATAAAGGGTCAGGCCACGATTTTCGGCCATGACCTCTTTCAGTAGCACCTGGTCTAGGTCACACAGGGGTACAGGATTGAGAGATCCATCGACGATGGACAGGAAACTGGCCCACTCAGGGGCCTGCATAGCTGTGTCTGAGTCCTCAGGCACAGAGATGGGGCCGTTGGCGAGTTGCACTCTTCCCACGGTCATTCGATCTAGCATACAACGCCAGTAACTATGTTCACCAGAGCAGCCCCAGTCAGGGGTGCACATAACAACCCTTCCTCCCTCATAAGCGATTTTGGTTAGAACCTTCGCGAGCAGGGAGAAGGGAGGGTTAGCATACGCTAGGCCCATTGCTTTCCAGAAGAAACGGAAAGCATTGTTCAGTTGTTTCGAGCAGTACAGCTGCATGATGTGCTGTTGTTGGCTCGCAAACAATTCCACCTGGATCTCATCCAGGTTTACCTGAAGGGCCGCCAGTCCATTTTCAAGAACGTGACGGGCCAATTGGTAGTTTTCAGTACGATAGTTAGTTTTGGATGCGAAGCGCAGCCCAGAGTCTTTTTGTCCTGACAGCTCCAAAGGTACGGAGAATAGCCCACTGCCAAAGTCGCAGTGCAAAGAATAGGGGCGCTGGAGGGACAGCATTTTACCTGGGGGTTTCTTCGTAGGAAGTCGGTGCTAATCGGGATGTCAAAGGCGTCGGTGTCCAGCACTCTGCAGTGTTGGGTCACGGTTTCGTCGCCCAGACATATAGTCACATCGACCCCCCCCAAAGGAATGGATGGTACGCCCATCCCCTACTCTTATGGCCACGGTCTTAGTTTTCTTGAAAGTCTTTAGCAGGCGCCGGGCCACTATGGAAAGTGTTGCACCGGTGTCAAGCACGGCTCCAAAAACCTGATCCCCGATTTTCACGAGGATCCAGAAAACCAAGTCCTCCTCTTCGAAGCCGCCCCCCTACTCCTCATCAGGGAACTTGACATCCACCCCTGCAGCTATGAGGGACCTGGCCATCCTGGCCAAGCGCCTCTTCTTGGAATTATTCCCCTCAGGGGTAGCGTTATCCCCTTGGGGGCGCTTCTTGGGGTCACCTGCGGCAGCAGCGGGTTTAGCAGCAGAAGTGGGTGTAGCAATGGGCGCTGATGAGCGCCTCTGGGGGTTAGGGGGTCCATTTTTGTCACCCCCCTTGCCACCTCCTTTACCACCTTTATCCCCATTCGGGGGATTTCTGGCGGGCGTTTGAGTCTTCTGGCGTTCCGCCTCCTGACGCTTGAGTTTGTCACTCTCGCGTTTCTTTATGTGGCATTCGTCCTCGTAGTGACGACGTTTGCCACAGTAACCACAGGTGATGGTACACCTGAAATGGTCCTGATGGGTCACAGGTTTCCCATCCTTGGTATGCTGCTGACGTCCACCAGTTCATCGTACGAGTGGGTCCTGCTCTTCCTCTCAGAGGTGGAGCGGCAATCATCCCACGTACGTTGGGGGATCTTACTCATGAGCCACAGGTGGGGCTCAGTGGCTCCGTAGGAGCCCACGTTCATCCTCGAAAACAGGTACTCCAAGTCACACACATATTCAGAAATTCGCGCAGCGGATGGAAACTCAGGGAGCATAGGTAGCTCCTCTATCTGTGTGCGCACACTGAGGTCAGTCTCATAGACTGGGAATGTTTTCTCCAACTTCAAGAGTACCTCTGCCCAGGTGGAACAGGTTTTCACAATCTGTTTCACCTGTTTTTGCAAAAATTTCTTTTTGCATGAGCGTTTTAGCAGTGAACATTTGGTGGCCACATCCACATGGGATTGGCCAGTCAGTAAAAGGAACTCAGCAAATTCTTCTGCCCATTTGGGCAGATTTTTGGGGTCGAACTCCGGCAGTTCCAGCTGGATGTTCGCCTGGGCAATAGGTCTGCCCGTCTTCCCGACCCCCGAAGTTAGGCCTGAAGGCGACACGCCGGCAAGAGGTGCCAGGGCTGACAGCCCTCTTTTCTCAATCTCTGTGACAGGCACGTCCTGTAGTTCAGCCATGGGCACTGTCCTGGCACGGGGGTGAAAGGGGCTGGGGCAGGTGACCTTAGGCAACAGCCTTGAGACCCTTGATCTCTTAAGATCTTCGGCCAGGGTACTCAGTCCGGGAGAGAGGGATGACAACTCTGGCTTGGGTAAGGGTTCTGCAATACCCAGTTTTGCCTTAATGGCCTCCGATAGGGCCGTCACATCTGGATCTTCTGATCCAGACAGAAGTTTGGCCAGCAGTTCGGCCGTATGATCCAGGGCACCGTAGGTTGGCCTTGGATGATGTTGTTCCTCAACTCGAGTCGGGCCCACTTCGGGAGCCCTTGGGGTTGGACAACATGCTCTTGGATACTCAGGTCTCGGTCGTCTTGGCAGGGATGCAGTTTCGGCTCTGTCGGACGGCGGGCCAGAGTGCGTGTAGGACCCTAGGTCTGTACGTGGTCTGGATCCATGTACTGCCAATGGCTCCTCTCCATCTTATCCACGAATGGATTTGTAGTACTCCTCATGGAGGATGTATTCATCCATTTTCTTCCTCAGTTCCTCATACTCCTCAGGGCCTTCAATCGCTGTTGAGGATGAAGCCGGACAATTGGATCGGGATACTGAGGCTGCTACACGTCTGTAGAGATGACTGAGGCTGTCTCCACCGTGGGCCGCTAAGGCCTCGGTGGTAAGGCCTTTATTTTCTTCCGCCCTTCTGCGTTCTGGATCTCCTTGGGACCCAGATGCGCCACTGAGATATTGTGGAGCTTGGTAAGGTGGTTCACTTATTGGGTGGGCCATGCTGCCCATTTGCACTTGGACAGTTCTGATGGGCCAGGTCCTGACGCTTGATGTGGACATGATGAACTTGTTGTTGAGCTTTGTGTGCTGCACCCCTTCTCAGGGTCGGTTCAAAAGGTCACAAGGGACTGTCTCTGCTACCGGAAAGATGTCCTTGATTTATGCCCTAGATATTTTGATGAAATTCTGCAGGTTTTGTAGTTGAAAACCCAAACCAAAGCAGCAAGTAGAGCAAGAACAGGATGTGGATCAAATCAATGATTGGTTTTGGAATCCAGTGTAACACAGAAGGGCCGCAGATAGACAATGCAGGTTTATACACAAAGATTCAATCACAAATGGATAATACAAAAGTTTTTATATGAAAATTGGACTGACTCAGGCCTCCAAGATAGCATTAGGCACTTCATGTGCACTCTTTTGGGTGAAATGGTGCTGGTTAGGAATGTGGGGCATAGATGTCAGGCCAACACAGAAAATGACTTGGCCAAGCAACTGAATTCAGAAACAGTTACAAAGTAGGACCACAATAAGTGGTAGAAACAATTGAGTATAGGGGTCTTGGGGTGGGAGACCACTAGGCTTAACCTCCAAGGCCTAAAGCATGAAATGCCTATTTTATTTTGGTATATCCTCCATGAAGGAAGGTACCTCCGCTCAGTTGAGTGGTAGGGGTGAACTTCATGGGGGGCTAGGGTCACAACCCTAGTTACTTTGAGAAAGTGTACTTTAGGCATCCAAAGAGAGATAAAAACACTTGGGTTTGTCTTAGCATCAACACAAGGGTTTTAAGGGGGGTTTGGCCTGGATCAAGCCCTCCAAGAAAGACATGGCATTGACTTTTTATTACTCCAAATCGGCATGTCCTGTGGCAGGAAAACGCTTCCCAAGTCACATAACGTTGTATTTTGCTTTCTGACAACTTATTACATTGAAAATGCACATGATCCGAACTAGGCTAGGACATTAGGATATCCATAGGGTAGGGTGGTTCAGCTGTCCTTCCGAAATCTAGGAGATCATGATATGAATGCCTGTGGCACGCAAATGCGTCCCACAGGCCCTGCCAGCAGACACACGCGCATCCCGTAAAATTGGCCAGATGGGCGCCTGAGTAGAAGATTTCAAAATGGCTCGAACAAAAAAAGTATGTTGGCTGCTCATTTGCAAAAAGCCTGAATATGTTTTCTGCTGGCACGTTCTGTGACCCGCAATGCATCCCACTTCCTGTGCCTGCTGCAGGATGTGCGACTGCAGAATGACGCTCGGAACAAGCTTCCAGACAATTCATCGGACATCGAAGCTTCACGGATAATGTCCCTTGTTGATTGCTCGCCAAAACTTGGTTTAACTATGCGTTCACTATGCGTTCAATTGCTGTGATGCGCTATGGCTCGCAGTAGCGCCCCTGGCAGCGGCACGGCAATTCTGCACAATACAGGTATTTGCACAGTGTCGCATTGCACGATCCGTACAGAACAACGGCTGTGTACGGCTTTCAGGAATAAGGGGAGCGCAGATCGCTGCAGCTGCATGATCAACTGACACCTGGTGGCTCGTTGTCCCGCATTCGCGTCCCACAGCGCGGCACAATCAGTGCAGGATACCGAACACCCTTGTCTTGTTGTTTGCAGTCATCAGACCAGCGTGATCCCTTGTCTCCTGCGTCTCAGTCAGCAGACGAGCGCAATGCATTAGCAAGGGATACCGGAAGCTAACAAGAAGGTTCCGCTAAGGTTGTGTTGCATTGTGTTGTCTCACATTTGCGTCCCACAGCGCAGCACAATCAGTGTAGGATGACGAACACCCTTGTTTGTTGTTTGCAGCCGTCAGACTAGCGTGGTCCCTCGTGTTCTGCTTTGCAGGCACCAGAGGAGAGCGATGGATCAGCGACAGACACTTCGCAAGGTGGTGAAAGACAAAGCGACGAGGACTCAGCTGCAGAGGACGCGAATTCTGAAGAGTCTGAAGAGTCTGAAGAGGAACGGTCTCAGGATGACAATGAAGCAGCAGGCCTTTTTGTGCGCCTTGCGAAAGGTAAACGTAAAAACCTGCAGGCCAGGGAAAGTTTACTCTTGGACACACTCAGGAGAGCAAAATCTGATAGATGTTTTGAACTCTGTAGCGGGGTAGTTGTGTCTGACGGAATGACTGAGCATGTTCGGGATTATGCCCGTCTTGTTTTAGGGGATGATGGTGACATGGGATCATGCCTGGTTGCCAGTTTCGCTTATGGCCTTCGAAAGACACACCACGTAACAATCACTGTGGTCCCTGAGAATTCACCTGTGCTCTGTTTTGGTATAGGTGTAGAGCGCCGTTTTGCTGTGGAGCGGCCAAAAATTGGTCTGTACGTTGAGATCTCGGCGCTGCATCCTGTTTTGCGTCTTGGTAATGAGTATCAATTGCAGGTTAAGGGGAACCAACGTGCCTACGCATTTGTCTTGTTTTGGTCCACACAAAAAGGTGCACGAATGGAGCTGCAGCAACCAGATAATGCTGATAAAGGTGAGGATACTCCACTGCATGGTGCCCAGTTCCTTACAACAGTGAGAAAGAATGTGTCTGAATTGAAGCGGCGAGTGGATGCCTTGCACACGAAGCAAGAAGAGGTACAGCAGGGACCAGAAACAATGTTGTCAGAGTTGAGAAAATTAAATGGTCTTGTAAGTTCGCTTGGCAATGATGTGAATGAAGTGAAGCGCCAGAGGACGCAAGGTCAGCCACAGGTAGCACTTGGGTGGCCCATGGGGTTTACTCAACACTCGACACAATGATTGCGAAATATCCAAGACTGGGTGTCCTGTTGTTCTTCTGTTTTGTCCTGTGTCCTGTTTTTTTTTTTTGGACAAAATCAACCACACTGCAAACAGTTGCGCAGGAAGGAGCACTAGAAACATCATGAACCCTGGCTTGGCCGGTTGAATGGGCCAACATTTATTTGCCATTGTGCGTGCCATTTTTTTAGAATCGTCCAAGGGTCCCACACAGAGTTGCATTGAACCCAAATCACAGTGAGCAATGGAAATCAGTAGTAGGTAATCGGTTTTTGCTCAATCAAAGCAATGCTAAGACTCCCACAGTGCAACGTTCAATTGGCCGGTAGAATGGGACACCTTTTCCGTGCCATATGACTTGCCAACTGTTATATTCATGAAACGGTCCAGGAGGAAACATGATCCATGAAGGATGAAACCAGACCCTGGAAGCCTGTACCGCATGGTAACTGTGTTGGCCATCATTCAGTAACGGAATCACTTCATCTATGTCCTATACGTGCAATATAAGCTGGCAAGTAGCATGGGACGCAAATTTTCTCCCACACTACTTACCAATTTCATTATCGCTAAAAGGCAGAACATATTGTTTGTACTTGTAAAAAAGGATTTCTGCACATGCTGTACGAGCCATTGTCTTTGAAAAACAATCAGCGTTTCAGCAATGTAGGCCGTGGCTCGCCACATTAAGTGGATTGAGGGTCATCTTGGGAAATTTACCCACCCTAAAAGCCTAGGTGAAAGCAGCGAGAGCACACAGAGAGCCAAGCAGCGGGAGACCAACAAAACATACAGCAGGAGGGGGGGGGGGGGGGGCAGCAGACAGCGAGAATCGCCGACGAGTGCCAAGCAAGCAGGCAAGAGCAAAGCAGCAAAGGAAAAACAACGGAGCACCGCGCGGCAGCGACGAAAACCGCGAGACACAGAAGTGGGGGGGGGGGGTAGCAGCAACCACCAGGGAGCAGCCAACGGCCGAGCGGGAAACACAAAAGCAGCAAGAGCACACGCAGAGCCGAGCAGCGGGATACCAGCAAAGCAAACAAGAGAAGGGGTGGGGGTGGGGGTGGGGGGCAGACGGCGTGAACCGCCAACGAGCGCCGAGCCAGCAGGTTGGAGCAGAGCAGGCAAAAAAAGAAACAAAAGCACAAAGGGCACCGAGTGGAAGCGACGAAAACCGCAAGACACAAAAGGGGAGGGGGGGGGGCGGGGGGGGGGCAGCAACCACCAGGGAGCAGCAAACGGCCGAGCGGGAAACACAAAAGCAGCAAGAGCACACGCAGAGCCGAGCAGTGGGATACCAGCAAAGCAAACAAGAGAAGGGGTGGGGGTGGGGGTGGGGGGCAGACGGCGTGAACCGCCAACGAGCGCCGAGCCAGCAGGTGGGAGCAGAGCAGGCAAAAAAAGAAACAAAAGCAAAAAGGGCACGGAGCGCCAGCGACGAAAACCGCGAGACACAAAAGGGGAGGGGGGGGGGCGGGGGGGCAGCAACCACCAGGGAGCAGCGAACGGCCGAGCGGGAAACACAAAAGCAGCAAGAGCACACACAGAGCCGAGCAGCGGGATACCAGCAAAGCAAACAAGAGAAGGGGTGGGGGTGGGGGTGGGGGGCAGACGGCGTGAACCGCCAACGAGCGCCGAGCCAGCAGGTGGGAGCAGAGCAGGCAAAAAAAGAAACAAAAGCAAAAAGGGCACCGAGCGGCAGCGACGAAAACCGAGAGACTCAAAAGGGGAGGGGGGGGGGCGGGGGGGGCAGCAACCACCAGGGAGCAGCGAACGGCCAGGCAGGAAACACAAAAGCAGCGAGAGCGCACGCGGAGCCGAGAAGCGGCGGACCAACAAAACAAACAACACATAGCGCCAGAGCCCAGGGCACCCGGGGCCGGAAACGAGAGAAAGCCAGAGACAACGGGGGCGCACAACGGACGAGAAGAGGAAAAAAAAGAAAAACACAAGACGGGGGGGATGTGGAAACAAAAACAAAGCGCCAAGGCCCAAGGCACCCGGGGCCGGAAACCAGAGAAAGCCAGAAACAATGGAGGGGCACAAAGGGAACAACGCAACAAAAAAAAAAAGAGGCACACAAAGGAACAGGAAACCCGTGTGCCCCGGGGGTAACGCGGGGACACACAGTGCAAAAAAAAAAGGAACAGGAAAGGGGCAACCCCAGCCCGGAAAGGGAGTGCGTGCGCGCGTGCAACGCGGGGATCGCAAACAGAGATGACCGTTCAAACTCTCATCTTTGATTAATGCTGTCAATTTCGACATCATTCACCTCATTTTAAACTTCCTTTTCAAACGCTGATTTCATCGATGCGTCCCTTATCAGATGACGAGATTTCTGCGATTTGTGATCTGTTGCGCTCAAAAATCAAATCGAAAGTTGCATGCGGCAACGGCCCCTTATGCCCATATCTCCAGCGCCATTGCTGTTAGTTTGATCACCCACCCGGCGACCAGACTTCAACTCCGTCTTCAACATGGCCAGCACAACGTGCAAGCAGTCAAACGACCGGCGGACACCTTTTGCCGCAACAAACTCCGCAACAAGAATCTTCCATGCCTGCCATGTCCATGAACCGCTATTGCTTGCCTGCCGAATTCAAGACCCGAGCCGTACTTCATGACTGTCAAATAATTTCACTTCAGTACTCCTTCAACAGAAAAACCGAACAATCTTCACAGGCGCTAAAAGTGCAGGCAATTTGCTTTGATTGCCAAGTTCTCACCGTGCATCACCTGAAGCCCGAGGCACCCTTGCTACGACGACAAGCCGTCATTTTTGACTCTCAAGTGCTTTCTGTCCAACTACCATTTCAACCCGAGGATGAGAGTTCCAAGCAGACAACAGCAATGCACCGCCAACTTTCTGCCCACGAGGAACCCGAATTCAAGGCCCGTGCCGGAATTCACGAATGTCAAGTAATGTCACTGCAGTACACGTGCGGCAGAGACTCCGGACATCTATCACACTCGCTAAAAGCACATGCTGTTTGTTTTGATTGCCAAGTACTCACCGTGTATCACATGAGGCCCGAAACACTCTCACTACGACGACAAGCCGTCCTGTACGACCGTCAAGTACTTTCTGTCCAATTCCCACTGCAGCCGGAGGACGCCCGTTCGAAGCGGCCAGCAACCCAACAACGTGTACAATCCTCGGTACTTCAGCACAACCCGTACGCCTTCCCTGAACACCAGACAAACAACCGGTGGTCAGTACTGATGGATGAATCAGAGTGCCCGCACCATGACGACTTGGAACAGCACTTGGAGGAAGATCCACTGTCCCGTTGGCACACCGAGCAAACAAAACCAAGGTTTCCTCCCCGAAAGCAAAATACTGTGTCTCCGTCAGCCCTCTCCTACCAATGCAAAGATTGTAAAACAACTTTCCAAATGTCCACAGACCAGGTTCACTGGTTTCTGCAACGTGCATTACATGTTCCAAAACGTTGCGAGGAGAGAAAGATGTCCTTGATTAATGCCCTAGATATTCTGATGAAGTCCTGCAGGTTTTGAAGTTGAAAACCCAAGCCAAAGCAGCAAGTAGAGCAAGAACAGGATGTGGATCGAATCAATGAATAGTTTTGAGATCCAGTGTAACACAGAAGGGCTGCAGAAAGACAATGCAGGTATAAACACAAAGATTCAACCACAAATGGATAATACAAAAGATTTGAAATGAAAACTGGACTGACTCTGGCCTCCAAGATAGCATTAGGCACTTCATGTGCACTCTTTTGGGTGAAATGGTGCTGGTTAGGAATGTGGGGCATAGATGTCAGGCCAACACAGAAAATGACTTGGCCAAGCAACTGAATTCAGAAACAGTTAAAAAGTAGAACCACAATAAGTGGTAGAAACAATTGAGTCTAGGGGTCTTGGGCTGGGAGACCACTAGGCTTAACCTCCAAGGCCTAAAGCATGAAATGCCTGATTTATTTTGGTATATCCTCCATGAAGGAAGGTACCTCCGCTCAGTTGAGTGGTAGGGGTGAACTTCATGAGGGGGCTAGGGTTACAACCCTAGTTACTTTGAGAAAGTGTACTTGAGGCTTCAAAAGAGTGATGAAAATACTTAAGTTAGTCTTAGCATCAACAAAAGGGTTTTAAGGGGGGCTTTGCCTGGATCAAGCCCTTCAAGAAGGACATGGCAGTGACTTTTTCTCACCCCCCCCTGGAGTACTAGTTAGCTAAGCTAGTAGGACCAAGGAAAAAGGCTCAAATATTCTCAAAATTACCTCAGAAAATGCATTAAACTTACCAAAAACATCCTCATCAGTTCATAGAAGCCTATCACCCTGTAGGTACCCTCGAAAAACAGTGTAATGTACCGTGAATGATGTCCCTTCGATGGGGCATTCCTCAAAAGTCGCCGGCGTGCGACGGGAACTTTCGGTAAAAATCTGGGGGTAGTGGGGTTTGAACCCAGGACTCCATCCCTAGAGCCCATGTGCTTGCCCACTAGGGTACAGTCGAATGCTCTGATGCGGAGGGCGATCGTTGTATAAACAGCGTTTTAGTAAACGTCCTGACCAAGGGCCAGGGCGGAGCAATACTCCCAATGGAGGACACAAATCTCCAGGACCTGAAAAAAATAGAAAATGAAACCAACAGGGAGTGATTCCTGCGGTGTAGCGGAAGGGGTAGCGATTTAACAAGTCAAATCGCTAAAAATTGACGAAATCACGCGAGAAATTGTCATTCCTACACATAACTCAAAGTCGCAGACAAGCGCAAAGGAAGCGGACTTCAAAAACAAGGTTGCGCAAGCGTAAACGGCTTTTGGAAAAGAAGGTATGAGCCGTAGTTTTTAAAGTTCTAAAGGAAATTTTTGCACAGTTGCATAAAATTTTTTATAAACTTCAGAGAAAAGTATTGAAATTCAACCCACACCACAGAGCAGGTGGACAACCCACCTCTCAGGTATGCCAGTGTCATCTCACACGCATGCATTGCGTTCGTGTTGGTTGCTTCGTTAAAACGTTAGGGTTGTCAACGCTGTGTTCGTTGGGGGTTCGGGCGCTCATCTCCTTTGCTCTGCAAAGGTCAAAACAGTAATGAGAGGTATGCGATGCAAATGGAGCGTGTAGCGCGCACGTAGGGTTAGAATATGCGCTGTGCTCGCGATGCATGTGCCTAATTGAGGCATTCACACGCTGTGACGCTTTCCCTGTACCCCAATTCATCCTTGTTCTCTCTTCACAGGTAATAAAAGAAAGTGTTTGCCCGTGTGTAGCCGTAGCGTTAAAGTAGGGTTGCTTAAAACGCTTAGGCTTGTTTATAACTCGCAATAGAGTTGTTTTGCGTTCGCTTCATTTCGGCATTCACACGATGCATGGTGAGTAAGGTAGGTTAGCCCAGGAGGAGCTCACCTCCTGGTTGAGTCAGTGGTTATGGTTCCGCCTCCTGTCCCTGCATGCGTGCACACGATGCATCAAAGGGTAGGCCACGCGAAATGCGCAGGGTAAACCTTGTTTAGGTTACCCAGCAGCTCCTCGGTACGTTCTCTAAGAGAACCTGAGGAGTCTCTTAACGCTTGCTTGCTTGACAGGGGTTGTTTGAGGACAGTGTATTATAGGTCACACTGAGAAGCGTATAATACGTGGAGTGTGGCTTGGTTCCTCAGCCGCAAACACCCCTTCATTGGCCTCTGTTGTACAGGTGGGAGAGGTTCAGGGTGATTGGTGCATGCAGCAGCTGCCTTCGGCGGCTACCCATTTTTCTGCCCCAGCTAAACAGGGGCGCTGATCACACAATCAATTGACTGCGCCCCAGCCAGGAGTGGCGTGGGCAGTTCGACTCCATCGACATCTGCGCTGTGCACGCAACAAGAGCACCCCTTCCCTCCAAGCCCTAGCAGGGAAACGTGTTGTGACGTCCCTGTCAGGCCACAGTTGCTTAGCAGCGCTGTGTTCTCTTGTCTTCTTCACAGGAGGGTCATTAGGACCCGAGGAATCATTGACAGCAACACGGAGTAGCGTGTGTAGGGGTTAGGGTCAGCAGGCCTGGCAGGAGTTGAGTGCAGGTGATGAGTGCTCACCCTGACTTCGAAGGCCGGTGCTGGCGTTAGTGAGTGTAGTGTAGTGGTGTCTCCTGTCCCGCGTGCTTTTCCTCGTGGGCAGGGGAGTGCGTTAGCTTTTGGCCCTTAGCAAAAATGGGCGTTTTGTATGCACTTAGCACACTTGGCCACCCCTCCCCTCTAGTAGGTAGGGCTTTTGCCGTCTTTTCCCAAGGATAGGCGCCAGCACAGAAATTGGGCGCCATAGGGGTGGTAATAGTACCTGATTAGGACCTTCTGTCCGACGTCAGCGAAGCCCGGTCTGCGGGAGCCACGCCGGGGAGAGGAGTGAGACACACACAGACATAGGTAGCACACATAGCGGTATGGTAAACCCTGTAAGGAAGGGTAGAACCCCATGGGTCTGGACCAGTCAGGGGTCCTAACTGTGGGCTCGCTTGTCCCCGAGGAGGGAAGACACACCTTGCCTCATAACACCTTGCTTGTCATTCCCCCCTGGTGTAGTAAGCCACCGTTCTTCGTTGGCTCCCCAAGGTCATTACATCAGGGCAGCTCCCATGCAACACATGGTCAACGAGGCATACACTCGCTGGGTGGCTGCAATCCTGATAAGCGGCCACCTGGCCCACGCTGGAAACCATAGGCATGGGTCTGCAGGGCACAGACAGGGTCAGTGCAGTGCTCAGTAAGCAGTAGTCTGTGAAAAATCAATCACCTTCGGCCAGAGAGTGGTTGTCACGGGGGGCTAACGTTCCTGTCCTGCGATGCAATGCGGGGCAACTGTGACAATTGCTCTTACAACCATACACAGGCACGTCTGCAGAAGAGTGCTCACTGCACCTGTCAGTAGACTGACACAGGGAAATTAGTTTCGCTTTTTACGCTGGGACATAGTCTCAGCACGGGTTAGGAGCTGCCCCTCGTTGTTCTCAACGAGGTAGGTGCAGAAGATGGGGTTGATACTCCCATCTGGTTGTATGAAGGCTGACATAGGTTCCCAGGCCGCCTCAGATAACCCATAGCCATCCCATAGGGTTAGGAATTTCCAGCCCTGTTTATACTCGTGGCGAGCAATACCTGCAACCACGTAGTAACCATCGACTGCCATCTCATCGGCATTCATCTCTTCGAGTTCGTCTGCCTCCTCTGGACTGGCAGCGTTCTCTAGGTCTATACGTTCGACCTCACTGTCGCTGAGGCACCACTCATCCCAAGACAAATCGTCAGGGGAGTGATAGTGCCTCAACTGTTTAGGTGCACACAGCAGTTCACCACCTAGACGTGGACTGCACCTGACATGCATCCTGGATCCATCTATCCTGATGATACGATAGGGTCCAAAATAAGGGCTCTGTAGGCAGTTACGTGGCCAGGAGGGTAGGCGTGAATGGTGTACCAAAACAAGGTCACCAACCTTGAAGCTGGCAGGTCGCCGTAGGCGGTTCCGTCGGCTCAGTTCACGGTCACAAATGTGTCTCAGGTTAGTCCCAGCCTGGTTAGCCAGAGACTGCTTGTGTTCCAGCCAATCTCCCACAGGGCTCTTGAAGTCCTCAGGAGAGGGGGTTTTGAAGAATCAAGCAGGTCGTCCTCCATGGAACAGTTCGTGGGGGGTGAAACCCGTAGAGGAGCTCCGCTGTGCGTTCATGGTCAGCACTGCCCAGGGCACTAGGCGTACCCAGTCCTTGGTACGCTCCTATTTCATCAGGATTTTTAAGTTTTGCTCCACCACACGGTTCTGTCTCTCACAGAGAGGGTTAGACGTGTGGGTATAGGGCACACCTGTGGTTACCTCCACGTTGAGGGCATTTAGCACTCGTTTGTACCACCCAGTGTCACTGCGGATGCGTACATCCTCATCAGAGTGCACCTGCTTAGGTGCTCCATAGGGTTCGAACCATTGTTCGACCAACATTTTCACAGTCTGCTCACCTGTGATTTTCTTATTGCAAGGGAACACACAGGTGAAGCAAGATAGGCCACAGGTGACCACTAGGCAACTATCATAGCCGCCGAAGCGTGGTAGGCCGTGGATGAAATCCACGTAGAGAAGAGAGTTAGCACAATAGGGTATGGGTAAGCTGGAGATCAGGCCCCTATCCCTACTGTCGCTCTGCTTGCTGGCATGACAGCCACAAGCATCCACAATGGTCTGCATACGCGACCTCAGTTCAGTCAGGGTTAGACTAGAGGATGACACTCTCACGGAAGAAGTCCACTGAGCGATTAGCGCCAGTGTGACCAGAACTGAGATGGGACCACTGTAGGCACCCATCCAGCCGTGCCTCAGGCACCACAATTCGGTCCTCGTAGAAGAGGTACTGATTGTTTTTATACCACTGGTCCCCGTCAATGACACGGGGTTCGAGACCAGTGCTGAGGGTTTGGAGAATTTCTTTATACTCTGACTGATAGTCGGTTAGACTCCAACCCTCCAGGATTCCAGCAGTGCGCATGGACAGGCCAAGCTGGACATCCATACGCTGGAAAGCCTCTCTGGCGAGCGCCTCAGAGCTCTCACCTATAAGCGCATCGAAGTTGTTGCGCAATATACAGTCAGACAGTTCATTCTTTATCCCGGGGATATGATGCACTGTCAGCCTGAACTGGCTCAGGTAAGTCCACCACCGTTTTAGCTTTGCTTTCTCTGGTGGTGGGCCCTTCTGAAAAGACTTCACAGGCTCCTGGTCACACAGCCAGACAATAGGGTTAGATCCCAGGAGTCGGGAATGTGACGATAGCACCAACATACCGGCCAAGAGTTCCTGGTCATAGGTGCTGTAATTGGAACGCGCTTGGTTCCAGTTCCAATTTCAGTGTCCCAGTGGCACCAGTCGCCACTCACTGGTAGGATAGTCATGTTTCAACGAACCATCACGGTTCAGTCCACTAGTACGATAATGGCCGTGCGTTAGTTCAGCGTGGTTAAGCTCCTGCCATTGGTAGATCGTACCACCCCCCCCTACATCACTGGCATCAGTGATCAGGACTATCTTGCTCTCAGGGCGGGGTACTCCCAGGCAGTTGGAGGAGGCAATCTTCTTCTTCAACTCCTGGAAACACTCTTCCTCTCTGGCGGTCCACCTCCAGGGAGTAGTTTTCTTGATTAGGTTAGTGAGGGGTGCAGAGGAGTAAGTAAAATTGTGGATGTGACGCCGAAAGAAATTACAGGCGCCCACAAAACTCCTCACGTCGTGTAGACCCCTCTTAGGGTCATCGCGAATCTGCATGTCCTGTAGGGGCTGCATCTTAGACGCAGCTGGTTTCCACCAACCATACCCCATGTCGAAACCCAAACATTCCATCTCCTCTTTGATGAACTCACATTTTTCGAGTTTGATTTCGAGGTGGTTTTCTTGACAGACAATGAAAAATTCACGGAGGAGAAGGACATGGTCCTCTTTGGTATTAGTACCCAAACTCACGTCGTCGCTGTGAGCCTCCATTTCTGCACCCCGAGAGATCAACTCCTGTACTAGAGGCCTGCGCCTCAGTATGTACAAAATATTGTTCATCTGCTCCTGGAAGAGCGCTGGGGCATTAGCCACCCCGAAATGCACCCCCTTCCACTTAAAGACACGGCCCTTAGGGGTTATAAAAGCCAGCAGCTCCTGAGCTGCGGAGGTTAGGTCCACCTGCCAGAAACCAGAGCGTTTGTCTATTTTGGTCTTGTACCTGCATTTGGCAATACGCTCCAGGGTATTTTCCATGTTAGGAATACTCCTTGAGTGGTTCTGGGTTTTCTTGTTGACCTCACCATAGTCTACAACCAGTCGTAGGGCAGTCGACCCTGGTTTGGCAACCAGGAAACAGGGACTGCAGTGAGGGGGGTAGTCCCCCTGCTTATATTCTTCAACGAGGCCAGCATCAATACATTCCTGGATCTGGTGCTCGATTTCTTCAACCTGTTCCTGTGGGGCGGGATAGGGACGACGCCTCACTCGCGTCTTTTCAAATTCAGGTTTCAGTTTCAGGTCCATCCAGACCAGTTTTTTACAAGCGAGGGGAGGCGGCAAGGCGTCGAACACCTCCTCTTAGGTTATCAGCAGTTTCTTCAGGCGGGGCTCAAGGTTAAGACTCTCGAGTTTCTGAAGGAAATCATCCTCAGCATGGAGGTTGCTTTTTCCATGTTCGTTCTTTTTCTGCCGATCAGCAGTTTTGGCAGGCTCAGAACCATTGTCCCACTCAGGGGGACATTGCTGCCCATAGTGCAGAGAATACACAAGCGGTATCTCAGGGTCAGGCAGCGTATAGGACTCATCGTCCTCCTCAGACCACATGGAGGATTTCCAGGTCTGTCTGAGGTATTGCAGCCGCTCTTGGCGCTCAATACCTTCGGCCTTCAGGTACAACAGCCGCCGGAGTTCCTGAGTGTCATGCTCAGACAAAGGCATGTTATTAGAAGCAGGCCGCGCCAGAGCATCAGCACTCCGGGCCACGGGTTCACCTGTGTGCATAGGTTGCATGTGTAGCACTGGCTTCCCAACAGGGGAAGCGGGCTCAGAGGTTGACTCTAGATCTACCTCCTCTAGCAACAGCTGGGCTAGGAAGGCACTGTGTTTTAGGTCAACACAGCTGGGATCAACAGGAGGAATAGTGCTGGCGATCTCAGACAGTTGGTCGTCAGCATCCTCTTTTACAGCTGCAGGTTCCAGATAGTCATCGGAAGACTCACACCCTGTAAGTGTGGCAGATAGGTGCTCAGGAGATCGATTTTTGAGATCATAAAGGGTCAGGCCACGATTTTCGGCCATGACCTCTTTCAGTAGCACCTGGTCTAGGTCACAAAGGGGTACAGGATTGAGAGATCCATCGACGATGGACAGGAAACTGGCCCACTCAGGTACCTGCATAGCTGTGTCTGAGTCCTCAGGCACAGAAATGGGGCCGTTGGGGAGTTGCACTCTTCCCACGGTCATTCGATCTAGCATACGGCGCCAGTAAGCATGTTCACCAGAGCAGCCCCAGTCAGGGGTACACATGACGACCCTTCCTACCTCATAAGCGATTTTGGTTAGAACCTTCGCGAGCAGGGAGAAGGGAGGGTTAGCATACGCTAGGCCCATTGCTTTCCAGAAGAAACGGAAAGCATTGTTCAATTGTTTCGAGCAGTACAACTGCATGATGTGCTGTTGTTGGCTCGCAAACAATTCCACCTGGATCTCATCCAGGTTTACCTGAAGGGCCGCCAGTCCATTTTCAAGAACGTGACGGGCCAATTGGTAGTTTTCAGTACGATAGTTAGTCTTGGATGCGTAGCGCAGCCCAGACTCTTTTCGTCCCGACAGCTCCAAAGGTACGGAGAATAGCCCACTGCCAAAGTCGCAGTGCAAAGAGTAGGGGGCCTGGAGGGACAGCATTTTACCTGGGGGTTTCTTCGTAGGAAGTCGGTACCAATGACGATGTCAAAGGCGTCGGTGTCAAGCACTCTGCAGTGTTGGGTCACGGTTTCGTCGCCCAGGCATATAGTCACATCAACCCCCCCCAAGAAATGGATGGTACGCCCATCCCCTACTCTTATGGCCATGGTCTTAGTTTTCTTGAAAGTCTTTAGCAGGCGCCGGGCCACTATGGAAAGTGTTGCACCGGTGTCAAGCACGGCTCGAAAAACTTGACCCCCGATTTTCACGAGGATCGAGAAAACCAAGTCCTCCTTTTCGGAGCCGCCCCCCTACTCCTCATCAGGGAACTTGACATCCACCCCTGCAGCTATGAGGCACCTGGCCATCCAGGCCAAGCGCCTCTTCTTGGAATCATTCCCCTCAGGGGTAGCGTTATCCCCTTGGGGGCGCTTCTTGGGATCACCTGTGGCAGGAGTGGGTGTAGCAGCAGGAGAGGGTGTAGCGACGGGCGCTGATGAGCGCCTCTGGGGGTTAGGGGGTCCATTTTTTGCCACCCCCCTTGCCACCTCCTTTACCACCTTTATGCCCATTCGGGGGATTTCTGGTGGGTGTTTGGGTCTTCTGGCGTTCGGCCTCCTGACGCTTGAGTTTATCACTCTCGCGTTTCTTTATGTGATATTCGTCCTCGTAGTGACGACGTTTGCCACAATACCCACAGGTGATGGTACACCTGAAATGATCCTGATGGGTCACAGGTTTCCCATCCTTGGTATGCTGCTGTCGTTTCATCTGCAGCATACAGCTACTGCGGTGATTGCAGTCAGAGGCATGACAAGGTGACGCGGGAGCCTGGGTCTGCTCCTTAGCACTTAGTCTTGGCGCTGGTTCAATTGCTGATGAGCTCCCAGTTTTAGGCGGCACTCGTGAGGTTTTCATTGAAAATCCTTCGACGTTTCAAATCCACGATGATTTCCAAAACCGTCAAGTGCTGCTTTTCCAAAAACTTCTCACTGGAGCTCCCAAACTCCCTGGCAACACGGCGAAGACACGTGATCGTTCTTGCTTTCACGCATTGCTTTGACAAACAGTTCTAAGAACCTTGCCCGGCTCTTCGCACCATGTCTCCTGCACATGAAACACATGTAGGGCAGACAGGCGCAAATGGAGACTATTTGCGAGTATTTACATGCATACGCGGCGCTGCTCTGAGTCGCTCTTCACGTTCACGGACACATGTCTACTCTGTCCAGAATAACTCGATATATGCGGAAATTAATAAAAATAATTATAAAAAACATTGCCAAAAGCAGTAAAACTGCCAGGCGCTGAGGCCATGCAGATCTCTGAAAATCATATGATGTCGCCATTCTGCGCTTGCGTTCTGCAGCAGAGCGCGGCGACTTTAGCGGGGAATCGCGGTCTCTCTGAACCCGCTTCACCCCCCTCCTTAAGAGATTTGCCATGGCCGGCAGTTCCAAGTATCTACGGCAGACGTCTGGCCCCTTGTGGCGTCTCCACCTCAGTTTTTTTACTTTGTGACGACTCCTCGGCTTGTCTTCCGGCTGCCCCAGTGGTGGTTGTGTCCTCTGGCTTGTCGCAGCGCGAGCCTCTACCTGTTTTTCTGCACTCGGCACGTTCGGCGTTGGTGTGACTTCTGGCAGCGCGAGCTTCTACTCGGCGTTCTGCTCTCAGCACGTTGGGCGCCTCCGTGGCTTCTGGCAGCGCACGCTCACTCGGCGTTCTGCTGTCCGCCTGCTCGGACCCACGCTTCCTGAAGCTGTCGTGCATGCTCTCGTTGTCTCCACTCGGTTACCGAAGCTTCAACGCTTGACCCACTCCTCATACAAGGCGTTCACCGTAACCATAGGAAAGTAATCCGGCGTCCCTGGCACTGGATAGTTCACGGGCTGCTCGTACTGTTGACGGTGCGCCACTGCACAGCGCTGTAGCTCCCACCAGGTCTTCAAATCCTTGCCCGGGTTCTTCCTCAGCCACCTGGCCACATTGTCCTCGATGACACTCCAGGTCAGGCGTTCCACGTTCTCCGTAGCACGCTCCCGTAGTACCGCCACGGCGCACACGAGTCGTTCCTCGGTAGGCTGCGCTGGCTTGGTCTCCGCGGACGTGGTCGGCGCTGGCTGGGGTCCCATTTGCTGGCTCGGCTTTGGCTTTGGCTCCGCTGGCTTGAGCTGCGCTGTCTTGGAGTTGTCTCCTCGACGCTTCGCTCGCTTCGCTTCGCGCTTGCGTTGGAGATGGTCATCTCTTTGACGGAACCAGTCTTCACCGCGGCAGTTGCTGTCTTCGTGACTCTGCGCAGCAGCGTGGCGTCCGGCCTGTTCACACGCACTGCACGGCATCGACTTCCGACTGAGACACAAGGGCAGGCAAGGGGGAACACTCACATGTCCCGGTATTAGAACTGTTTTGACGCGGGAGCCTGGGTCTGCTCCTTAGCACTTAGTCTTGGCGCTGGTTCAATTGCCGATGAGCTCCCAGTTTTAGGCGGCACTCGTGAGGTTTTCATTGAAAATCCTTCGACGTTTCAAATCTACGATGATTTCCAAAACCGTCAAGTGCTGCTTTTCCAAAAACTTCTCACTGGAGCTCCCCAACTCCCTGGCAACACGGCGAAGACACGTGATCGTTCTTGCTTTCACGCATTGCTTTGACAAACAGTTCTAAGAACCTTGCCCGGCTCTTCGCACCATGTCTCCTGCACATGAAACACATGTAGGGCAGACAGGCGCAAATAGAGACTATTTGCGAGTATTTACATGCATACGCGGCGCTGCTCTGAGTCGCTCTTCACGTTCACGGACACATGTCTACTCTGTCCAGAATAACTCGATATATGCGGAAATTAATAAAAATAATTATAAAAAACATTGCCAAAAGCAGTAAAACTGCCAGGCGCTGAGGCCATGCAGATCTCTGAAAATCATATGATGTCGCCATTCTGCGCTTGCGTTCTGCAGCAGAGCGCGGCGACTTTAGCGGGGAATCGCGGTCTCTCTGAACCCGCTTCAAAGGCCCCCCCTTGTCATTGACAGGTTTGCAGTAGAACAGGGGGGGTGTACCTGCATCAGGTTGAACCTCATTCATGGCACGTAGGTTACCCCTCCCTTTACCACCTCCCTGGTTGGTGTTAGTGGGATTTTTAGGCCCTTTCCCTTCGCCACGTTCGGGGGTAGGGGTACCACCTCGACCGAAGTGCTTCTTGAGGAATTTCACCATGTGGGAGTCATTCTCTCTCTCGAGAGCTAGCTCAATCAGGAGGTCCACCAGTTCATCGTACGAGTGGGTCCGACTCTTCCTCTAAGAGGTAGAGCGGCAATCATCCCACGTACGTTGGGGGATCTTACTCATGAACCACAGGTGGGGCTCAGTGGCTCCATGGGAGCCCACTTTCCTCCGCGAAAACAGATACTCCAAGTCGCACAGGTATTCAGAGATTCGCGCAGCGGAAGGAAACTCAGGGAGCATAGGTAGCTCCTCTATCTGTGTGCGCACACTGAGGTCAGTCTCATAGACTGGGAACGTTTTCTCCAACCTCTGGAGTACCTCTGCCCAGGTGGAACAGGTTTTTCACAATCTGTTTCACCTGTTTTTGCAAAACGTTCTTTTTGCATGAGCGTTTCAGCAGTGAGCATTTGGTGGCCACATCCACATGGGATTGGCCAGTCATCAAAAGAAACTCAGCAAATTCTTCTGCCCATTCGGGCAGATTTTTCGGGTCGGACTCCGGCAGTTCCAGCTGGATGTTCGCCTGGGCAATAGGTCTGCCCGTCTTCCCACCCCCCGGAGTTAGGCCAGAAGGCGATACGCCGGCAAGAGGTGCCAGGGCTGACAGCCCTCTTTTCTCAATCTCTGTGACAGGCACGTCCTGTAGTTCAGCCATGGGCACTGTCCTGGCACGGGGGTGAAAGGGGCTGGGGCAGGTGACCTTAGGCAACAGCCTTGAAACCCTTGATCTCTTAAGATCTTCGGCCAGGGTACTCAGTCCGGGAGAGGGGGAGGACAACTCTGGCTTGGGTAAGGGTTCTGCAATACCCAGTTTTGCCTTAATAGCCTCCGATGGGGCCGTCACATCTGGATCTTCTGATCCAGACAGAAGTTTGGCCAGCAGTTCGGCGTTATGATCCAGGGCAACGTAGGTTGGCCTAGGATGATGTTGTTCCTCAACTCGAGTCGGGCCCACTTCGGGAGCCCTTGGGGTTGGACAACATGCTCTTGGATACTGGGGTCTCGGTCGTCTTGGCAGGGATGCTGTCTCGGCTCTGTCAAACGGCGGGCCAGAGTGCGTGTAGGACCCTAGGTCTGTACGTGGTCTGGATCCGTGTACTGCCAATGGATCCTCCCCATCTTCTCCACGAATGGATTTGTAGTACTCCTCATGGAGGATGTATTCATCCATTTTCTTCCCCAGCTCCTCGTTTTCCTCAGGGCCTCCAATCGCTGCTGAGGATGAAGCCGGACAGGCGGATTGGGAGACTGAGGCTGCTACACGTCTGTGGAGATGATGCAGGCTGTCTCCACCGTGGGCCGCTAAGGCCTCGGTGGTAAGGATGGTATTTTCTTCCGCCCTTCTGCGATCTGGATCTCCTTGGGACCCATATGCGCCACTGAGATGTGGAGCTCGGTAAGGTGGTTCACTCATAGGGTGGGCCATGCTGCCCATTTGTACTTGGACAGTTCTTATGGGCCAGGCCCTGACGCTTGGCGTGGACATGATGAACTTGTTGTTGAGCTTTGTGTGCTGCACTTCTTCTCAGGGTCGGTTCAAAAGGTCACAAGGGACTGTCTCTGCTACCGGAAAGATGTCCTTGATTAATGCCCTAGATATTTTGATGAAATCCTGCAGGTTTTGAAGTTGAAAACCCAAGCCAAAGCAGCAAGTAGAGCAAGAACAGGATGTGGATCGAATCAATGAATAGTTTTGGAATCCAGTGTAACACAGAAGGGCTGCAGAAAGACAATGCAGGTATAAACACAAAGATTCAATCACAAATGGATAATACAAAAGATTTTAAATGAAAGCTGGACTGACTCTGGCCTCCAAGATAGCATTAGGCACTTCATGTGCACTCTTTTGGGTGAAATTTTGCTGGTTAGGAATGTGGGGCATAGATGTCAGGCCAACACAGAAAATGACTTGGCCAAGCAACTGAATTCAGAAACAGTTAAAAAGTAGAACCACAATAAGTGGTAGAGACAATTGAGTCTAGGGGTCTTGGGGTGGGAGACCACTAGGCTTAACCTCCAAGGCCTAAAGCATGAAATGCCTATTTTATTTCGGTATATCCTTCATGAAGGAAGGTACCTCCGGTCAGTTGAGTTGTAGGGGTGAACTTCATGGGGGGGCTAGGGTTACAACCCTTGTTACTTTGAGAAAGTGTACTTAAGGCTTCAAAAGAGTGATAAAAATACTTAAGTTAGTCTTAGCATCAACAAAAGGGTTTTAAGGGGGGCTTGGCCTGGATCAAGCCCTCCAAGAAAGACATGGCAGTGACTTTTTCTTACTAGGAGTGCCGGCAAAACGCAAATTCCCCGAGAAAGGAAAGAAATAGGATGCCAAACCGTTGCAGATCAGCGAATACCTGCACAAAACTCCAAAGTCATGGCCGGCAGTAATACCAGCACAAGAGCCAAAGTCGCGATCCACCGTGTCAAATTGTTCCAGTCGGACTTCTTCCAGTTCCGGCATTACTGGAAGTATTTGGGATTGTTGTTCAACGCTGTCGAACATCTCATCAAAAAGTTTGTCCTCTTCACTCAAGCAGACAAGGACTTATTGGGCAATCGCAGCAGGGACCACTTACGACTTCCCACTCCAGCAAGAAGAACTTTTCTCATTGAAGAATTCATGTCACGAAACGCTGCCTTCCGTGGACAAGTCAGAGAGAGAAATAAAAGATTGTCCCAGAGGTTGCAACCCTATCACTTTCCTCTCCGAAGCGCACTTCTGAAAGGTGGGCTGATATGTCCGACGACTCAGGCCTGCCCACACTTGAAGCAGGGTCCAGCTCAGAGAATACAAGTGTCGCATCGTTGGAAGAAGATAATCATATCAATTCACCACTAATAGGGCTGTCTCAACACAGTGCACTGGAGCACTTATCCTATATTATATTGGGCCAGCATAACTGGCATGTAACAGCACGCCCAGCAACAGAAACATGGATGCACTTAAGTGCACTGAAAGCATTCTCCCTGCAGCCTGCACTTATTACGCCAGGCAAATATCCAAGCTCTGAGTCACTGCCCACTCTGCAGTCCAGCAGCAGCTCTGAGGCCACTGACGGCAGCACATCCCGTGCGGAACGCAACGACTCTTTCAACACACCTTCAGCAGAATGCAGTGGAGAGAACATTTTTGCTGTGCTTGCTTCCTTGTGCACCAGCTTTGAAATCAAAGCCATCAAGAATTTACAACAATTCACAGGAGAATTGGAATGGATAGCCAAAGGCCCCGACCTTACCACCAGCAACTTAATAGACATATGCTTTGATGTGTCTCTGTCAACACCTGCCCTCATTAAGTACTTGCGCAGTAGCCAGGTACCTCATACCACAGTGCAGACACTAACCAAAGTAAAAGCATCAGCTGAATACCAGGACATGCAGGCAGTCCACCACAGGCTACTGGAACAAGGGCACTGGCCAGTATATCAAGCAGAAGCCTTTTCTATACTAGAAAGCTAATGTATTTCATGAACTCCAGAACACAACCGACAGGTGGCAGGAGCAGGGGAAACTGAAACTGCATACAGGAGTAAGTTCCACCAGCACCCGAAACCCAGTAGGTCACTGTTCATGGAAATGTCTATCTTTTTTTTTTCCTATAATTTTTTGTCTATTTTTTCTGACGAACTGATTTCTTGGTGAACCATATCAGTTCCCACCACATTCTCCTTTGTATAAAACGTTGTTCATAGCAGCTATTGCCTTACGAACTGAGTTTGAGCGAACAGCCCCCTAGCACCCAAGGGGCAACGCGGGGATGCACAGTGCAAAACCCCAGCCCGGAGGGGGCCGAGCAAAGCAGAAAGACAAAGCGGCTAAAGGAAAAGGTGAGGCGCACCAGAATGCGCCCGGGAGGCCGGCCCGCCCGACCCGGCAAGGAAGGCCGAGCACACGCACTCACGCACGGGACCCGGGCGTGGCGTCCCCGAACCTGCAACGGGAGGTGTCGGCGTTCAAACGAAACAGCCCCGGTGCACCGACCGAGTCCCCCGTCGAACGACGGACGGCACGGAAAACCGGACGCGTCAGTGACCGGGTCCGCACACGCCAACCTCCGCAGCGCACGCAGCCCAAGACCGACGCCAGAGGGACCCGCCAGGGACAACCCCATCGCGGAGCCCCGAACGGGTACGACGCTGAGCGAGCCCAGCGCCCCCGCCTCGGCGGGGGCCAGCAACAGGCACAATGAGCCCGGTTCTCGGCCGGCTTCCGCGTGCCCCGCGCAGCCACCCAGTAAAGCCGGGGGTGCAAGCCCCCGGGTTGGAGAAAGGCACCACGGCGTCGGGAAAGCCGACCGGAGCACCGAGAGCGACCGGACCCGACGAGCCGCGGCGTAGCACGCGGGGCCACGAGGCACGCCAGAGAGGCACGCCGCCGGCCACAACGAAGGTACACGGACAGGTGCCAAGCAACAACGGCCGCCGGGTGCCGCAAACCCGGAGAGCGCGCACAACACGCAACGAATCACGGGACAAGAACAGGTGCCTAGCAACACCAGCCGCCGTCCGGATCGACGAGTGCGCGCCCGGAGTGTACCCAGCCCCTACCGGCTACGAACAGCCGCCATCCGGATGGACGAGTGCGCGCCCGGCAGCGTACCCAGCCCCTGCCGGCTACGAAACAGCCGCCGTCTGGATGGACGAGTGCGCGCCCGGCCGCGTATGCAGCCCCTGCCGGCTACGAAACAGCCGCCGTCCGGATGGACGAGTGCGCGCCCAGAGGGTAACCAGCCCCTGCCGGCTACGAACAGCCGCCGTCCCGATGGACGAGTGCGCGCCCCGATGGTACTTAGCCCCTGCCGGCTACAAACAGCCAACGTCCGGATGGACTGAGTGTGCCCCCCGCAGCGACGCCCCGCTCACGCAACACCGCACACGCAACCCGCAGCACAACACACGGAGCGAGCACACCGGTGAACAGGAGCCAAGTGGCCCAGGACACCGCTCACGCAACACAACACACCGAGCAGGCACACCGGTGAACAGGAGCCAAGTGGCCCAGGACACCGCACACGCAACACAACACACCGAGCCGGCACACCGGTGAACAGGAGCCGAGTGGTCCAGGACACAGCACAAGCAAAGCAAAGGACGGAGGCTGTACACCGATGAACAGGAGCCAAGTGGCCCAGGTCACATCACAAGCAACACAACACACCGAGCAGGCACACCGGTGAACAGGAGCCAAGTGACCCAGGACACCGCACATGCAGAGCAACGGACGGAGTGAGCACACCCGTGAGCAAGAGCCAAGTGGCCCAGGACACCGCACACGCAACACAACACACCGAGCCGGCGCGGCGGTGAACAGGAGCCAAGTGGCCCAGGACACCGCACAAGCAAAGCAAAGGACAGAGCGCGCACACGGGTGAACAGGAGCCAACCGGCCCAGGACACCGCACATGCAACACAACACACAGAGCAGGCACACTGGTGAACAGGAGCCAAGTGGCCCAGGACACCGCACACGCAAAGCAACGCACGGAGCGGGCACACCGGTGAACAGGTGCCAGATGGCCCAGGACACCGCACACACAACCCAACACACCGAGCGGGCACACCGGTGAACACGAGCCAAGTGGCGCAGGACACCGCACACGCAAAGCAACGCACCGAGCGGGCACACCGGTGAACAGGAGCCAAGTGGCCCAGGACACCGCACACGCAGCACAACACACAGAGCGGGCACACCGGTGAACACGAGCCAAGTGGCCCAGGACACCGCACCAGCAAAGCAGCGCACCGAGCGGGCACACCGGTGAACAGGAGCCAAGTGGCCAAGGACACCGCACACGCAATACAACAGAGCAAGCAGGCACACCGGTGAACAGGAGCCAAGTGGCCCAGGACACCGCACATGCAAAGCAACGCACCGAGCGGGCACACTGGTGAACAGGAGCCAGGTTGCCCAGGACACTGCACACACGTGCACACAAAGGGCGGCCGAGGGACAGGAAAGAGCCAACACACCATGGGTCCGACACACTGGGACGACCCAGCCGACCCAATGGGCCAGCAGCAGGGGCGGTACCCCAACGCCGCTGGTCCGAGCCGGGCCAGGTTGCATCAGGGACCATGCCAAACGTCCCCCGGAGCCATGGAAGCAACCGGTGACAGGCGAGCCGGTACACAGTCCAGGAGGGGGTCGCCTGCCAAGCAGAGAGGCCCCGCAACTCAAGCCACAAGGGTGAGGCGGCCGTACCGTAGACTAGCGGGAGCAATACCCCTTGTTTTGAGAGATACTCCACACAGCTGGGCAGCCCCCAGAGCTGCCGCACAAAGGAGGGGACATGTGGCCCTACCCATGGACACATGCGGGGACACCCTCCCACCTGGGACACCTGTACCGGGTGGCCGCGACACTGCCTTCCCAAGCACATGCGGGAGCGGCTTAAGAGGCACCTGACATAGAGCAGTGGGAGGGACAGGACGTCCCCTTGGTAAGACCTTCTTCCTGTATCGTCAAAGGAGGCATCCCTAGCTCCCGAAGATACCTACTTACAGAAGGTTTTATAGTGTTTTCAGCACTGTGTTTTTGCTGTGCCTCTCCTGCTGCTTGCTGCTGGTGTAGGGTTCCTGCTGCTTGTTTTTGATGAGGAAAATGTTTTATTGTTGAAATACAACCAATCCAGGATAACCCAAGCCAGAGATAAGCAAGTAGAAGATAGACAGGATCAAAGCATGAAGGGCTGCAGCCACAAAGAGTTAGATAAAGACAACTATCAACAATAGACCACAGCAATTAGCATACATTGCAACGCAGGATGAAATATTTTACATGTTTGAGAAAAACCTGATTGAAAAACGGCCCCAAGGGCTCACTCTCATCCATAGTGCCATCTTGAAGATGTGCACTCTTTGTTTTTTGGTCCCATAGGTGCTGAGGTGGCATGGCTTGTGGCGCCGAGGTGACTGCTATGTCACATGGGATAATCGTACTTAGCTAGGCTGACTGGGTATTGAACCCAGGACCTCTCAAAAAGAGGTGCCTCAGCCCCCTAGGGTGCATACCACTAGGATAGCTAAGATTTCACGAGAAAAAACATACATAAATTCATAGGCTCTGCCTTCAGTATATCAGTGCCTCAGTCACCCAGAAAAAGATGTTTTAGTTCATATAGCTTGGGGATTAAGGGGTCCACACAACATCCTGATTTTGTGTCTGGTTCCATAGGTCAAAATGTGTTATCACCCATTTTGGTTCGGCCAATACGAAGATAAAAATGCATGAGTGCTTAGAGCACCTCTAATACAACTAAAGTATACCCTAAAGCATTGGAAAAGCACTTTTTCTTACTCCCCCCTGTGCTGTGGTGGCCACCACTGTCGCATTTTCCAGAAAAGGGTATTTTTTCTGGGCCTTTCCTTGGTTTCCACACCTATTTAAAATACCTATAGCTTCCCTAACACTGGAAAAGAGCGCTTCACCATGGCCAGCGACTCTTGCTGCATTGTTAATGACAATTTCCAACAGAAAACTCAGCGCTCTTGGCGCTGCAGGGGTTCCTGTGGCTTGGTTAGGTTAGAATAGGGCATGCCGCGATCATATGCATTTGCATCCCTCCCTCCAAGCTGCAGCGTAACACAACCCAACGCCAGACTCTCATAGGACGCTCGACCCAAGTCTCATGGAACCTGATGGAGACACCTTTCCTGGTACTGGGGCGAGGGTGCGCTGATTTGATTAGAATTGCCCCTCGGAGGGGGCTCAGTTCTGGTTCAGTCTCCTGCTGCTGCTTTTCGGCCCGAACAGTGGCCTACTCAGCGAGGCTTTGCGAGGATATCTGCACAACAGAGGAATGGGAGGATGAGGGACGAATCCACGCAAACGCGAAGCGACAACACCTAAATCCGTCAAATGACGGCCTAGAATTTTTCTGAAAGCACATACCTGAACAGAATCCAATTGTGCATCAGATGCACATTTTTATAAAATTTGTAGTCATCTCTTGATTTTTTAAATCAAGAAATTCTTACGCAGAAAAAGGCGGCGTGCAGGAGCGGATCCTAGCGAAGCGCCGGAAAATAAAGATTTAATAAGATTATAAACGTATGTTACGCAGAATGACGAAAATGACGAAACATACATAAATAGACAAACATAAAGATTACACCCACATTGACAGAAAGAATTCAAGATTCAAGAATTCGAAAATCAACAGAAGGACTTCAATGCATCAGGTATAAACCACAGGTGTGCTCGTCTCGTATGCAGCATGCACATTGCTCGTCTCGTGTCTCCGTGAACGTGCCTTGTAGCAGCGCTAACAAACGATAGAGGGATAGATTAGAAAGATTGCAGATGATTAGAGGTAAGTCCAGGCTGATTAGACATACACACATATGCATAGCGCCGTTTATCGCTTGTGTCTCGCTTTTTCCTCACCTTGCTTCACTCTCCAGCGGTGAGTAAGGTAGGTAAGCCGAGGTTGGGCCACCCCCTGGTGGAGTTGGTGATTGTGGGTAAGATTAGGAGGAAAAACAGTGATTGACACAGGTTGATATTAAACTCGTGCATGCTCGTGCATTCACACACGCATTAAAGGGTAGGCCACGCGTGGTGCGCTCGGTACAACCCTTTTTTACGTTACCCAGGGGCTCCACCCCACGTTCTATAAGAGAACGGGTAGAGTTCCTTAAGCTTGCTTGCTTGTACTGAGGTTTGAGGACAGTGTGTTATAGGGCTACCTGAGAAGCGTATAATACGTGGAGGTAGTCTTGGTTCCTCAGCCGCAAACCTCAGTCATTTGCCTTTGCTTTACAGGTGGGAAGGTCAGGGTGAACTGGTGCAGTCTCAAGCCGTGCTAAAATATGCGGCACTGATCACACAAACAACAAGCTGCGACTCAGCCAGGAGTGGCAAGCGCAGCCCGACATCTTCAACATTAACACTGTGCACGCCAAAAGAGCACCCCTTCCCTCCAAGCTCTAGCAGGGAAACACGTTGTGCCGTCCCTGTTAGGCCACAGACGCTTAGTAGTTTTGTGTTTTCTTGCAATCTCACAGGCGAGCCGCTAGGGCTCGTGTCTTCTTCTTCAGCGCCACCCAGTAGAGCGTGCGTGTAGGAGTGGTAGTCCTGAGTGGGGGCTAGAGCCAGTTGCAGAAGTGCTCGCCCACCAGGATGGTGCCACTGTAGGGTGTGTAGGACCTGTAGTGCGTGTGTCACTGTCCCACCCTTTTCCTGCAATTTTAGCGGGGTTGGTGGGCAGTGGCAGTGGTTAGGCTAGATTTTTGCCATCGTAGCAAATAGGCGTTTTCAAGCCTTCATAGCTTTTGGCCACCCCTCCCTGTAGTAGGCAAATAGGTAGGGAAAATAATACCTGGATTAGTGCGCTGGGTATTCTGCCAAGGTTGTGCGCCAGCAAAGATATTGGGCGCTTAGGGGAGGAGAGACCCGGGGCGTACCCCAGGGCACCGGTAAGACCATCCTCCAGGTTTAGCAAGCGTGCACACCTGGGTATGATTAGGACACCATTTCTGCGGCTTGCTCTCAGGACGTTAGGGGTAGCACACTCACACATACACTTAGGCAGGTAAGGGTAAGGTTCAGTCCCTAGCTTTAGTCTTGGAGGCACGTGCCTCAGCGAGCCCCAGCAACTCACCAAGGTTGTTCTGGGACAAGTAGTCTACCAGAACTGAGTTTAGGCTCCCCTCAGGTAGAACAAACGCAGAAAAGGGCTCCAAGGTGGCCTCTTCAACTCCAAACCCTTCCCAGAGGGTGAGGAGACGCCAACCCTGGCAATAGCGGTGGCGTAGGACAGACTTCACCAGGTAGAAGCCCTCCTTAGCCATCTCCTCGGCGTTCATGCCGGGGAGTTCCCCTTCACCTTCCATAAGGCTGGCAGCCCCTTGTAGGTCTAGGGCGGCGATTTCCTCGTCGTTAAGCTCCCACTCCTCCCAACAGAGGTCTTCAGGATCATAGTAGCGCTTCAGGTGTTGAGCAGCGCACACCAGGGTCCCCCCTAGACGGGGAGAACACCTCACGGTTATAAGGTGTCCATCCACAGATAGAATCTTGTAGGGCCCGAAGTATGGGTTATCGCTGGTAGAGCTTGGCCAGGCGGCTAGTCCGCTGTGGTGCACCAGCAGCCAATCCCCTTCTTGGTAGGTGGCTGGTACTCGGTGCTTGTTCTTCTTGTTCCACTAACGCTCCCTTACTCTCTGGAGCATAGCCTTGGCCTTGTCCACCTTCGCTTGTTGCTCTTGGACCCACTCACCCACAGTAGAATTGGTGTCTTCCGGATAGAGAGCATGTAGGAACCACCTCAGGCGCCCTGGGAATAGCTCATGGGGCGAGTAGCCAGTTGCCGAACTCTCTTGGGAGTTCATCATCAAGGATATGACAGGGAGTAGTCTCACCCAGTCTCTGGTGCGTAGAGTTTTGCACCATATCCTTGCATTCTTCTTGAGGACACAAATCTGTCGCTCACATAGGGGGTTCCTCGTGTGCGAGTAGGGGATCCCCGTAGACACCTGGACATTGTGGGATCTCAGGACCCTCTTGTACCAGCCGGTATCTGAGCGTACTCGTACGTCCTCATCGGAGTTGATCTCTTTGGGCGTCCCATAGACACAAAACCACTCCTCCAGGAGTATCTTGATAGTCTCCTCCCCGGTAATGTGCTTGATATATGGCAACACCCTGGTAAATCTGGTCAACCCACAGGTTACCACGAGGGCGAAGTCATAGCCCCCGAACTTCGGCATCTCCGTGTAGTCCGCGTAGAGAACACTGTTAGCACAGTGAGGGATGGGCAGGGTCGAGTAGAGACCACTGTCCCTAATATCCCCCGGTTTGCAGGACCTACACGGGCACTTGTCCACGATAGGCTGGAGGGTCTTCCGCAGTTGGTCATCAGTCCACGTAGTGTGGAACCACTGCTTGAATAGCCTCAGGGTACGGTCAGCACCCACATGACCGCTGGACTCATTAGTCCACTTCAGCAGCGCTGGGACTCCGTCACTAGGTACCACGATGCGGTCCTCGTGCTAGAGGTAGCTCTTGTCCCTCTTCCACTGTTCGTGGTTGACCAGGAGGGGTTCAAGGCGTTTCTCCAGGCGCTTGTAGATATCCCCAAACTCCTTCAGGTACTCCGATTGTTGGAGTCCATCCAGGGGGCGTATCATAGTCATGTTGAGGTCCAAGTGCACGTCCATACGGCTGAACGCCTCCTTAGCCAGCGCTTCAGACCGGGCACCAATCAGAGCGTCGAAGTTGTTGCGGCTGATGTAGTCTGCACACTCGTTCTTCACTCCCTGGATATGGTGTAATGTCAGCCGTAGTTGGCTGAGGTAGGTCCACCAGCGCCGTAGCTTGGCCTCCTCAGGTGGGGGACCCTTCTGGAAAGTGTGGACAGGCTCTTGGTGGCACAGCCAGACCACAGGGTTACTCCCCAACAGTTGTGCCTGGGAAGATAGCACCAGCATACCCGTGAGCAATTCCTGCTCATAGGTGGAGTAGTTCCCCCTGGCCTGGTTCCATTTCCAGTTCCAGTGGCCCAGGGGTACTAGGACCCACTTGTCGTCAGGGTAGCTGTGCTTGAGAGTTGGATCTCGGTTGAGACCTTCAGTCTCCCATTGGGAAATAGCCGAGTCGAACTCCTCCTTCTCTAGTGCTTGCCATTGGAACAACGTTCCACCACCGCCCACATTGCTGGCGTCGGTCACCAGGATAATCTCCCCCTGTGCCCTAGCCACGGCCAAGCACTTAGCGTTGGCCACCTTGTCTTTGAGCTCGTCAAACGCTTGTTGCTCTTGTGGGCCCCAGCGCCAAGTAGTACTCTTCTTGATCAGGTCCGTCAGGTCGGCGCTGGTGTAGGTGAAGTTTTTGATATGGCGGCGATAGAAGTTGCACGCCCCAATGAAACTGCGTACATCATGAAGTCCTTTCTTGGGGTCTTCGTGTCGTACCTTTGCATCCATCAGGGGTTTGGCCTTAGAGGCCGCTGGGGTCCACCACCCATAGCCAACGTCAAGCCCCAGGTACTGCATGGTCTCCTGCATGAAGTCACACTTCTCCACCTTGAGTCGTGTGTGGTTCTCTTGGCAGACCGCAAAGGACTCATCCAAGAGGATTAGGTGATCCTCCTGGGTATTGGTCCCAAGGCATACATCGTCGATGTGTGTTTCCATCTGGGCCCCACGGGATATGAGTTCTTGCACCTTGGGTCTTCGTCGTAGGATGGACAAGATCTTGTTTATCAGCTCTTGGAATAGAGCGGGTGCGTTGGCCACGCCAAAGGGCATGACCTTCCACTTGAACACCCTCCCCTGAGGGGTGATGAAGGCTAGTAGCTCCTGAGCGTTGGGCATCAGGTCCACTTGCCAGAATCCGCTCCTCTTGTCCAGCTTGGTCTTGTAGCGACAGGAGGCTATCTTCTCAAGGGTAGACTCCATATTAGGAATGGACCCTGAGTGGTTCAGCGTTTTCTTGTTCAGCTCTCCGTAGTCCACTACTAGCCGTTTGCCTGTAGACCCAGGTTTAGCCACCAGGAAACAGGGGCTGCAGTGTTGGGGGTAGTCCCCGTCCTTGTACTCCAGGACTAGGCCAGCGTCGATACATTCTTGTATCTGTCGCTCAAATTCGTCGGCCTGCTCTTTAGGAGCCGGATAGGGTTTCCTCTGGATCTTGTGACCCACGAACTCGGGTTTCAGCTTGAGGTCCATCTGTACCAGCTTCTCACATGAGGCTGGGGGTGGTAGTTCTCCGAACACCTCCAGATAGGTCCTTATAAGCTTCTGCACCCGCGGGTCCAATAGCTTGATCTTGTCCTTCATGTCCTCGTCAGAGTGTAAGTTGCTTGCCCCCTGAGTAATAGACGTCGGGAGGTGATCCTCCACCGACTCTTCGCCCTTGGTAGTGTCCTTCAACCCTTGGTAGGCATAAAGTAGGTCTCGTTCAACCATCTCCGGTGGACGATGGCAACATAGGCACGCTCGAGGAGGTTCACATACACATTCCTCCGAGAGGTCGTCCTCCTCTGGGGTCCTCACATGGACACCCCACACGCTCTTCGTGAGCTTAAGATCTACCTCCCTTTGCCAGGTGGTGTTCTTCTGGTCGAGGTCCTCCTTCCATTGGGATAGATCTCCCATACGTCCTTGCTTCAGTGGCCATGAGCTGCGGGTAGGCTCAACGTAGCATAGCTTTTTCGCCACAAACCTCCTCTTGGAGTCCACATACTCCCTTAGCCTGGATCGTGGATCCAGCTCTTCGTCCACATGTTCTTCCACCCTCATGGAGAGTAGGGGTTTCAGTGGGGCGACGTACTCGGCGTTCTCCACTTCCTCCACGCATGTCTGCATGAAGAAGGCGTCGTGCTCAGTTTCGTCTTCTGAGTGTATAGAGCTGGGGAGCTCGGATAGTCCACACTCAGAGACTCCATCAGGAACAGGTAAATGGCAGGGAGAGTTGGGGGCGTTGGTGTTAGTCACGACGTATTCATCTCCTCCGGGTATAGTCTCAATAGCATCATGAGGTCGTAGTCGATCTTTCAAGTCACCCAAGGTGAGTCCATCGCTTTCTCGTTGTATAGCCTGGACCACAGTTGAGTCCAGGTCCTCCGAGGGTATGGAAGCAAGACCTCCGTCCACCACGCTGAGCATACTCCCCCATCCGGGTTTCCTGATAGGCGTGTTACGCCCCAGAGGCACGTAGATGGCCTCATCAGGTAACCGAACAGAGCTGATACTCAGCCTGTCCAGGAGGGTTCTCCAGTACTTGTTGCTCCCATGGGCTCCCCAACAGGGGGAACACAGGACCATACAGGAACGTTCCAAGGCCACCTTGGTCAAGACCTTCCCCAGTTCGCTGAACCTGGGGTTCACGTAGGCCATCCCGAAAGAGGGCCAGTAAACTTTGTAGCTGCAGTTTTTCCCCTTGCTGCAGTAAAGGTCCAAGACATGTTGCTTGTCGCTGGCGAACAACTCCACACTCAGGTCTTCTCTAGAGTAACCCAACTCCTCCAGACCTTGGTCTAGAACTTCTCCCAATAGTTGATAGTCTTCAGTTTTGGAGGCCGCCATCATGTTCCAGGGCTCCTCCTTCGATACCCTCAGGTAGCTGGAGGTGTGCTCCGACTGCTCCAGTAGCACGGACTCTCTGCCATTGCCGTGGTCCACGTAGAGGAGGTAGGGCGCTTGCAGCGTCAGGGATGGTATCTGGGAGTGCTGCACGAAGAAGTAAGTCCCCAATACAAAGTCGAAGGCCTCAGTGTCCATCATATAGAACCAATGGGCGATAGTTCGGGAGCCCATGGGTACCTCCACTTCACAGTCCCCGCAGCTGTGCACCACATGTCCATCCCCCATTCGTATAGCCGCGGTGGTCATGGTGTTCTTCAGGCTCCGACAAGGTAAAAACTTCTTGGCCACTATAGATATCGTGGCTCCAGTATCCGATACCCCCAGGGTACTTACGTCCCCCTAGTCGGATACGTACCCAGAACACCAAGTCCAGAGCCCCAGCGGAGCGTCCCCGTCAGAACTCCGCGGGACAGGTCACCGTTAACCCCTTGTTCCGCCATTTGCGGGCTATCCTCATGAAACGGCTTCTCTTCTTAGCGCTGCTGTCATCACCACCTTCATGCTCACGTTTGGCCCCTTGTTCTCGCTGGGCCTGGGTTTGTGAGCGTGTGGTAGGACCAGACTGCCCTCCAGAGGGCTCGGAGTTCCCCCCTGGATTAGGGTTGGGGTTGCCTCCGTTCTTGTCCGGGTTCTTGTTGTCCTTGTCTGGCTGGTGGTTAGTGCCTCCTCCTCGTCCACCTTGACTCTTGTCTTGCCCTTTTCCACGTCCTTTCGACTTGCCCTTGCCGGAGTCGTTGCCGTTGCCCTTGCGAACTGCTTTGCCAGAGCCTTTGGCAGGATCCTCGCCCTTCAGCTTCGCCGACAGGCGCTGCTTGTGGTAGCACTCATCCTCGTAGTGCTTCCTCTTCCCACAGAAGGCACAGGTGATAGTACACCTGTAGTGATCCGGCATCTTGGCCTTGGCGCCAGTGTTGGTCTCCTGCTTCTTCCCTTGGACTACGAAGCAGTCTCGCTGCTCGCAGTCAGGGGCGTGCTGCAGGTGGCCCTGCTCATCTCTGGCATCACACCAGAAGAGCTACTTGATATTGTCCATGATACGGGCGTGTTTGGGGGTAGTCCCCTGTCCAGGTCTGGGTCCTTGGTACCCTTTGCCATGGGTTCCAGAGCCTCCCCCTCCAGGACGGTAGGCATTCAGGTGCTGGTTGCTTTCTTTCTCCAGCGCCAGCTCCAAGAGTAGCACACACAACTCCTCGTAGTTCAGGGCTCTAGCCTTGCACTCTGCTGTTGAACGGCACTCGTCCCACAGCTCCCGAGGGAGCTTAGCCACCAACCACAAAAGCAGGTCGTCGCTGCTGTAGGAACCGGGCATCAATCGTCCAGCCCAGTGATCCAGGTCAGCCAATAGCTCAGAGACCCTGCCAGGTTTGGGGTTGTTGGGCAGGACGGCCAGGTTCTGGATCTCGGCCCTGATGGAGAGGTCGGTTTCATAGGTTGGGTACTGCCTCTCCAAGGCAACCAACACGTGGGCAAAGGTGGCGGACTTAGCCACAATCTGCTTGACCTGCTTCTCCAGGTACTTGGTCTTGCAGCACTGCAGGAGCAGATCGCACTTGACCCGCCCACTAGCATGGGTTTGACCGGTCATTCGGAGAAACCGGCCAAAATTCTGAGCGAACTCGCTGAGATCTTTGCCTGTGTACTCAGGCAACTTCACCACGATGTTGGAGGTGGCAATGGCCTTAGCCTCCTGAGACCTGCGTCCCTCAGGGCGCCGGGTCTTCCTCTTCTCCTTTTTCTTCCGCTACTTGGGTTCTCAGGGTCCTCAGGGTCGTCGTCGTCCGAGGGCGAAGCAGAAGTCATGGACGGCGGCTCATCATCAGAGGGGTCTCCGCCTAGGTCACTAGAGCCATAGGGCTCCACGTCAACTATTGCCCTCAGGGCTGTCAGCCCCAGCCGGTCCAGCTGGGCTCTCGTGGAATTCCCCACATAGCTGTAGGGTGGCTGGGCCGTTCTCGGTATGAAAGGGCTTCTCGGCATCACTGCAGGGGTCGGCATCGGCCGGCTTCTCAGGCTCCCCAGGGTGTTTGTCAACCCTGCCACCAGGTGATTAGCCTGTACTCGATGGGGTGAAACTCCCACGATGGTAGGTGACGCTTGGGGCGGAATCAGGGGCTCTAGTTTAGCCCAAATCTCTTGAGTGAGATCTCTAACGAGTTCAGAGGTGGCTCCTCAGAGAGCCTCTTTTATCTCAGACCGCGTCAGGGACCTGTTGGAGGATCTTCCCGATCCTCTACTCCTGCTCCCGCATGACTCAGGGCCTCTCCTGAGCCCACTCAGGGTTGCATCCCCAGGAATATCCACATAGGCTCCCGTAGCGGGTAGTGGATGGTGATAGTCAGCGGCATACCATCGCGGCGCAGAACTGCAGGCCACTGGCTCACTGGTAGTAGTTGCTTCTGGGAACGCAGTGGTAGATGGGTCCACACCATACGCAGGGTAGGTAGGCATACCAGTAAAGCCTGTGCCCTCAGCCATAGGCGGGGTGGTTACGGGTGTGCATGTTGTAGCGGCTGGGTCTGGAGTTGGGAGTGTGGTGGTTGTAGGGGAGGGTGATGCGTGGAGGCCAGAGATGCTTGGTGCGCCCTCGAAGGTCGACTCACTCGTCGGGTCGTGCTCATGGTCTACTCCTTCATCTGCCATGCTTTCTCCTGCATCCTTCTCTCTCTCCCTCTTTCTTTTCACAGGGTTGGTGTCCACCTCCTTGACTGAGAGGGCGCGGAAGGCTGACTGAAGTCCCTCCAGCGAGTCATCAACCACGTTTACTGGCCCATGTAAGGGCACCGAAGGTACAGCGCTAGGTCCAGGTCCAGGTTCACCAGGTGCTGGCATTGCTGGTGCGTCAGGCGCCGTCCTCACGTCGGTGTCCTCCTTCTTTGTGTCCATATTCGCCCTTCTTGCTTATAACAGATCGCAGCGCACTGGGTGTACGGCACGGGGTTGCTGCCGGTACGCAGAGACCGTCTACCTCTTGGTAACAGAACGTTTTATAGTGTTTTCAGCACTGTGTTTTTGTTGTGCCTCTGCTGCTGCTTGCTGCTGGTGTAGGGTTCCTGCTGCTTGCTTTTGATGAGGAAAATGTTTTATTGTTGAAATACAACCAATCCAGGATAGCCCAAGCCAGAGATAAGCAAGTAGAAGATAGACAGGATCAAAGCATGAAGGGCTGCAGTCACAGAGAGTTAGATAAAGACAACTATCAACAATAGACCACAGCAATTAGCATACATTGCAACTCAGGATGAAATACTTTACATGTTTGAGAAAACCTGATTGAAAAACTGCCCCAAGGGCTCACTCTCATCCATAGTGCCATCTTGAGATGTGCACTCGTTGTTTTTGGGTCCCATAGGTGCTGAGGTGGCATGGCTTGTGGCGCTGAGGTCACTGCCATGTCACATAGGATAATCCTACTTAGCTAAGCTGACTGGGTATTGAACCCAGGACCTCTCAAAAAGAGGTGCCCCAGCCCCCTAGGGTGCATACCACTAGGATAGCTAAGATTTCATGAGAAAGCATAGATAAATTCATAGGCTCTGCCTTCAGTATATCAGTGCCTCAGTCACCCAGGAAAAGATGTTTTAGTGCATATAGCTTGGGGATTAAGGGGTCCACACAACATCCTGATTTTGTGTTTGGTTCCATAGGTCAAAATGTGTTATCACCCATTTTGGTTGGGCCAATACTAAGATAAAAATGCATGAGTGCTTAGAGCACCTCTAATACAACTAAAGTATACCCTAAAGCATTGGAAAAGCACTTTTTCTTACTCCTACCTACCTACAATTTACGGATGCATCTTCCAGGGTTTTGAGAGGAGAATGGTCATGATGACTCAGCTCCTGATTGGATTCTCATTGTGACCAAGGAAAAAAGTCTAGAATGGCGTCCAGATTTGCGTCCTTTTGTTTGTAGCCGTCTTCTTAATGCAACTCTTCATCCTCACTAGCAGAAAACATCAGTCCCTCTGAACTACTTGACTGCTCTCTGCTCCAACCGACACTACTCTGCATGTCATCAAGGAGAATAGCCGCAGAAGCATCTTTTTGAGCCAACCAGAGACTCATGGAATCTCTCCACTTGAAGGATAAAGAAAACAGTCCTTCATCAAGACCAGGGTGGCCGCTTGCATCGCGGCTCTCGCGAACCAACCTCCTAAGCAATTTTTGGAAATCGACAAGACGCTGATTATCATCAATCGCCGTTTGTTCGAGTACCTTGCCCCAAACTTAGATCATCCAATTAGGGGGGCCGGGAACGTCACCATTGACGTACCTACTCAGGCCACTTTTCCCTTGGTTACAATGTGAAGTTTTTTAACATATCGCCATTGTGACCTTGATAGGAGCACATTGATTGCTAGCCAGAGACAATGTGTCCCACATGGCTTTTTGACGAGATGGCAGGCCCTGACACATTCATTTGTGGATCCCAGACTGTCGTTCACAATCTGTACGAATTTCTGGACGTGGAGATTGAAATCCCAATATTTAAGTGGCCAACGAAACCCAAGCCGGCTGGGGACCCGACGGTGTTTGAAGTTCGCTGATTGATGACTATTTGGTCGGAAGCCTGGGACAAAAAGGTACTACCTCTTCATCCTATCTTCTCCATGCGCAAGCCCTCGTGCAACAACCCCCTCCTCCTTCTTCACAGATTCCAAAGCATCTAACGCTTGGTCAACCCCAAGTGAAGGAGATAGATGACCCAGAATTTGGTGGTCCCCTTCCCATAACTCATGTCATGTCGTATTATGATACTCACCTGCATCATGGGAAACAGCAGCAGGGCTTCACCGCCAGTTTCACGTTCATCGATCATCTACTGGACATGGCTTGTAAGATTGCGTCCATGGAGCCTGATTCCCGCATGTACCTTCTATCTATGCATGCAGACACAGCTGCTGATTCGGACAACCGAGTGCAGAGGCAGTGGAACCACGTCTTGACGCATGGCGGACGCGTGGCTGATTCTGGTGTTCGGGATCAGCAAGCCTACTTGACCAACCATCGGATTCCTCGTTGGGTTAGGGATGACAAGTATGATGAAGCTGTGTGCGATGTGAAAGATAAAAAGCCGGAGGAGAAGGGGCAAGCAGAAGCCGCACAAGCTCCTGCTGCAAAGCGGAACTCGACTGGTTAGGATCCTGCTCCAACGAAAAACAGACTGCTTCTAATCCCCCAGCCACAAAAGCTGTCGCCAGTGGAGATACTGACGGGGGCGATGAAGAGGAGGACGATGAGAAGGAAGAGGATGAATTAGTGGAACCTTCCCTAACAAAGAAGGCAAAGGGACGAGCAGAGACATCAGGGCCCGAGGAACTGTGGGGTACCATCACTGCTCCATTGAAGCACCCCACCCGTCAGTCTGCACCAAGAGAACAGCTGCAAAGTCAGCTCTGAAGGGTAAGACATCAGTAGGCAAATTCCCCGGCGCTAGGTTGGCATCTGCCCCGAAGAAAAAGCAATTTCTTCCCTTGTTGTGATATATTATGCGCGAGGGCTCGCGCAAGCCATTGTTCGTCGACGATCCTTTTGTTGTCACTTCGTGTGGCATGTTTCACCATGTCGTGCGGTTTTCTTGTTGCTGCGTCGCTTCATGCGCGAGGCCTCGCACAGAGAACGAGGTCAAACAATGGTTTTTGGAGTGCTGAGTGGCACACAGCGTTCGGAAAATCAAACCGAAGCAAGTAACGGTAGATGATCGTTTTCATAACAAATCACAAATGCGAAGAAAAAGGTAAAACAAGCGGTTTTCAGTAAAAAGCAGTGGGTTTTGGCGGAAATGAATCATTTTTTGTTCCATTTGGCTTGGCCAAAACCAGACCAAAGCAGTGCAAGTAATGATATTTTGGGTAATTTGTGAGACTCCTTGCGACCGAACTACCCAAAAAACTATTTTCCCCGGGTGTAGGGCACATTTTGACTCATTTTGACCCCTCTCATGGTCTGATTTCAGGCATCCAGATCCCCCATTTCCACAGCTTTGAAGTCACCGGGAACACCTACTGCTGGAGGCACCATGTGGCTGTTGGCAACCGCTGAACGCAAATGTTTTTGGACAGTTGCAATTTGCGGACCCACGGGCTTGCCTTTTTTTGGCTGGTGCCATAGCTGAGCACGCAGCATTAACTTGAGCGCCGGCCATGGACCAAGACTATTGCCTACTGTATGCCGCTAGTAACCCCATGTACCAAGAGTCACCTTCAGGGCTTGCTTGTGAAGCGCTGCAACCTCTGTGTCGGTAGCAACGTCTTTGGCTGAGAAATAGTAGAAGCAGAAACACCGCAGTGTGCGAACACATCCCAAGCCTTGTTAGCGACACACACTCTCATCAGATCGGACATACTTCCCGTTGTGTGGATGATCCAGGTGCATCATGAACCACTGTTCTGTCATGATGGTGACCATCTGCTTCTGCAATGACTGCATGGTTGTTCGCGGGTCATGCATAGCCTATGCCACGTTTTTGTAGAACTCTGGATAAATAATACCCTCATATTTTTGCAACGCCTTCTTTGACAATTTTTCTCCTTTCTCGTGCATCAATCTCAAACCTTCCACAGCATCTGTACCGACCTAGCACGCAAAGGTTATGACATCCTTCCACACTTTATACGTACTACCCTAGACATATAGGGTCATGCGCGAGGCCTCGCGCAATGAGCAGAAGCAAAACGAAGGGGACTGCACATATCCGTTGCCCTGGTTGTTTCAGGTTAGCTGTTTGAATGTAGGCACTCATCTGTAGGGCATCAACAATGGCGACTCTGAGATTCTCATATGTGTCAGGCAAATACCGTTTCTCCTGATCAGCCACACACTGAAGAAACTGAAGAAGGTTATCTGCTGCCTCTGACAACGGTATCGGTTCAACATGCTATGCGCCTCCTTGGGCTCGTGCCGTAAGTTTTGCTCGCAATGACCACGGTGTATATGTCCGCAGAATATGGGCCGTACATGTAGTGTGCCAGTTCTGCAAAACCAGACATTCTTTCTCTCGCTTGTCACGAATGGCACGAACGGCTTGAGCGATCAGCTTTCCAGATACACACCAGTAATCTCCATTTGCGAACGTAGGTACAGCCGTCAATGCGCGAGAGCTCGCGCATGGGAAACCACACACACACACACACACACACACACACACACACGCAGATGAAAACATATTGTGGTCTACCCAGAGAACGACGGATATGGTCTTTTTGGAGGCGATGTTTCCAGTGATTCGATGCAATTTACCAGTAACTTTGGATCTTTCCGTTTAATGTGTCCTTTGCTCTTCAGTCTGCTGATCTTTATTTTGTCAAGCTCAATCTCGACTTGCTTCCCCTGTATTTGAAGGTACTGCTCGATGTGTGCACCCATCGTCAGGCCAGCGCCCGGTTCTTCCTTATTCTTCCGACCCTTCTTTGGTGTACCAGCCTCTGATTCCACTTCTTCAGGCTCGTACTCTACATCCTCTCACTCCTGAGCTGTCTTTTTGGACAGGCTCTGCATTTGGCGGTGGCAAGACGGCCGGTTTTGGATGAAACGGAGTAATAACACTGGTGAAGAACGCATGGATGAAACAACCTCTGGCCCGGTTTGAGCAGGAACCGGTACTGTGACGTGTACAATTCAAAAGTGCCAACTATCGCAACCGGTTCTGACAGAAACCTTGTGCGAGGCCTCGCACATGAGAAGGGGTGCAGATAAGATTCGGAATTGGTTTCATGCAAAAATAACCGATTGTTTTCAATTATTTCTATAAAAATAAACAGTTATTCCGATTATATGACATAAAAATAATCGCCATTTTCGATTGCTGTCTCTACAAAATGCAACTATTGCCGAAAAGCCATGAATTTTTACCTAAGGGATAGTGAACACAAAAATAGAGGTGAAAGACATGCTAAACCTTTGACTTTTATCCCAAATTGTCTGTGATTTTGCAAAATCCTCTGGTTTTTAATAAGAAACATTTTATGGTGTATGAACGAAATATTTCTTTTTCATACATAACTTGTCCAATTAATTGGCTTATACCAGTTTTCAAAATAATCAGTTTTACCGATTATTTGTCACATTAGACCCAATTAATCCAATTGATCCGATTATCGGATTAATTGGTGAAACCGATTCCGAACCTTAGGTGCAGAAAGCTGATGTTGTATGCTGCGTGCGCTGGGCCTGGCACATCACAACAACGTCTCGAACCTTCTTCGTAGTTTTTGGATAACGTTACCCTCTCTTTGGTCCTCCAACAAGCTACGCCGGGGGACACGCTGCGATAGAGTTCTCTTACAACCAGCCTTAAGCGGCCGCTGGTGAGTCAGCGCTAATAATACTGAAGCAAGGACTTGTTTATGGTGGTTAAACCCGTTCAGGATTAGAAGAGATGCTGGGAAGGCGGGTACAACCCTAGGTAGCAAATGTGGTTGGATTGTGGATGTAGGCTGAGGGGATCACTTAACCTATTGTGTTGGAATTGTTGTGATTCCTTGATTCCCTTGGTGCCTATCTTTTCTTGACTTCCAGATCTACCTTGTCAATGACTCCCTTGCGCAGCACTTGAACTCCGAATCATCCAACACATAATTTCATCCACGGAATCTAAAGAGTAACACATCATAACATTGAATTTAATAATCAAATCTGTAATCTCTGTCTATCACAAATCTCATTTAGATCTCCTTTACACACGCGCGCAGCCATACACAGCACAGTCCTATTACACTCCCCTGCCAAGACCATTCATGGTCTGATAAGGGAAAAAAATAGACACTCAGAAAGTGATAGGACTGTTTGGGGGGCGGGGGGCGGCTGAGGAGTGCTCAGTCACTGTGCTGCGAGAGGAGGGGGGGGGGGGGGGCTGGGAAGGGTTAGCTACCTAATGCCCACCAACCTGGTGTGGGACTTCTGCCGGCCCTAACAGGGGGGCTGCTGTCTCGGGTTGCTGCTACCCACTACCCTATGGACCCTACCCGGCTTTCTTTTAAAAGACCCGGCATAGGGCGGGGTGGGCGCAGTCACTGTGCTGGGGGGGGCTGCAGTGCTGGGGGGGGCTGCAGAGCTAGGTTAGCTATTTAGTGCCCACCCACCTGGTGTGGGCCCTACCGAAACCCTAACAGGGGGTTATCTACCCCGGAGGGGGTACCTTCCCTGAAGGGGTGTCCCTGGGGTCCCTTGGTACCAACTCTGTTTCCCTCTGACCACACAGTGCATGCTTGTACCACCCGGACACCCACACACTGCACCCTGCAGTGTCAGAAAAAGTTGACATCTGCTACCCAACTGTAAACACAGGGGGTTTTCACCCAGTAAAAGGTCCCAAAAAACAATAACAGCAAAAATAGAGACATTGTTTGGGGCGTGCTGGAGGTGCTGATTGGTGCTGCTGCACCATCCAGCAAAAATGAAAAGCAAAGCAAAACTTGACTGTGTTGCACCTCAGAGGGGAAAAGAGGTGCTAAATGCTAGTTAGGGTGGGAAAAGGGGTGGGAATGAAACAGCAAAACAGAAAACCTTTAAGAGCTTTCTGAAACAAAAATGGATGCAGGTTAGAAAACATACAGCCATACATACAAACAAACCATGTACACAAACAAACACAAAAGAAATAAATGAATCTTGTTGTTGAAGTGCCAGCGTGCTGAAGCCCACTTAAATAATGTACACTACAATAATGTGCAATATATAAATTACTTCATTCATTGAGTTACCTCCTGTTGGGACTCCTGCAGCTTCAGCAACTCCATCTGAAATCAAACAATGAATACAATCGAGGCGCGCAACCAAACGAAAACGAACTGAAACCAGAGTATGTACGAAACAGTACTACACCAACAACATCAAAGACATACCAGCACTGGTCGCTGGCTGCACAATCAGAGCAAAAAAAGCAAACGAAAACGAAAACGAAGAGCGACACAAGCAGCACTGCACACCCGAACGTGTGTGGTAGTGCGGCTTCGCTCATCAACCAGAATAACACTTCAAAACAATCCAAATACTCAAACCTAAGACAAACAAACACAAGACACAGCAGACACACACACACACACACGGGCACGTGGATATATGGCACGAACAAAGCAAATTTGCAGGCGGCTGCGGCGCTGCCAAACAAAAGCGGCTGATGCCAAACAAAACAAGTTTTTTGAGGCTCAAAAAGAGCCAAACTGACTGACTAGGGTCCACACGACCCCACGGCAAAGGCGTCGTTTGCATAGAAAAAAATCAGGCCAAAAACTGGCGAGGGCGTAGCGCTTCACTGCGCTGTCCCACCTAGTGAGGCACTCCTCCCTGGGGCGTCGCAACACCCTTACCAACAGGGGGAGATGTACAGGCTTCGCGCCCAAAGAACAGGGGACAAACAGGGAACCAAGTTTAACTATTCCCCTAAAAGAGGCCCAGCTGGGTCAGGTCCAAAAAAAAAGAGGACAAAGGTCACGTCCTACCTCACTAAACAGCCAAAGGCTGTTCTATGCAACCGCCACCCAGGGGCAACTGCCTAGCCAACCAAACTTGTCGGCGCTCAAAATGATCGCCCTGCCAACCAAACAGCCAAACAGAGGGGTGGGAGTAACTGCCACTCAAAACTACTACAAAAGCAACCAAACACGAAAAACAAAGACAAGCCTACATACACATAAACAAAGAGAAACACACCTAGAAGGTTAAAACTGACCTACAACACTCTAACACCGAAGTCAAAATTCACATCCAGGATCATCAGATCCTGAGGAACAAAGATCTAGCACCTTTATCTGCTTTGGGGCAACAGGGCCAAAAAATAACAAGCAAGGCCGTCAGAGCCATTACACTGCGCACACAAACACACACACGCGTACACACGCGCAGACCTGTTCGGGCTTATCCAAAACAATCAACACTGACACGAAAGAGAGAACTGAAACAAACAAGACACAAAAAAAAACAACGACAAAAGAGAAGAAAACGAAGCGAAACGAAGCAGAACAAAGCGAAACGAAGCGAGACAAACAAAATGCAATGACACAAACAACAAAACATACAAAGTTGTCGCATCTGCCAACAAGGCAAAGAGGAAACGAAACGAAGCGAAGCAAAAGACAACGAAAAAAAAACACACGAAGCGAGCAACAAAACGAACGAAGCAGAACGAACAAGGAAGAAACACAGACATACCAAAACACTGGAACACAGAAATACGAAAAAAAACCATTAACCAGTTAATCCATCTTGGTCTTCGCCACAGTCAAGGCTTAGCTGGGCTCACCAGTCTTGCCCTTTGCGCCGCTGTCGTTCATTGATGTCTCCGAATGCTACCATTTGGCGGCTGCACGGCGCGCCCTTTGAATTCTGGCGCCACCTCGTTGTTTTTTGGAACCCAACTTCAGAAACTCACGCTGCAATGCACGAACTCTTTCCTGCAGCCTCTCTTTCGCCTCCTCCAACTCTTCAGCTCTTTCTCTTAGAAGCCGAACTTCAGCTGTCAACTTGGTAATCTTCAACTTGGCCTGTTGTGCATGTTCCTCTGATGCCTCCTTCAACACACGGTAGCGCGCTGCAGCGCGCTTGCAAGCCCTGTCCTGAGCTTTACGCGTTGCGCGCAACAGATGAAGGAGGTTGGCACTGTCCAACTCTAGCTCCTGCTGCATGTTCTGGAGCTTCGTGACCGTCAATCTGTACTCCGTCAAGGAATCGAGTCCGTGGATTGTGATGGTATTGTTGTGATTCCTTGATTCTCTTGGTGCCTATCTTTTCTTGACTTCCAGATCTACCTTGTCACTCACTCCCTTGCGCAGCACTTAAACTCCGAATCATCCAACACATAATTTCATCCACGGACTCTAAAGAGTAACACATCATAACATTGAATTTAATAATCAACTCTGTAATCTCTGTCTATCACAAATCTGATTTAGATCTCCTTTACGCACGCGCGCACCCATACACAGCACAGTCCTATTACACTATGACAGGTACACACACTCTACATTCAGATACGCGGTTACTCGTTGACGCACGGAGGTCACAAAGGAATTTCGTATTTTGCACACATTCACCCTGTGACCTTCTTTTCGGATAGAGATTGGTTGGTAAAGATTGCCAACGTCCTCAATGGTCACAGCACCCTTGTTTTGAATTTTCTTTGTTATAAGGCTGGAGAGCAGACTTTCGCAGAACTCCTCATTAAAATGCTGTCCGGGCATGGCAGAATGCCATGCAGTGCGGCACAATAAGGCAATTGCAACATGTCATTCTTACTTCAACAGTGTTGCCCCCATGGTCAAGCGGGCCAGGAGGCACATGACAATCTGCAGTCCGTCAAAAGCAAAACTGCCTGTGTTAGCATTCTCACCTGCCCAATTACACTGTCTCACAAGGTGCCCAAAATGCAGGAAGATAGGACAATACTGCCTCGAGAGGTGCTACCTAGCTTGCGCACACAACGTACTAAGGACAGTTTCCGCAATTTGCTGGATGCACCAACCCCAACGGTTAACATTTCCTTTTTGGACAACGTACATGAGGGCCCAGTAGTCCACCGATGGTCATCTTCGTGGCAATCAACTTTGGAAAACAGGGGACCGTTTCACCACTACATAACAAGCCTTTACGGAAAATTTTCACAATTGGCTAAAAAAACGAAACGTTTGCGTAATGCAAACCTTGTATGCATGCCACAAGCCGTATAATGTGTGGTAACACCGCAACAATTGCGGGACATTCCACTCAGCTCTTTTTTCAGAACTTTTTCACCATGCATCATTTTACAAATGCAGCAATGCATGTTTCATCACATAAAACAGGTACCATAGGACGGGTGTGTTGGGTCTCTTGGCAGGTACCTGACGCATAACTTCAAGCGGTGCCCTGATGCTTCGCACAACAGACGGAGGGTTGACAAAACCCAAGTCACGCAATATGCGGGCAAAGGATCCCTCTCTGTTCCGCAGCATGCGCGCAACAATAAGAATGCACTGTTCAAGCCTTTCAACTTTAGGATGACCATGCCAGTAGCGTGGAGCATCATGTAGCAGTAACATAGCTAGTGCTGTTGCGTTAACAGACTTGTCGCTCTTGTTAGGGTTTGTCGTCAATTGCTTGTTATACCAGTGGCCCTCGAAAAGACAGCCCATCGCTGGTATATTTTGTCCCACATTGCGTGCAACCTAACTGCAGCCCTCTCCGTCACCAATCGTGCGCTGTGTCGCGCTAGGCCTGACCCCCCTGAAATGCGTCGTTGCATCTTGCTCCCTTCGATCGCGAGTACACATTTGGGCTTTCTCTGGTACAGAACTGCCCGATGGTGTATCAACAAATAAAGGCGCCAGGCCTCCTCTATCAAAACATGCACCAATCTTGTTCCCTCCCCCGCGATTGCTTTTGGGACAGTGCACCGCGTTCCTTCTTTTTTGCGTAGACAACAATCGCGCACCCTCGTCCCGTTGCTTTGGCCCTTCCAACAACTCTTCTGCGGTGTGATACGGCGGTTCCTCTGAGCAGCCAGCGCGAAATATTGCAGACTTTGCTGCCACTATTTTCTCTAGGTCGGACACCTTGCGTAGGGGCATTGTACTGTAAGAAAAATTGGCGCAAATGTACCTTCCTACATATTGCAATTTGGAAAAATCTTCTCGCACTAATCATCTGCTTGCCACATACTCCTCTCGCGACCAATTTTCGGACGATTTGATGGTCACGTGTACCATTTTCGGTTTCCTGTAACTGTCAAATACTCCCACATTATGCTGGTTAATGTTACATGCAGTAGTCAGTTGCCGCGCGCTACCATCGTTGTTGCGCAGTGGGGTCAGGGGTGACCATGGCATGCAAACTAGAGATGGCGGCAGGACCTGGAGGGCCGGCCATATAGTAGCAACGCATCAAAGAAAATGTATATGCTGTGTACTTGGTGGATCTACTCAATTTTGTTTCTCTACACGTTGGTAACCTCCATTACGCGACGCGTCGCGCATTCATGACTGAAAAATTAGTATTTGCGACACGCCATTCCATGCGCGAGGCCTTGCCCATGAAATGGCCATTTTCTCAATATCAATTATACATTTACAAATTACCAAGTGGAGTAAAATGAAAATATATGTATTAATATGTCCAGTTCTAGCAGTCAATTCGGATAAGGGTAGAAACTTACGTGTACGCGGAGGTCATGCTTCTCATTTCGCAGAACGTGCCTGATGCATTGCGTTTGAATACATTACTTTGCAACATATGTCCCTCTATGCGTGACGCCTCGCACATAGAATTGTAAAAATAGAATGATTTTCGACAGAACACCCAGTTGGCGTGTCACTTTGCTGAAATAAAGTATTTCTTGAAAATCATCTACGAGGTGCTATCGGAATCCCTCACATTAATTTTTATTTGGTGCCTTTCCGCAACTTTCCATTTTCTACCTTTTCGAGTGTTTTTGACCATGCAACTTGAGCGGCCTAAGTTAAAGGGATTTGACTTCTTTTGGTCCCCATGCCTCTAGTGGATGAGATATTCATTGTTGGATTGGTATTTGCCATGCCTTTGTTCTTTCTCTTTGTAGCGCACTCCTTGGTTGCTTGCTTAAAAACTCAAGCCCAAAGCTCTCAAAAAAATTAGGTGCCCCTCCGTGGAAACTTTGGCAATGTGCAATGCGGATCAGATAGTCGCACTGCTACTATAGTGACCTAGTTTTCTAAAAACTTTTGCTTACAAGCAAAACAAACCTCAAATGCGAACGAACAAAGAAAAAAATAATCGCAATCGGCCGTTATGCATCCTTTGCATTGTGCATTTGCGCATTACCAGTCGGATGATAGGGGGCTCAATGCTCTGTATCTGTTCAATGTCATCATGGTGCTGATGTGTACACTTTGTAATGGACACATAACAGGCGTAATTCTAGGCTTGTGTGCAAGTGCTCCGCAGTGCAGGGTGTGCATTGAGGCAAGATATGTTATATGTAGAAAAAAAGAAGAACAAAAAGGCAGGCAAAATTAGTAAAATTGGCACGTAGTTGGTGCTATTTCATTTTCACATGCTCCAATTTTGGCTACTTCCGACGCTAGGCACTTTTGTGTGCAACTTTCTTCTTGCATTTAAGAAAACCTGAGTGCTCTGAGTATTTCTCTCGCCGCCCCGCGGTTTGCAGGCGGTTTTGAAAAGAGTTGTTATGTATGTCTAATGCGGTACAGAGTAAGGCTGGCAGCATATTGCTGGCAATATCTCCACATCGGTGCGTCCAACAGAGCATGGTACGTTTTTTGTAATGTGGCATAGTTTGCAAAAATTATCACATGTAACAAGATCTCAATTGAGACTTTTGGCACATCGCTGCTTATAAAGCAGCGAAATTTGTTTGTGAGGTACCAGTAGAGATGAAGCAAACGTAATTTCTATTGCTTAGTTGGGGCTGATGTTGCCCAACGACATGCAACATATGTTTGACCACAGTCGGAACACACTGTGTAGCGGTATCAATACAAAGAGGGAACCGACTGTAGCAAACCGTTTAGGAAACAAACTTTTTCGTTCATCAGATTCATGTCCTTGTGGCTCAGTGGAGTATGTGTGTTCGCGGAACAAGTAGCTTTGCACATCAAGAAGCCGTGTGTCACTCGGGACTGAATGGTGATCAGGTATCATGAAAACAACATCAGTGTTTAAGCATGAGAATGCATTCTTGTAAAGATCTAACTTAGAGTGTGGTCGTGTAGTGACACCAAAACAGGTTACCTCTTCAAGAAAGTGTGCATTGTCTGGTTTATCGATAATGCAATGAGACTGTGATGGTTGAAACAAAGTGGCGGAAAATTTGCTGCGGTTGAGTATGGTACAAGAAGATACTGAAGCGGATAAAATAGTTGCTCCTGCTGGAGCGGTTGTCATAGGAGACATTATGGTTTATTAAAAAAGTCCAGTAGGATTGTTTCTCAATCATTAGCGGGACTTGGTCTCCTGCCTGGTTGCTGAGGCTGCCACTAGAGCTGTTGGAAGAGGCTTCCGAAAACTTTCCTTGTAACCGTAGCATCTTAATGGTGCCAGCTTCCAGCGAGGAACTGCTTTAGCGGCTGATTTCGCCGGCGTGAACGAGGTAAGGTTGGGTTGGAGCTTTCGTTGGCGGAAGTTGAAAACATTGGTCGGGACTCGTTAGGATGCCTGCACGTTCTGCGGCTTTCGGTTTTTTCTATTATTTGCTAGCCTTCTTGAGGTCACGACATTTTTGGCGGCGCTTTGATGGGTGTAAATCCTTGGATGTATACAAGGCTTCGGTGGCAGCAAGAAGCTCCCATCGTCTTTCACATTCAACACATTTGTGTGCTGTGAAGGGCACTTGATTGTTTCTTTTGCCTTTGAACTTGGACACACTTGTCACCGTGTTCCATTCCTCTTCGCAGTGTTGGCAAGGGTTACCTGCTGCGCAATCACAGAGTACGGACTATTGCGTTTACGACATGAAAGTGGGTGTACATAGAGATCTCTTGGTTGCGGTTCAATTCGTGTGCGAGTGTTACCTAGATGGATAGTTGGCAGCGGTTCATACGGGTTGTGTGTTGTCTGTACAGAGGCAAGTGCACTAAGTGAAGCTGACGGATGGCAGTATAGCGCGATACAGATGCAACTTGACAGTCAAAATCATAGGCTGACAAAGCGTATGAACGATGGTGTGTTTGCATGGCAGTACTCTTCTGAATTGTGTGTTCAGCAACATAAAATTGCACGACGGTCTTTAGCGGCTGCTTTCCATTTGGACGCGGAGATGTCAAAAAAAGCGACCGAGACCCTGATTGAACAGCGATGCTCATGTAGATCGTAAAAGTCTTGGGTGACTTGGTGGACGTCGGCAGTTCTGGGTATTGGCACTTTGTGTGATACTCGCATTCTTGGAACAAACATGCTTTGTTCCTGAAAAATGTTTGCTCCTGCGGTTCTTTTTCTTATTTGCGATTTTGCTGTACATTTCCATTCAGCTGCAGAGGAGGGGTGACTTTGAATATTGAGCTATGCGAAATTGCGAAGCGGTCTGAGGTTGCTGCACTTGACCTTCACTTTGCGTGCCGGCGTCGTTGGTGTGAGTTGATGGATGATAGAATCAGCAGCGGTCCAACTGCAAATATGGGCATTTGGAGCCATTTTGACAACTTGGAACCTAGCATGGTGCAGTGCGGCGCTCAATGAACGGAGATGCAAGCAGCGTTTTCAGCTAGAATATTTCGCTGTCAGTGAGATACGTCATTGGTATATGATCGGGGAAATTAAAATCTTGCGGATGCGTTCAGCGCATTGCTTGATATAAAATTGTTATTCAATCGTAAAGTTTCTGTTGTTCGTCTGAGATCGAAATATACTTTCGCCGCGACGCACACACGCACACCCTCCCTATGGGCTTCATGCATTAGCAATATGAATAGATAAAATCGCATAATCATAAATGACTTTGGAAAATGAACCAGAAAAACACACAGGCAGAAAAATGCAACCAGCTGAGTGTGGCACACTCAGGGCGTGGAGGGCAGACCCGTACTCTAGATAGGCACGGGAGGCATGCAACAGCTTAGGTTGTAATCTGGAAGGGGGAGATGCCTTCCCACCTACATACCCCCCCCCTTGCACCCCCCCCCCTGGGGGGGGAACGGTCACCTGGCCCAGAAAGCATAGGAAACACTCTGCGCCGAAGGCACCAAAGAAAATTTCTACAACGTGCAGAAGCCAATTTGCACTGTGATACTACGGTACAGATTTGTGGTGCACCCCCCCCCCCCCCAAAGGGGGGATCCATCACTTCATGACCGTTCCCTCCCCCCTGGGGGAGAACCGGCCTGACAGGTGGGAGATTGCGGGGGGGGGGGGGGTAAGCTGCTTTGGGGGGCATTCTCCAGGTACGAAGAAGCACTCGTTTTTGCGACGGTCCTAGCAAGCTGCATACTTTGTGTGACAGCATTCCGTTTAAGGGATATTTCCCCGGTATTGGTCTCCAGTGTTCTGGTGGATGTATGAACCCGTCACTATGCAACCCCACGGCGCCTCTCACTGCAGCAAGAACGCGAATGTAATGGAGATAGAAAACATGGAGATAGACGCGAAAGATTAAGAACACAGAAAACACCCCATCGTTTTCCCCATAGAGCCCTAACACAGAGAGTTCCATTGCAGGTCTTCTTTACCGCTTTGCAATGCCACATGCCCAATGTTTATCAACTTTCTGGAGCAGGCCCCAACCCCACTACGATGGTCAGCACCTCTGCATGAGCAAGCAGGGTGCGGGATAAGAGGAGACGTCGAATCACCACCCACAACAAACCATACACAAGCCACACATTCAGGTTTACAAAGGGATGGGCATGCTTGGAAGCACCTTTGTATTTCCCAGGTGGTGGCAGTCCCCTTTGACGTGTCCAACTGAGTACACACATGGGATGAAAAAAAAATTCAGTACCTTCCATTGGCGGAAACAAATTCTGTTGCCTTTGGTGCCAAAACTGCAGCAAACCTGAGGGAGGAGGAAGGGCAAATTGGCTTACCGGACACCCCCCCCCCCCCCCAGGTTGCGTGCAATGTTAGATCGATCAGTTTTGCTCCCTGTGTTGCAATCTAAAATTGCCCAGCAGTGGGTACACAAAATGTGACGTTACATAGATAAACTGGACTTTCTCTGGATGTGGCTCTGTTGGTCGGAAAAGCACTCTTCACGTCAGGGTCACGCTGCTACACGAAGCCTTGGGCTCCTGCGAGCAGAAAAAATGCGATGCATATGAGTGTACTTTGTAGGTGCAAGTGAACAACGTGCTTTGGGGCACAATGCAGGCATTCACAAGGTGTGTTATGTACAACTGGTTGTCATATCTATGTATCATTTGGAGAAGGGCAAAGCAGAGACACAGGATGAATGACAGGCATTAGGATGCAAGATGACACAATGCATCTTGCAAGCATTAGGCATGCAACATCAGTGCCTTGCAACAGATGAGACAAATTGCCGAGATCACAAGCACACCGTGATTGCACAATTAGCACCAAGATCCTTGGCAGCGAAAAGTCGATGGTGTATGGCATGTGCAGAGACCTCTGGAGACACGGTGCCTTGTATGACTCGGGTGCATATGTCAATGAGCAGCAATCAACATCCATCAATGGGTTGGTCCAGCTTGCAGCTGATAAAGCTTCAACATATCATGGTATGGAAATCCTCACTCACACTGGCTTGGTTTCGATGCGTCATACATTTCACTGTCTTATCCTGTGCTGCGCCATTTCGCATTTCACTTTTGGCTGCAATAATCAGATTGTTGCATGTGGGGAAGCGGGGGGCTGGTGTTCCATGAAGGCTACTTGGCTACCATGTTGTGCCCAGTGCTTTGCCTTAGTATATTGGGGGACTGACTGAATTGACTGACGTCGACTGCAGCCTTTGGGAGCAGCATCACCCATGGGCTGCAACCAAGGCTGCTGACAATGAAAGCATCTGCTCAAAAGGGACTCGGGCAGGGGAAAGCAAGCTGTCTACTGTTTGCTGCTGAAAAGAGTGTGGCAATATTCATCCAGAATTATTTTCAGCTGGTGCACAAAATCATAATATCGTCTAGATGGATCGCAGAGCTGCCATGGATGCCTGGAGTCATGCTGTTGTATGCCTTGCCTTGGAGGCTTTGAACTGGAAATGCAAGAGGTCATGTCAGGAGGTACAATCTAGGCCCGTGGTACATGATGCATCCAAACAGCGACCGGATATGGGGCATCATGATTTTGGCCGAATAGAGAAAACCACGCAGAATCTTGGGGTGTTCAATGTTGAGTATGGGCAGTGGCAACAGAGTGCCAATAGGGTGCCAATAGGGTGCAAATAGGGTGGGCAGTTCCAATAAGGCAAGGCTATATAAGACTGCATCGTTGTGTTACCTGCTACCTGCTAAGCAACAAAAGACTGGTTGGTTTACCGTAGAGTAGACAGCACTTTGCAACACACATCATTCAATAAAGCCATGCACGAAAAAAAAGATTGCAGCCATTGCAGCAAATCTTCATTGAGCGGTTGTCACGTTGTCAAGTGGACAATATGGTTGTGCATACAAACTTGAGACTGCATGAAAGGGCACACTGCAGCAAGGCAGCCTTCTCACAAGATGGAGTGACACCCACACTCTAAAGCACCTAATAGGGCTCAAGAATCCAAAAATACCCATCTGAAAACCTTATCATCGGTTGTTTGGGGTGAGCTGTGTGTGGTGGTGGGGGGGGGGGGGCTCTGTGACACTGGCATACTGGGTGGTTTCTTTTGATAACGATCCACATAGTGCCAGGTCTGAGCAGCACGGTGCTCCCAACAACTACAGGCTGCCATCGAATAGAATAGCAAGCCTCCTCCCCTGCAGCTTGTCACTACTTTTCAATTTCTTGGCTGCTGTTTCACCCCCATATGACATCAGTCCTGGTGGGCAGTGGCCTGTAAGGCACGAAATGCACAGGTGCATAAGGCATCCGCCGGACACATTTTGGCCGTCAGAAGTCCTGCCCCGATTGCAAGTGCGTGGGAAGCGCAACCTCCCCCGCGGGTCCTCACTGCTGCTCCTCACCATTGGACCGTAACACCCAAAAAGAGCCTTACCAGGTGAGTTAGGGTGGAAGATTGGAGGAAAAAGGGTTAGTGCACATGGAGATCTCAGATTTTCACACCACCTCTAGGAAACCTGTTCGCCGAAAAACTGGTCGGGAAAGGGCCAGGAATTGAAGCTCCAAGGAGCAGGAGGACCCGAGCTTCTTACACCAAAAGGATATCTTAGACCCCCCCACCGTCTCACTCTCGTCCCGCCCTCTCTCCCTGCTTGCCGAGCTCAGGATGTTTGTGGGGGCTGGTGTTCGTGCAGGGCAAGAGCGGAGCGTACAACCATCTGCCCACCCCCACATCCCCAGAGGTTCTCTAGTTCTGGGGGCAGGCTGGGTTCGTGGGATAACCGCTGAGGAAGGGCTGCATCCTGTGGCGGTCCTGAGGGAGGGGCTATCCACCGCACGTGGCATGGGGCTGTGCCATGGAGAACTGATCAGGGAGGGGCAGGTTGCGGGGGTAGTATTGGTTGCGGAGGTAAGGGTTGAGTGCAGCTCAGACAAGCTATAAGTAGGGCTTGGGGTAATAAGGCCAGTAAATACTTCCAGGCCGCTGCGGACTTCGTGTCAGCTGGACTTTTCGAAGCAAATGAACCAAAAAAAAAAAACAAAAAACGTCGGAGTGAAAGTCGACTGCACACTCAGAGTCACAAGAAAGACGAAGGCCGATGCAAAGCGATGCAGATAGATGACCCACAGGCAAAGCTGCCTGGTGGTTCTTTTGAAAAAAACGTTAGCGGCCACTTACAGTGAAGGGCTGTGCAACGCAAAACAATGGTGCTGGCAACTGTCGATGGAGCAAGGACCCTGGTGCAGATGCCGAAATATAGCCAGAGGGAGGCTGCAAAACACACCAGTTGCATTCTGTTGCGTGTCGTAGAGGAGGGCTACAGTAGAAAACTTGCGGGCCAGAAAATGCTCTGGAGGGAGGAGCTGAGGGACGAAGCAAGTGACCAGGACCCCGCCTTCTCCTATGCCTCACACCAAAAATACACCTTAGATGTCAGTGCGCACGACGGCCACAGGAAGAGTCAGCACCAACCAAAAAGTGCAGCACAAATGGGACCGCATCCCCTACAGACATTGAAGGTTACCTGCAAGCAGGCTTTTGCATTGACCTGAATTCTGGTGGCCATAAAATGCCCTTGTACCCAGAATCCCTTCCCGTGCGGCACTGCAGCAGACTCCCTTGCCATGAATTCTAGTCACGGAAGTTGAGTGCAAAGCGTCGGGTCAGGACTGCTCGTTGGGGAGGGCAACTTCGACCTTCACGCTGCCCCCCGAGCAGCGAGCTGGGCTGTGGGTGTCCGCAGTTTGTGGTCCGATTTGGCAAGGAGGAGGGTGATGACAGGCTCGGTCAAAATATGAGCCCCCATGGTGTGGGGTTGGGGATGTTTGGCTGATGCACATCCGCGCCGTCCTGTTCAGCAGACCAGAGGAGTGTGCCAGGAGAGTGGTGAACGGGTGCCACCAGCTGACGCATCACCGGATACATTGGTCTTGGTAGACCGATCTGCAAGAGAAACACAGAGTTTTGCGGTGGTTGTGAGGGACAACAAGCACACACAGGGGTGGGGAAACTACAGAAAGATCGACAGCGGTGATCTGGGGCTGCTGGCAAACTGAGGGTGGGGTCCCACTGCAGCTATTCAATGCTGAGCCAGCAGGATCACCGTAATTGGGTGTGGTTGACACGGCTGAGCGACCCTGCAACAAGCAGCCCTCCACCAGAAAAAGGCTCAGGGACCCTGCGATAAGGCCCCACACCAATGATTCCTGCGACCACACGGGGGCTTCAAGCCGCATAACATTTGCCCCAAAGATCCAAACCCCCTTTGATGCCCTATGCTTGGTGACTGTATTACTTGCTTGCCTGATATGCTTGATGAACCAACACCACAAAAAAAATCTTGGGTTTGCGTTTTTAGTTTGCACTCCAAACCGCACTCATCGGGCCAAAAGTGCAGTCAGTGAGCCCGAAAATGTTGACCTCAGCAAGTAGTTGCACGACACTGCGTCTCTTCTTCAGATCATTTACACCAACGATGCGAGATGTGGCATGCCGTCGTATTACCAAACTTCATCTGATGCATTTGACTTCTGGCACTCACTGCTCTTGCACCTCCCGCCACGTGCACCTCCCCTGCCTTCCTGGCTGTGCCTCCATCTTCCTGGACCCACACCTCCGCCCCCCACCTTTGTCAACGTACTGTGGGTGCACAGACCGTAGGAAATGGGGACACAATTGAATTACGAAATGCATTCGTACATGAAAAGCCTGAATTTCCGCCTTGAACTGCAGACGTTGGTGTGGGCAGATTGCAAATAAATGAGCTGCCATTTGCTGGTGTTTGTATGGCCGTTATGTTCATCAGTATTACATGCAATACTGTCTTTTTATTTGGGGCGTGGCAGGGCACAAGTGGGCCACAAACTGCAAAATGGCTCTCTGCTTTGCTCCACACAAATGCAACTTCCTCAAGTTGTGGTGTTTGCACGCTCTCTAATTCACCTGGATGCCCCATACTCCTGTTTGTGAGGGTGGTGGAGCCCAGACCATGCACTTGGCAACCCGGGCTGAAAACTCACCAGCGGAGCCACCTGAAGCTCCCTCCAAACCTCACTACACCCCAGATAGGGGGTGCATTCCATATCAGGTACCGTGAGGCACACCTGACCCACGTGGCGATCAGGCTACAGGGTACCGCTCCCCCATCTTCATCCTGCCCGGCATCCTCAGCTCTCCGTCCCCCTGAAGCAACGTTCGCGCCACGTCCCGCGAGTACTCCAACGACCGGTCACTGGAGACCACTGAACTCGCGATGCTGCTCTGGCTGAGGTCGACATTGTGCATGTGGCCCGTGTACTCGTGCAGCCCGGCTCCAGCGCGGCCGCCTCCGGCGCCCATCGTGACCTCCCGCTCCCTCGAGACTTTAGCTTCGACAGTCTTCGAATAGTCATAGGACTGCATTCCCGCAGTCCTCAGTCCGCCACTCCCAATTGCCCCGCCGCCTCCACTGTACTCCACAGTTTTGGAGTACTCATACTGCCCCCCTGTGCCCCCAGGACCGGCCCCAATGGAGTACTCAGAGGACTGTCCCATGCCAGCCCCCCCCATTCCGCCGCCGCCGCCGCCGCTGTACTCCACAGTTTTGGAGTACTCATACTGCCCCCCTGTGCCCCCAAGTCCCGCGCCAACGGAGTACTCATAGGACTGTGCCACACCAGCCTCCCCCATCCCGCCGCCGCCGCTGTACTCCACAGTTTTGGAGTACTCGTAGGACTGCCCCCCGGCGGCCCCCAGTCCTGCAGCCCCTGACCCACTGCTTTGGCTCGACACGACCCTCTCTGAGGAGTACTCCAAGGTGCCGCCAGCAGCCGCTGCCCCTGTTCCCAGGGCCCCGCTGGATGTTGTGCTCTTGGAGTACTCGTACCCGCCGCTCAGTAGAGATCCGGACTGGGCACTCAACGTGGACAACTCCATCGTGCGCTCGTCCTGCAGCAGGTCAGAGCGCAGGTCTGTGCGCAGCTCCCGGTGCACCTCGATGGTCTGGGGCTTCTCAATCTGCACATGACACGTGTGCCAGGGTATGGGCAGGGAGCGGCCAAACCCGTTTCTGCCATGGTCCATGTGCCTTGGGGCCACGGGTGGGCTGTCTTCTCGCTTTTAAACGCGACTCGCCCCCCCAGTAGAAGTGGGCCGAAGGCCCCTAGCGGGGGGGGGGGGGGCGGGCTTTGGGGTGGGGGGAGGCAAGCCGCCGAGGAGGGCTTCTCTAGGGGACTAGCTAGTTGCTGCTAGTTGCGGGGGGGGGGGGTCTAGGGGAGAGGGTTAGCAGAGTTCTAGACGCGGTGGCCTCAGGGGTTACTCTACAACAACGGAGGCCTCCACTCTACCTCCTCACCAGTGTAATGGTGGTTGTAGGCGCCCACACCCCCTGCCTGAGGAGGGCCGTATATATATGCTGTTCTCTCTGACACGGCCCGTCACACCGGAGAGCAGCTGGGTGCCTGGCAGGTTGCCCAGGCCTACAAGGCACCCGATTGGTTTTTTTTTCCTTCGCCGTACACACAAGTACCGCTCTATGGTAATAAGTTTTATTTTCTTTCGCCGTACACACAAGTACTGCTGTATGGTAGTAGGTTTTTTTTTCCTTCGCTATATACACAAATACAGCTCGTTCCGTCCCCCCTTTTTTTTGCACTTCAACCACGGCTCACTTAAAAAGCTCTCCCTCCGACGACGAGCATGGATTGAGAGTCCCTAACCCCAACTCAAGGGGCCACGCAACAAAGCGTGGATTGAGAGTCCCTAACCCCAACTCAAGGGGTCACGCAACAAAGCGTGGGAAAGAGAAACAAGAAAGAAAGAAAGAATGTAGTGTGTTCGCCCCAGAAAGAATTTGGCGCCACACTGGGGCCGGGGGTTTGCTCCAAATGCGGGATCTTCACTTCGCAACAAACAACATTTGTATAGCGCCTCGTCTTGCGAAGTCTGGCGCTCAAAAGTTCTGATCAAAAGTGGCTACCTCAAAATCAGAATTGGCTACCTCACCCCTGCCTTCTTGGGGGTCCACAAGTGGGCGGAAATGCTACCTAACCCCTGCATTCTCCGGGGTCCCCAGCAAAGGGGACAAAATTCTCGGGCTCCTTTGGCGCGACCCTGTTTATGGCCTGTAGCCATTGGCCCTTGGTAGCTAAGTGGGCCCGAAGGGCAGGGAGGGGTCGCGTACCTGAACCGAGGAGACGGGCCCCAGTGCTTGGGGCGTATGACCGTTGGCCTTTGTGCATATGGGCACCTCAGCGATGTGTTGCATCATTCCATGCCCCACTACACTGTACTGCACTGCGTGGTCGCTGCATGTTCCAGCGGCGGCGGCACACACACGGAATCTCCAGCCCCCCATTCCCCCCCATTCCCCCACCGCCGCAAGCAGATGTGAGGGATGCACAGAGCAGGTGATAAGAAGAAACCGATCATCATTGCCAGTGCCATGGGCGCCTTTCACTGGAGCACACAAGAAGGATGTTCGGCTGACATTCGCACCCACTAAGCCCTGAGGACCTGCAGTCTGGCTGGTAAACGGCAACAATGCAAGACAGGGCTCTCTGATAACCTGCATGAATTACAACAAATTAGGCTGAGAGGCCCTCCTCCGGGTGGACACCCCTGTCCACCTGCAACGAAGATGCAGGAAGATGCGACATGCACAAGAGGGAAAAGAAAGCGTGCGACCAATCACCAGAAAACCAAACACAAGGCCTCACATGACGCAAATGCTCGGACACATACCCCTGTAACGACCACTCAACACAGTGATGCATGCAGTTAGTACAATAGGTGTGCCCATCAGCGTGTGAGGTAGGAAATGAAAAATGTAACTTGTGTACAAAAAAATCACCGAGCCGTGTAATTTTTTTTTGCAGTAAATGCGCGTAATTTTCTTTTGCGGTAAGTCGTGTGAATTATTAAAAAAAATGATATTTTTTTGCGGTCAACGCGTGTAACTTTTTTTTTGTGGTAAGTCGCGTAAATTATAAAAGTAATTCAAAGATGCAGCTTTTCCAAGAATGAGCAATGTATATCGCTGCCGGTTCCATACGGCACCCCATAGCGACCTTAACGATGGGACGCGGAGTCCACAAAGCACTTAATACTCTGTATGGCCAGCAATTAGTTGGGACTTGGCCAATGAAACACGGTCTCATATGGTGTCATTGGCACTAGACACAAAATCAGGTCCAAGAAAAGAGTCCTGACAGGGCCATGGCCAACATCCAATGTGCCAGCACTGGGAACAAAATCAGGCTCAAGAAAAAAGAGTCTTGGCGGGGCCATGGCCAATGCTAGTGCCACCATTATAGGCCACCAAGGCACTGGTATGGGGCCAATATAGTAGCATGCTTATACACTCCACCATTGGCACACGAAACGGGCGGAGGAAAGTATAGCCCACAAAACATGCAGCCGCTACAAGTAGTTGCAAAATGCACGCTTGTGAATCAAGTCCGTTTTTGTGTCGCTGGACTTGGGCTTTGCACCACGATTGGGGCTAAGCTGATAAGCGGCACGCAACTCCGGTACTACCTGCTTGGCTAGGTCATTGATGAAAAGCTGGTCTTCCTCTAGTTGGTCAGATGCATCTCTCCGGTAGCCATCCGGCACCTTGTGCCACTCTCCACGGATGAGGACCTTGGGATGGGCGTCCTCCTCTATGGGTGGCCATGGAAGGTTGAGGCCTAGCCTCCGGGCTTTCCACGCTCTGCTCCGCAGAGGCCTCCTTGCCTTCGAGTGGGGTGGGGGTGGTCTGAACACTCTCCTCGATCGCCCACAGTGCACCTTCAACTTGGGTGCTGGCAGGGGAATCAGGAGAGCAAGGAAACTCGGTTATGCCCTCCACATCATCACCGGGAGCTTGCACGACGCACGCACGATCAGCATTAACGATGCCCACCACATGGTCAACGAAACCGGGACCCATTGGGACCATGCAAGGGCGTATCGGAAAGGGAACCTCGATGCTCCACCGCTAGCTTCGCGATGTTCAAGGTTTGAAAACCACAAGACCAACCACCCGTTTGGAATCCCATACGCAAATAGGGGAGAAAATCAGAAGTAGCTGCCTCACCCCTGCCTTCTCGGGGGCCCAGAAGAGGCCGCAACTGCTACGCAACCCCTGCATTCCCCGAGGTCCACAAAGCCAAGCGCGGGGAAAAAATCAGAAGTGGCTACCTTACCCCTATGTTCTTGGAGGTCCAGAAGAGGCCAGAATTACTATGTGGCCCCTGCATTCTTGGGGCTCCCGAACGCCAAGCGCGGGGGGGGGGGGGAGAAGTTACGACCTCCTGCCCTCCCGGGGGCCCAGAAGAGGGCGGAGATGCTATGTAACCACTGCATTCTCGGTGGTCCCGAACGACAAGCGCGGGGATGAAATCAGAAGTGGCTGTCTCACCCCTGCCTTCTCGGGGGCCCGAAAGATGCCGGAATTGCTGTGTAACCCCTGCATTCTTGGGAATCCCCGACAAGGGGGAATGAAATGGGAAGTGGCCGCCCCACTTGTGCCTTCTTAGGGGCCCAAAAGAGGGCGGAATTGCTGTGTAACCGCTGCATTGTCGGGGGTCCCCAACACCAAGCGCGGGGAAAAAATCAGAAGTGGCTACCTTACCCCTATGTTCTTGGAGGCCCACAAGAGGCCGGAATTGCTACGTAACCCCTGCCCTCTTGGGGGTCCCGAACGCCAAGCGGGAGGGGGGGGGAGTGACTGCCTCACCCCTGCCTTCTCGGGGGCCCAGAAGAGGGCGGATTTATACGTGACCCCTGAATTGTTGGGGGTCCCCAACGCCAAGCGGAGGGGAAAAAGCACAAGTGGCCACATCACCCCTGCCTTCTCGGGGTCCCAGAAGGGGGCCGAATTGCTATGTAACCGCTCTATTCTTGGGGGTCCCCAACGCCAAGTGCTGGGAGAAAATCAGAAGTGGCTGCCTCACCCTTGCCTTCTCAGGGGCCCCGAAGAGGGCGGAATTGCTATGTAACCCCTGCATTCTCGGGGGTCCCCAACGCCAAGCGGAGGGAAAAAGGCACAAGTGGCCACATCACCCCTGCCTTCTCGGGGGCGCATAAGGGGGCCGAATTGCTATGTAACCGCTGCATTATTGGGGGCCCCGACCGCCAAGCGCGGGAATAAAATCAAAAGTTGCTACCTCACCCCTGCCCTCTCGGGGCCCGAAAGAGGCCGGAATTGCTACGCAACCCCTACGTTCTCGGGGGCCCCAGACGCCAAGCGCGGGGAAAGAATCAGAAATGCCTGCCTCACCCCCACCTTCTCGGTGGCCCAGAAGAGGGCGGAGTCGCTACGTAATCCCTGCATTCTCGGGGGTCCCCAGCGCCAAGCGCGGGGGAAAAATCAGAAATGGGAGCCTCACCCCTGACTTCTAGGGCACCCAGAAGAGGGCGGAATTGTTACATATGCCCTGCATTCTCGGGGGTTCCCAACACCAAGCGCAGGGAGAAAATCACAAGTGGCTACCTGACCTCCGCCATCTCGGGGGCCTGGATGAGGGTGGAATTGCTACGTACCTCCGACATTGTCGTGGGTCCCCAACGCAAAGTGTGGGGAAAAAATCATAAATGGCCGCCTCACCCCTACCTTCTAGGGGGCGTAGAAGAGGGCGGATTGACTACGTAACCCTGCATTCTCGGGGGTCCCCGACGCCAAAGGCGGGGAGAAAATCAGAAGTGGCTACATCACCCCTGCCTTCTCGGGGGCCCAGAAGAGGGCCGAATGGCTAGTTAACCGGTGTATTCTTGGGGGTCCTAAACGCCAAGCGCAGGGAGAAAATCAGAAGTGGCTGCCTCACCCTTGCCTTCTTAGGGGCCCAGAGGAAGGCGGAATTGCTATGTAACCCCTGCATTGTCGGAAGTCCCCAACGCCAATCGCAAGGGAAAAATCACAAGTGGCTACCTCACCCCTATACAATTGGGGGCCCAGAAGAGGCCGGAATTGCTCAGTAACCCCTGCATTCTTGGGGGTCCCGAACGCCAAGCGCGGGGCTAAAATCAGAAAAGGCTCTGTCACCCCTGCCTTCTCTGGGGTCCGAAAGGGGCCGGAATCGCCACCTAACCCCTGCATTCTTGGGAATCCCAAACAAAGGGGAGGAAAATGAGAAGCGGCTGCCTCACCCGTGTCTTCTCCGGGGGGCAAGGAAGAGGGCGGAATTGCTATGTAACCCTGGTATTCCCAGGGGTACCCAAAGCCAAGCGCGGGGAAAAAGTCAGAAGTGGCTACCTCACCCCTATGTTCTTGGAGGCCCAGAAGAGGCCGGAATTGCTACGTAACACTTGCAATCTTGGGGGTCCCGAACGCCAAGGGGGGGGGGGGCGAAAAGTGACTGCCTCACCCCCGCCTTGTCGGGGGCCAGAAGAGGGCGGATTTACTGCGCTACCCCAGCATTCTCGGGGGACCCCAACACCAAGCGCAGGGAAAAAATCAGAAGTTGCTACCTCACCCCTATTTTCTTGAAGGCCCAAAAGAGGCTAGAATTGCTACGTAACCCCTGCATTCTTGGCGGTCGTGAACGCCAAGCGCGCGGGGGGGGGGGGTGAAAAGTGAGTGCCTCACCCCCGCCTTCTCAGGGGCCCAGAAGAGGGCGGATGTACTATGTAACCCTGCATTCTCGGGGGTCCCCAACGCCAAGCGCGGGGGGCAAAAGCAAAAGTAAGCACATCACCCCTCCGTTCTCAAGGACCCACAATGGGGCTCCAATTGCTACGTCACCGGTGTATTCTTGGGGGTGCGCAACGCCAAGCGCGGGGAGAAAATCAGAAGTGGCTGCCTCACCCTTGCCTTCTTAGGGGCCCAAAAGAGGGCGGAATTGCTATGTAACCCCTGCATTGTCGGAAGTCCCCAACGCCAATCGTAGGGAAAAAATCAGAAGTGGCTACCTCACCCCTATACAATTTGGGGCCCAGAAGAGGCTGGAATTGCTCGGTAATCCCTGCATTATTGGGGGCCCCGAACGCCAAGCGCGGGCTAAAATCAGAAGTGGCTCTGTCACCCCTGCCTTCTCGGGGATCTGAAAGAGGCCGGAATTGCTACGCAACCCCTGCATTCTTGGGAATCCCAAACAAAGGGGAAGAAAATGGGAAGTGGCTGCCCCACCCGTGCCTTCTTAGGGGCCCAGAAGAGGGCGGAAGTGCTATGTAACCCTTGCATTCCCAGGGGTACCCAAAGCCAAGCGCGGGGAAAAGATCAGAGGTGGCTACCTCACCCTTATGTTCTTGGAGGCCCAGAAGAGGCTGAAATTGCTACGTAACCCCTGCATTCTTGGGGGTCGTGAACCCCAGGGGGGGGGGGGTGAAAAGTGACTGCCTCACCCCCACCTTCTCGGGGGCCAAAAGAGGGCGGATTTACTACGTAACCCCGGCATTCTCGGGGGACCCCAACACCAAGCGCAGGGGAAAAATCAGAAGTGGCTACATCACCCCTGCCTTCTTGGGGGCCCGGAAGGGGGCCGAATTGCTACGTAACCCCTGTATTCTTGGGGGTCCCCAACGCCAAGCGCGGGGATAAAATCAGAGATGGATGCCTCACCCCTGCTTCTCCGGGGCCCGAAAGAGGCGGGAATTACTACGCAACCGTCTAACCCTTGCTTTCTGGGGGGCCCCAAAGAGGCCGGAATGGCTACGTAACCCCTGCATTTTTGGGAAACCACGACAAAAGGGAAGAAAATCAGTAGTGGGCGCCTCACCCGTGCCTTCTCAGGGGCCCAGAAGAGGGCGGAATTGCTATGTAACCCCGGCATTGTTGTGGGTCCGCAACGCCAAACGCAGGGGAAAAATCAGAAGTGGCTGCCTCACCCCTATGTTCTTGGAGGCCCAGAAGAGGCCGGTATTGCTACGTAACCCTTGCATTCTTGGGGGTCCCAAACGCCAAGGGCGGGGAGAAAATCAGAAAAGGATATATCACCCCTGCCTTGTTGGGGGCCCAGAAGAGGGCCCAATTGTACGTAACCCCCGTGATCTTGGGGGGGGGGGGGGGGGCAACGCCAAGTGTGGGGGGGAAAGCAAAAGTGGCCACATCACCCCTGCGTTCTCAGGGAACCAGAAGGGGGCTCAAATGGCTACGTCACCGGTGTATTCTTTGGGCTCCGCAATGCCAAGTACGGGCAGGAAATCAGAAGTGGCTGCCTCACCCTTGCCTTCTCAGGGGCCCAAAAGAGGGCGGAATTGCTATGCAACCCCTGCATTGTCGGAAGTCCCCAACGCCAATCGTAGGGGAAAAATCAGAAATGGCTACCTCACCCTTATACAATTGGGGGCCCAGAAGAGGGCGGAATTGCTCAGTAACCCTTGCATTATTGGGGGCCCCGAACGCCAACCGCGGGGCTAAAATCAGAAGTGGCTGCCTCACCCCTGCCTTTTGGGGGGTTTGAAAGAGGCCGGAATCGCCACGTAACCCCTGCATTCCTGGGAATCCCCGACAAAGGGGAGGAAAATGGGAAGTGCCTGCCTCACTAGTGCCTTCTTACGGGCCCAAAGGAGGGCGGAATTACTATGTAACCCCTGCAATCCCACAGGTACCCAAAGCCAAGTGCGGGGAAAAAGTCAGAAGTGGGTACCTCATCCCTATGTTCTTGGAGGCCCAGAAGAGGCTGGAACTGCTACGTAACCCCTGCAATCTTGGAGGTCCGAAACGCCAGGGGGGGGGGGTTGAAAAGTGACTGCCTCAAACCCGCCTTGTCGGGGGCCCAAAAGAGGGCGGATTGACTACGTAACCACAGCCTTCTCGGGGGTCTCCAACGCCAAGCGCACGGGGAAAATCAGAAGTGGCTACATCGCCCCTGCCCTCGCGGGGGCCCGAAAGGGGGCCAAATTGCTAAGTAACCCTTGTACTCTTGGGGGTCCCAAACGCCAAGCGAAGGAAAAAAATCAGAAATGACTGCCTCACCCCTGCCTTCTCGGGGGCCCAAAAGAGGGCGGATTTCTTACGTAACCCTTGCATTCTCGGGGGTGGCGAACGCCAAGCGCGGGGATAAAATCAAAAGTGGTTCTCTCACCCCTACCCTCTTGGTGGCCAGAAAGAGGCCGGAGTTGCTACGCAACCGTCTCACCCCTGCCTTCTCGGGGGCCCCAAAGAGGCCGGAATGGCTACGCAACCCCTGCATTTTTGGGAATCCACGACAAAAGGGAAGAAAATCAGACGTTGCTGCCTCACCCGTGCCTTCTCAAGGACCTAGAAGAGGGCTAAATTGCTATGTAACCCCTGCATTTTCGAGGGGCCGCAACGCCAAACGCAGGGGAAAAATCAGAAGTGGCTGCCTCACCCCTATGTTCTTGGAGGCCCAGAAGAGGCCGGTATTGCTACGTAACCATTGCATTCTTGGGGGTCCCAAACGCCAAGGGCGGGGAGAAAATCAGAAGTGGGTACATCATCCCTGCCTTCTCGGGGGGACCAGAAGAGGGCCGAATTGCTACGTAACCCCCGTAGTCTTGGCCGGGGGGGTGCAACGTCAAGTGCGGGGAGAAAATTAGAAGTGGCTGCCTCACCCTTGCCTTCTCAGGGGCCCCAAAGAGGGCGGAATTGTTATGCCACCCCTGCATTGTCGGAAGTCCCCTACGCCAATCGCAGGGGAAAAATCAGATATGGCTACCTCACTCCTATACCATTGGGGGCCCAGAAGAGGGCGGAGTTGCTATGTAACCCCTGCATTGTTGGGGGTCTGCAACGCCAAACGCAGGGGAAAAATCAGAAGTGGCTGCCTCACCCCTATGTTCTTGGAGGCCCAGAAGAGGCCGGTATTGCTACGTAACCATTGCATTCTTGGGGGTCCCAAACGCCAAGGGCGGGGAGAAAATCAGAAGTGGGTACATCATCCCTGCCTTCTTGGGGGACCAGAAGAGGGCCGAATTGCTTCGTGACCCCCGTAGTCCTGGGGGCGGGGGGGTGCGCAACGCCAAGTGCGGGGAGAAAATCAGAAGTGGCTGCCTCACCCTTGCCTTCTCAAGGGCCCCAAAGAGGGCAGAATTGCTATGCAACCCCTGCATTGTCGGAAGTCCCCTACGCCAATCGCAGGGGAAAAATCAGAAGTGGCTACCTCACCCCTCTACCATCGGGGGCCAAGAAGAGGATGGAATTGCTCAGTAACCGCTGCATTCTTGGGGGTCCCGAACGCCAAGCGCGGGAATGAAATTAAAAAGGGGGTGTCTCACCCCTGCCTTCTCGGGGGTCGAAAAGAGACCGGAATTGCTACGTAACCCCTGCATTCTCGGGGGTCCCTAACGGCAAGCGCGGGAAGAAAATCAGAAGTGGCTGCCTCACCCCTATGTTCTGAGGGGCCCAGAAGAGGGCGGATTTGCTACGTAACCCCTGCGTTCTTGGAGGTCCCAAACACCAAGCGGGAGGAAAAATCTTAAATGACTGCCCCACCCCTGCCTTCTCCGGGGCCAAGAAGAGGGCGGATTTCTTACATAACCCGTACATTCTCGGGGGTCCTGAAGGCAAGGCAGGGGGACAAAATCAAAAGTGGCTGTCTCAACCCTGCTTTCTCGGGGGCCCGAAAAAGGCCGGAGTTGCTACCTAACCCCTGCATTCTCGGGGGTCCCCAACGCCAAGCGCGAGAAGAAAATCAGAAGAGGCTGCCTCACCCCTACCTTCTCAGAGGCCCAAAAGAGGGCACAATTGTTTCGTAACCCTTGCATTCTTAGCGGTCCCCAACACCAAGAGCGGGGAAAAAACTCACAGGTGGCTACCTCACCCACACCTTCTCGGGGGCCGATAAGAGGGCGGAGGGTGCTACGTAACCCGTGCATTCTTGGGGATCCCAAACGCCAAGCGCGGGGAAAAAATCAGAAACGGCCGCCTCACCCCTGCCTTCTAGGGGGCCTATAAGGGGGCGGAGTGTGGTACGTAACCCCTGCATTGTCGAGGGTCCCCAATGCCAAGCGCGGGGGAAAAATTGGAACTACTCGTTTCACCCCTCCCTTCTTGGGGGCCTAGAAGAGGGCGGAATTACAACGTAACCCCTACATTCTCCGGGGTCTCCAACGCTAAGTGCGGGGGAGAAAATCAGAAGTGGCTGCCTCAACCCTGCCTTCTCGGGGGCCCAAAAGGGGTGGAATTCTTACGCAATCCCTGCATTCTCGGAGGTCCCCAACGCCAAGCGCGGGGAAAAAATCAGAAGTGGCTACCTCACCCGTGCCTTCTCGGGGGTCCAAAAATGGGCGGAATTGTTGTGTCAACCTTGCATTCGCGGGGGTCCCGGACGCCAAGCGCACGGAAAAAACCAGAATTGGCTACCTCACCCCTACCTTCTTCGGGGCCCAAAAGAAGCCAGAATAGCTATGAAACCCCTACATTTTCGAGGTCCCCAACACCAAGAGCGGGGAGAAAATCAAAAGTGGCTGCCTCACCCCTGCCTTCTCGGAGGCCCAAAAGACGTCGGAATTGCTACGTAACCCTGCATTCCCGGGGTCCCCAACGCCAAGCGAGGGGAGATAATCAGAAGTGGCTGCTTCACCCTTGCCTTCTCGGGGGCCAAAAGAGGGCGGATTTGATATGCAACCCGTGCATTCTCGGGGATCCTGAACGCCAAGCACGGGGAGAAAATCAGAAGTGGCTGCTTCACCCCTGCCTTCTCGGGGGCCTAAAAGAGGCCGGAATTGCTATGTAACCCCTGCATTCTCGGGGTCCCCAACGCCAAGCACGGAGAGAAAATCAGAAGTGGCTGCTTCACCCTTGCCTTCTCGGGGGCCAAAAGAGGGCGGAATTGGTACGCAACCCGTGCTTTCTCGGGGACCCTGAACGCCAAGCACGGGGAAAAAATCAGAAGTGGCTGCTTCACCCCTGCCTTCTCGGGGGCCTAAAAGAGGCCGGAATTGCTACGTAACCCCTGCATTCTCGGGGTCCCCAATGCCAAGCGTGGGGAGAAAATCAGAATAGGCTGCTTCACCGTTGCCTTCTCGGGGGCCAAAAGAGGGCAGAATTGGTACGCAACCCGTGCTTTCTCGGGGGTCCTGAACGCCAAGCACGGGGACAAAATCTGAAGTGGCCCACTGGTAGGCACATCGCCTACATGCATGCATTTTCAGCAAAGTTGGTATTTTATTCATTGCGGAAAGGTGGTGTAACTTTTTTATGTAAACCCGCATACAAAAAACCATCACATCGTGAAATTTGTTTTGCGGTAAACACGTGTACAAAAAATTGTCACGTCGTGTAATCTTTTTTGCGGTAAACGTGTGTAGAAAAAAATTGTCAAGTCGTGTAACGTTTTTTTTGCAGGAATGCATGCAGCAGTTTAACACGACTTACCGCAAAAAAAAATACACGACATGACGAATTTTTTGCAGCACCCATCTACCACAAAGAAAAAATTACACGACTTACAACATACAGAAGTAGGCGTGGTGTGATGTACACAAACCACTTTCCACGAACGGGAATGTCGAACTCCATTTTCGGCACGAGGTGGTGAGCAGTTGTAATCATAGGGGCGCGCAAGACGGTGAAAGGAGACTGATACAGGAAGGCAAGCCGCACCGGAGCAACCGAAGAGAGTAGGAATCAGTCCGGTGTTGCGTTTCCCTTCAGCCACTTCGCCCATCCCCTGAGCCATGGGCCCCAGCATTTCCACATGTTCATATTTGTGGTGGTGGTGGTGGTGGTGGTGGTCACAGCTGGGCTTGCGTGCTGTGTGTTCCTTGGGTGCGCATGGCTTGCTGGCTGTGTGCAGGTAGCCAAGAGGAACCACGCGGGGCTGTGTGCAGGTGGAGATGGCTCCCTTGTACGGTTGCATACAGCAAAGTTCGATGCTTGTGTCCGAGTTTCACTACCTCAAATTGACCTGGCGAGAAAGAACTCCGTCATTGACACCGAAGTGAGCCCCCACATCCAACCGAGAGCAAGCTGGGCATTGTAGTTTGTGTTGAATATATGTTGAATACATCCTCAACGGTGCTGGATATGGAAACCATTTTTCCGGTACCAAGAATCTCTGACTCTATACACTTCGATTTGGGAAGTGTCAATTTTCGGCCGGCAACGCTCCTGACCGGTGCTATCCAAAGAGCTATCCAACTCCTTCCCGCTTTGGGTCCCGATATGGTAGGAGTTATGTAGCCATTTGTGATGCATCTTTGGGGTGCTCCCTGGGCTGGGCTTCTTCCCTATATGTGCTCTGTTACACCATGCATTATGGTCGTCGCACATGACATTGTACTCAAAGCATAAGAACTGAGATCCGGGTTCAGCCGCCCCCGCCCCGTTTCCGGGCAGCCAACGTCCCAGAGGCACCAGCATACACCATCTCAGCCGATGACTTTATTTCTGAGATACGTGACCCTGGCAAAAACCGTCTCGGACCGGTGGTGAAAGAGAGAACTTTTGTGGGTGAGAGCGGAACAGCCCCAGTTCACATTGGCCGTATTCTGCCCCCGTAGCGTTGCCCATGGGGGGCAACCCACAGAGGTGTAGAGGGAGGTAGGCATATACCGCCCGCATCAATCCACACACCATTTCGTCAGGTCAGACATACCCACCCGGCAGACAAACAGTGCCTCAAGCACCACCTGAGGACCAATGGGTCTGGGGGGGGCGGAGGGACAGGGTCACTTTGGGTCCCCCTTCCAAAGGGGATGGCGTTGGAGGAGGAAGCCATACCTCAATGACTCTCTCATTGACCACGTGCTTCTCAATTTCGATGGGGATTTCCACGACCCTCTCCACCTCTACAACCCTTTCAACCTCCACAATCTTCTCAACTTCCACTGGCACTTCGATCTCGATGATCTGCGGACCAAATGGAATGTGCATTATGTGGGCAGCCGGAACTCTTAGGCAAAAGCGACCGGACCAACCGCTGGCTTTCTGACAACATGCATTGCTCAGGCAGACAGACCCGTAGGCTCCACACGGGGGGGGGGGGCACTGCAACGGGCCATATGCCAACTCCCTCCCACTTTCCTGCCACTCTCAGGGAGGGGGGGCGGGAGCTGGGTCGCGGGGGGGGGGGTCTGGGGGCCTGCCCGAGGGGGTGGGGGGGGGGACTCCCAGAACCCAACATGTATGGCCTAAAAAGACAGCCTCGTCGCGCTGATCATTTTGAGGTTTGTATGTTGTGATAGAAAATTTTTTGAAATTTTTTTTGAACCCCGAACATGGGGGTCCCAGTCGGCAGGCTGGGGCTAGAGGTTGGGGAGGGGGTCAACATTTTTTCATGATTTTCCTCCATGATTGAATTCTCCATAAATTCTGAGTATTTTGGGTATAGACAAATGGGGTGAAAAAAATGGGGCCCGCCAGTGGTCAGAATTGCTACATAACCCTTGCGTTCTTGGGGGTCCCCAGAAAAGGGGACAAAAGCAGAAGTGGCTACATAACCCCTGCCCTTGCAAAGTTTCATGATGAGGGATGGGAAAAAAAAGGGGAAAAACAACTCCAATGCTTAACGGTCCAGGAATTGAACCCAGGATTTGTTATGTGCACATGCAGTGTCCTACCAACTAGGATACTGGCCACCTCTGATGACCTTTGCTCAGGGATGGGATACTGATTTTGGGCTAGCTGGAAAAATGCCCATTTTTGTCCATTATTGAACTCTCCTGAAAATTCCAAGTTTTTAGAGTAAAGACACATGGGGTGGAAAGTTTTTTGCCCTGTGCCACATCAAGCGAAATTTCCTCAAAGCGCCTTTGGCACCAATGGTCCGGCACTCGCCTGCCAATTTCCAGGGAGGGGGGGGGGCGTCAAGGGTCCAGGCCCAGCGGCCCCCCTGGGAGGCTCCAGCACTGGCAGCGAAAGTGATGGCACTAGCAGGCAGGTACATTGGCCAGTTGTCACTCACTGTGCAGTCTTTGGCACAGAGACCACAACTTGATTGACAGAGGTTGGTCCCTATCTTTCCGCAGGCCAACACAACATGCAAAGGACAACGGAACAGGTAGTTAGTGGACCACTTGCTGCTAAATGTGAATTCCACTTAATCTTGAAGTCTGAAAGTCTCCTTATCTTGTCCAGGTTGGGCTTCGGTTGACCGTCATACCTAGATGAGACCATTTTGCAAGACCAAGGTTAAAAGTGGAGGCAAAGCCCTCCACCATGGTGCACACATATGCTAATTTCGTTCCAAAGTGCCTTTGCTGTTGCTGAGATATTCATTGGTTAAGGGAACCCTCGCCTAAGCCTGTGTCTTGTATGGTCTGGTCCTGGGTGAAAATGTATGGGGTGCAGAACCTCCATCTCCTGCCTGTGCAAAAGGGTGGGACTTTTTGGGTGGCTTGGGTGGCTTCGGTTTTTGGCTTGTTGCTTTGATTCTAAGTGAGGATATGGTGATATGTGACTGAATAGCCTTTGGGTATTTGGGTGCCAAGCAATAATGCTGCGTAACATAACTGCGTGACAATACCGCGTCCCCACCATTATGCTCATGCACGGGATCGCTGGAAACGGCTTGGCGCTCACTCCTTCTACTGACACCATCACACCGTTGGGCGCCGGGCGCCACAATATTTTCCTTGGTATAAAAATGGGTCCCAAGTCCTTGGTTGGTGCTTGTTGTTTGTTGCAACGTTATGGTGGAGAATGACCAGACATCCAGAATATTGCACTGCGCCTAAGGCACTCACATACAACAACTGACAATTGACAATCTACGATTGACAGACTTTGTTCAGTCCATGGCTGGGCATATTCCTGTAGGAGGCGCAATTTTTGTACCATGGCTGCAACGAACGCGGCATGCACTATGCAAGGAAATAAATATGCCGCATGCCAAACGAACATTGCTCTGAGAACTGCACGAACGAGTTGACATGGCAAAATGCTTCCAGGGTTACAAACCCCTTCAAAATCCGACTGACTACCTTTTCCACAACTTTCTCGACTTCGATGATCTTTTCCACCGGCTTCTGGATCTCGATGACCTTTTCCTCAATCCTTGGCACTTCAATCTCCACAATTTTTTCTACAAATTTCTCTACCACTTTCTCGAATGGGACCTCCACAATCTTCTCCACATGGACGATTTTTTCCACTTCCACAATCTTCTCCACCTGTAGATGGAGGTGGGAGGCAGGGAACAGCAGTCAGCCCAGAGGGAGGGACGGGGAGTCATTGGGGCCTGGTGAACCGTGCGGAACAACCCATTCACCCACCCATATCAGAACGCATTCCCTCAGGAGAAAAGTGTAGCTTACCAAAGGAGCTGGAAGTTTGAGGCCTGTTTTAGCCACACACCCTTTCTGACCCACCCACCACCCACCCACTCACCCACCCACCCATCCTCTCCCCATGGGGTTATGCTTCCACTATGATGAACAGTTGCCAGCAAGGACATCAAAGGTGCAGTGGGCTGGCGGTTGGTACTTCCCGTACACACGTGGATGCATGTTGTGGAGGTGTGCTGCCAAGATGTGTGTGGTGGAGGCATGTGTACGTTCACAAGTGCTGCTTCTGCCAGCTGTGACCTCGTCTACATCCCGTAGCTGGCACACTGCACAAGTGAGACAAAGAACAGCAAGATGCCTGGAAATTTGTGTGCGCCACTGATGGGTAACACTTGGTGATCTGGAACCCCCTCGTCCTGTGTGGCATTTCCAACATCAGCATGGGCACCCTCCAAATTTCACTGTCTTGGGAAAGATTTTGCATGAAGCATGCTGCCCCCAGCATAGGAGGGATGTACTAGAGCAGGATAACGGGTCACAGCCAGGCCGGGCCATCCCCAAGGTACGGTGGTCATGGGAATTGATGCGGTCGGGAAGGGAAAACGACCACTCCACGTCACATCCGGTGGGTGACAGGGCAAGGGCACATGGCAAAATTACACGCAAGTGGGGGGAAAGCATGGGCCGCTGAGTAATGGGCCTCCAAAACTCAAAAATAGATGCCCCTTTTTCAAGAGGCCATTCTCAATGACAAAAGCTTTGACTTCTTTTCCATTCTGTTCCCACAATGAAGGGGCGACCCCCATTTAATTATGCACCATCAAGCGCGGTCATGAACCACCAACCTGAACTTTTGCTTGATTGGAATGGGGAGGGTGGGAGGAGGTTTGTGGGACGCCCCCCCCCCCCCCAACTTGTGGTATCTAATTCTTCTAAAGACGCCCTACTGCGACCCCATGATCTGGGTGCACCAACAGCACTTCAGATCCTTGTGCCTCGACACCATTGCTAGGGGCATAGGAAGGAGGGGACCGCTGCCGCGTCCCATGACAAAAATGGTAGCACCACCTCTGCGTGTGGCACTACCTCCTATTTGTGGCTGTGCCTCCAGCTCCTACCCACCCCAGCTCTTGGCCCTGCCCTGGTTCTAGCTCGCTCCGCGGTCTTGACCTTACTGCAGCCCTACCCTGGCTCTTGCCCTGGTCCTTGCCTTGGGCTTGGCCTAATCCTATGCTACCTAGGGCCAAGGCCGGAGCCACAACCCTCCCTCTCCCAATTTCTCTCCTCCTCCTCCTCTCCCTCTCTCTCTCCCTCTTCCACTCCCTCTCCCTCTCCCTCTCCTCCAACACTGCCGCAACCTTCTCCAACACCAGCACCTCTACCCCCCCCCTCCTCCCTCTCCTTCTCCTCCACCTCGGGAAAGAAAGGGCAGGGCCAAAGGGCCAAAACACTGGCCAAAGCCGGGGCAGGGCCAGAGCCACAGTTGGAGCTGGGGTAGGGTTGGAGCTAGGGCTTGGTAGGAGGAGAAGGTGGAGGTGGTGGCAGTGGGGGATGAGAGGGAGAGACAGGAGGGGGGGGGAGGAGGAAGTGGTGGTGGTTGTGGAGAGAGGGGCGGGGCGGGGGGGGGATGGAGGGAAGGAGAGGGAGGGACAGTCGTAGCTCTAGCCCAAATTCATGCCTACCTTTATTATGGCCCTAGCCATTGCCCTGGCAGTGCAGTAGCTTGGCCTCGGTCCCAGCCCTAGGTCTAGATGTGGTTTGGGACGTGGATTGGGCGTAGACCATCCCCAACTCTCGGTTCCAAACCTGACTGTAGCCATGCCTTGATTGTGGCCCCTAGCTCTAGTTCCTACTGTGATGGCTTGGCCCTAGCTCTAGCCATGGCCTAGCTGTAGCCCTAGCTCGGGTACCACCCTATGCTACCTTGGCCTTGGTGCTCTGACCCTTGCTCGGACCTCACGTGTCAACCGACCCTGGCTTTGGCTTTGGCTTTGGCCTTGTCTTGGCTTGGCCCCGACTCTAGCCTTGGCCTTGGTCTAGCCCTGCCCCTGATATTGGCCCCAGCCCTTGCCCCAGCCCTGGCCCTACATTGGCTCTAGCTATGGCCTTGGCCCCGGCTTTAGTTCCTGCCCACTGCGAGTTCTCGCCGAGGCCTTGGCCATTGCCATGGTGCTGCACTAGCTTGACCTAAGCCCTTTCCCTGTCTCTGGCTCTGGCTTTAGCTTCGCGCCTAGACCATCGCTAGCTCTAGCATGGGCTGTGGCTCCAACGCCAACTCTAGCCCTTGCCCCAGCATTGCCCTAGATTGGCCTTGACTATAGCCAGCCTTGGCCTAGGTTGGGCTCTGGTCATAGCTTTGGCTTTGACCCTTGCTTTGACCCTCACCTCAACTTGGCCTGAGCTTGGCCTTGGCTACCCCTAGCACTAGCTCTGGTCTTGGTCTTCACCCAAATTTGGCTCTGACCCCTAGACTGGCTCCACCGGCTTTGCCATGTCCGCCTTTGGCTTTGGCTTGGCTTTGGCCTTAGCCTTAGCCCTAGCTCTGGCTCTGGCTCCGGCTTTGGCACCACTTTGGCTCGGCCTTTTGACCTTGGCCCTTGCTCCGGTTTGCCGTGGCTTTGGCTTTGGCCGCGCCTTGGCTTGGCCTCGGCTCCGGCTTTGAACTTGGCTTTCTACCTTGATGCTGGCCCTAGCTCTAGCCCCAGCTTCGGCTCTAGCTCTTGCAGCTCTTGCTCTGATCTGGCTCTTGCCCCAACCCTGGCCTTGACCTTGACTTGGCTTCTGCCTTGGCTCTAGCTCTGCCCTGCCCAAGCCCTAGCCTTGGCCGTGCCCTACTTCCTCGTAATTCTAGCCCTTGCCTTGGCTGTTGCCCTGGCGCTGCCCTAGCTTGGTCTGGCCCTAGCCCTGGCTGTCATGTTTCTCACATTTTTGGGCCATGGTCGCTTCATTTTGAAGAATTGTTGATGCCCCCCCTGCTGTGTTTCCCACCCGCTGCAAAATATATGGGATTGTGCAGCTCAGCGGTGGAGTATCCACCCCCTGGCTATGAGGAGCCACTTCGATTCCGGTTCTACTCACCCTCTGCACTGGAGGAGAGTAAAGGCTCCGAGACAGGCTAGAGCAAGTGAGGGACGTGCAATCCCAACACCGCCTGCCCTGGGAGCCAAGGCGGCACCAAACCCATGGCCAGATCTACTGCTGGGGCTAGGCCCAGGCTGGAGCCAGAGCCACAGTTGGAGCTAGGGCAG